>VZTD01005277.1:0-13058 GCA_013397725.1 Rhagologus leucostigma
GTGTTTCTGTTGAAGCGTTTGACACACCCCTTAAGGGGTCAGGGGTTTAGCTGGGTTGTTCATGGCTACTCCTGACAGGCCGCATCGCTGGTCCACCTTGAATTTCAGTGAAATATTGATACAGTTTATAAATACTCCCTTTGCCTGCTACTCAGTCTTTCCCTGTGGATCCAGGGAGCAGATTTACACCATCTTTTGTTCCTGACCGCAGCTCTCCGGCCCAAAGGCCGGTTCTCAGAGACACAGTCTAAGCAGAAAACTACTACAAGTGTTTGCTTTTAAAGTAGAATTCTTATTACATCTGGCTAAATGATCAAAATAAATACAGATATTGACATCATCAAGGAAAGCTTTTCAGAGGAGAAAATACCCATTTTGGTAGCACAGATCCCATTTTGATAATATTGCATTCTTTTGGGTTTGGGAATTCTGCTTATATAAGACATCTGAAAGTTGGTATTTTTCAATTTGATATTTTGAAATTGGGTGATTTTGATATTTTGGATCTTGATATTCTGGTATTTTGAAATGGAATTATTTTGGCTTTTGGAACTTGGTATTCTGGTATTTTAAAACTGGGTTACTTTGGTATATTGGAACTTGATGTTCTGCTATTTTGAAACTGAGTTGCTTTGGTATTTTGGAACTTGGTATTCTGGTATTTTAAAGCTGAGATTTTGAAACCTAGTTTTCTTTGGTATTTTGAAATTTGGTTTTCTATTATTTTGAAACTAGGTTATTCTGGTATTTTGGAACCTAGTTTTGTGTGTGCTTTGGGGTTTTGGTATTTTTGTAGGCTTTTTTTTTTTTGTATTTTCATAACCTGGGAGTTTGGTATTTTGTTGCCTGTGACTGGCAGAGGTCTGGGACCTCCTAGCTCAGTCTCTTGGCTTCGTTTGCCTTCTTCCACTACAATTAGCCTGGCATGGGAACTGTTAAATCGCGGACTACACAGTGAGGCGCTTCCTGAAACAGAAATAAATTCCAGCTGCAGCAAAGCCCGCTGCCATATTCAGAAACCCTTCAGCAAAGTTGTTGGAAAAGTAAAGGTGATGTCTGGTGACTCTCTATTGATTTGTCTCATAATAAAATGAGTAATATTTGGAGCAAGGTGTCTTGCATTGCGAAGTAATTTTTACATGTTCTAAGTGAAAAATGCATGAGATATTTCCCTTAAACTCTTGGCCCCTTTTTTCTTTTTCTGTTGGAGGACACTAAAATGAGAAGTGCATAAGAGAACCATAAGGCCTATACATAGGCTTTTAAAATATGTAAAATTATAAAATATGCTTGTGTTCTTCAGGAAGTCAAAGCACCTGGTTGCACAGCATTTCTGAGCTTGATTTTGACTCTTTCGAGGAAAGCTTTCATACCATGGAAGTAGTTTTGTCTTTACCCAGCACCTGTTAGAGGCTTGGCAATGACTGATGTGATTGCAGCAGCTGTATGATGGTCCAGGTGAACAGTGAGTGCTTTTCTCCTATTTCTGAATTTTTTTTTCTGGTACAGTTTCTTCTTACTATGTATTTAAGTAATCTCCTTGACTTTGGTAGCAGTATCCATAAGGCACTGTAGTGTGGATTGGGAATAAGTGTCCAGTTGTAAAGGCAGTGAACAGGTTTAGTGCAAGCCATAAAATGTTTTGAAGGCTTGTGGAAAAGGTTGTTTTAGCCTGTGTTTAGTAATTACAGAACTTGCTTAAGCTACTTAAGGACTGACAGATGAAAAATTATTTATTCCTGAAGGTTATGCTCAGAAAGGGCAGTAAGTCACTTCTTGTGCTGGGATACACTGCAGGCACCTGGATAAACATCCTTCCCTAAAAATTAAAACCCATGTCAAAGTTCTTGCCCTCTTCTCTGCCTTGTTGTTACCAAGCGGAGGAAGCCGGACCTGAAGGAAGTTTGAAAGCCTTTCTCTTCTTGGGTTCCATCCTTAGTGATAGCTCATTATTAATCTGCAAAGCATTGTCCTTGGAATTCTAAATGGAAGGTTACATCACAGCAAATGTTCATACTCCGCTGGAAGTAGTGACTGAGTATTGTTTTCAGCAACCTTAATTAGGAACCTGCTTACTCTTTCTCTCTCTGGTACATGGGCAGAGTTTCCCAATAAATATTTAGCAGTGGCATTTTGCTTTAATTCCCCCTATTTTATTTCCATTTAATTCCCTAAATTCATTAGGTCCCGATACTTTTCTTAA
Organism: Rhagologus leucostigma; assembly: GCA_013397725.1. Taxonomy (NCBI): domain Eukaryota; kingdom Metazoa; phylum Chordata; class Aves; order Passeriformes; genus Rhagologus; species Rhagologus leucostigma. Next base: position 2,204 of record VZTD01005277.1, read on the forward strand.
TGGTTGGAAGATCACAATCTTAAACTGACAACAGAAAAAGCCCAGGAGTTCTCTAGCTCAGGATTATTTTTTTCTTTTTCTGCTTGCTGTTCCCATCTGATATCTGTTCTTTTTAATGCATATTTAAAGGAGTACAATTATTAGTGCTCGGGGAAGATTTGTGAAGTGCTACTTCTCCATCTCGCTAGTCATGTCACAGGACCCAGCCAGAGGATTCCAGTCTGTAGCTGTACAAACTTCCAGGTATTGGTGCAAATAATAGACAAAGTTAATGAAGTACAACTGTCCCTTGGGGAAGGTTTCCCATGTTTGTAAAATCTGTGGGAATAGATAGAAAAATGGTCAGATCAAGCCTGTATCAATTTAAATCCAGAAGAGCATCACTTTAAACTTTCAAAAACTTCTGGGTTTTGGTGATGGTGCTACCAGTTTTTAGACGACAAAAATTGACAATACCGCTCTCAAAACCGTTAGACATTTCTCCAAATATTTTAATAAATACTGGAGACTAAATAAGGTGTTTAGCCTTATACCTGGTTATAGTTCTTACCTGTATGCAGAATGTATAATGTATGCACACTAGTGAAATACACTTTAGCATTAAACCTGATTCATGTGGCTCAGTTCTGAGAGCCTTAGTGAACTGCACCTCCTGGAATATCCACGTACAGAAATTTGGCTTTGAGAAAGGAATGAAAGCTTACTGATCCTTTAAACGTCGTCTTAAAGGAAACACATCTGTCATTTTGCTGAGGGAAGGATAACTGCATTAACCTTCCTCCTCTGTGCCCTCGGTGAGGCACTGCAAGATGATTCAGAGGCTTTACTTTGGCCTTGGTAGGAAATGCTGCACAGCTCAGATGGTGGGTGATTTTTCAGTGTGTGTGCCATGTGCTGTTCCAGCCAGCCGAGTCGGAGGGAAGCAAGGAAGAGGGTTGAAGGGATATTTCAGAGGTGGTCGTTGTGTAACTGTTCGGTCTGAACGTGGGAGCGGCCCAGGCCATACTTCTGCTGGAAGTGCTCTGTGTGAATTAACTAATGTTGCTGCGACCGAAACACCTGAGCAATACTTTGCTTTCCTTTGTACATTTAACACCTCTTTGGTCGGTGCGGCCCTGGTATCGGGTTAGCCTGAGACACTGGAGTCTGGGAGATCCTTCTCAAAGCCTGGTGAGAGCACTTGGGTTTACACGTCAGCAGATTCACTGCCGATTTGCTTAGAATTTAGTGGGAGGATGTCATAGATCTATTTTTCTTATTTGCCATATGAAATAGGCAGTATATTTATTCTTTGAAATAGGACTCTCTGAGATGACTTACCTGGAAAGGTTTCCCTGACTGGGCAGGAGTGTGTTCTCTCCCTCTTCCTGCTGCTGAGTCATCCCGAAACAGAACCTGGCTGTGAATGGTGTCTCTTTTCAACGGGTAGGAAAGATTTTCACCGTAGAGTCTTGGAGGCAGTTTGGAGGAGGCCCCAGGAGTCCAAGACCAGCCAGAGGTCTAGTTCCTGGCAACTTTTGTCTGGGAGGAGTCCCGTGATGTTCACAATTTTAAGAGGTGGAATCCTGCATTCGGACCCCGGTTCCTGGCTGCGAATGGTGGCTCTTTTCCACAGGTAGGAAACATTTCCACTGTCCTGTCCTGGAGGCAGTTGCAAATGCCTCCTAATCAAAATGACCTAATCAAAAGCATCTGCCAAGGCTTAATAATAACCCAGAAGATCCAGTGCATCACCTGTGTGTAGCCTCAGTCAGTTCGGTTGGGTTTTGTGGGAGAGGACCGGTATGTTTGAACCTTTGTACAACCCTGTTTTGTGGGATTAAGGACAGCAAAATAAAGATACTGATATAAATTAGAGAAATAATTTATTTGCATTGATTTAAATTATTCACTACCCAGCACAAGAGCTGTAAGTGCTGGTGCAGGGCACCATGTCTGAAGGAATATTGCAGCAATGACAGTAAAGGAAGCAAAACAAATAACCAGGTAAAAACTGTTATCCACCCAGAACAAGGACCGTGGGCAAATCTCTTTCTCTCTGCCTAGAGGAGAGACCTTGGGGAGTGTTTGACAGCAGAGGGGCTCTACAGAATCTTCACCGCTATGGTGACAGGCACTTGAGCGCAATAAAAATGCTTATAATAGATTTTTTTATGTTACTTTCTCGATCAATTGTGTTTTCATGTGCTTTCCCCGCCAGGCCCCGCCTACACGGGGCGATGCATGATCTCCTCGGAGGACTGATGCTGGCGCTGTCGGAGCTCCGCGGCCTCCAGGGGGAAAACCCGGCGGAGCGCAGCCCCGACACCATCTTCGCTGCGCGGCCGGCCGGAGCGGGAGGCGGCAGGAACGCGGGGAGGCGGCGGAGGAAGCGAGGAACACCCTCTGAGCCGGGCCTGGGCCCGCGGCCGCCACCGTGCATGGGGATGACCACCAGCGGCCAGTGCACCCGGGTTAATCAATTCACTCCCGGCAACTGACACAACACGGGGTCAGCCGCAGCCGTGCCCCTAAACTGCCCAAGTTTCACCCCAAACTGGTGTGTTTGGCGGTGTGGGGTTTTTTACTTTTCTGTAATGTGAAAACTGGGGCAAAGGAGGTTGCTTTTTCAAAATTCTCGATGTTAGGAGTATCCAGCGCTTTTCCACGACATGAAAAGTAGTACTTTTTGATTTTGTTTTTGTCCATGACAATGTGGGGAGTTTTGGTTTCTGGCTGCATCACGCAGTTTCTGAAAGAAATTTCACAGTTTGGGGCTTCTGAGAAAAACAAATCTGCCGGGATTCATGGAGCAAGAAAACAAAACCTTTACCCAAAACTGTTTTGTTATTCCCCCTCATACACTTTTATATATTTACCTTCATCTATTTAGTCTAGGTCTATTTGCGCTTATTATACAGAACATCTATTTATACTTAGTTCTATTGACACATATTTATGTGTTTAACTTAATGTTAACACACAAACCACATTTAGACTGTTTAGACTGGTGCATTTTGATGCTTCAGTATCACTTGACACTTCTCTATTTTGACTTAGCTATCTACTTATATAAAAGCCCTGTTTAGATTACTGCTGATATCTGTTTAGGCTTTGTATGTAAGAGCTAATAGATCTATTTGCTCTTATATTCTAATTCCTTCATAAATATAATTTGTTACATTTTGAAGTCCTTTATTGGGTAGTTTATGTACACAAGAGTTATATTTTCATTTAAAAATCTTGTATTTCTGTGTTGGTCTTGCATGGATGAGCTTGGGTGGTGGGCGGGGGAGGCTACAACAGTGGCTTCTGCAAGGAGCTTCTAGGGTCTGGCAGGGCCGGTCCCGGGTGGCTCCAAAGAGAGGATGTGCTGCTGGTCAAGGCTGGGGCAGTAAGAAATGCTGGTAACACCTCTGTGATAACATATTTAAGAAGAAACAAAAAAATGTATTGCACAGTTGTAACTGGGACCAGAGAAGAGCAGGGTGGGAATATGTGAAAGGAACAACTCTGCAGCCATGCAAGATCAGTGGAGAAGGAGGGGGAGGAGGCACTCCAGGCACTGGAGCTGAGATTCCTCTGCAGCCCAGGGTGAGGACCATGATGAAGCAGCTGTGCCCCTGCAGCCTGTGGAGGTTCATAGGGATGGAGAGACCCACCTGTAGCCTGTGGAGGAGCCCACGCTGGAGCAGCCTGTCCTTGAAGGACTGCAACCCGTGGAAGAATGACTCACGCTGCAGCAGTTCGCAGAGATGCGTTGCTCGTGAGATGGACTCGCATTGGAGAAGTTTGCAGAGAACTGTCTCCTGCGGGAGAAACAACAGATGATAAAATGACCGTAACCCCCATTCCCTGTTGCCCTGCATTGCTGAGATATGAGGTAGAGCTGGGAAGGAGGGAGGGGCAGGGGTAAAGTGTTTTTAAGGTTTTATTTTACTTCTCATTAGCCGGCTGTGATTTTGTTAGCAATACATTCAATTAATATCTCTAATTCGAGCCTGTTTTGCCCATGATGCTATTTGATGAGCAATCTCTTCTGGTCCTTAACTCATGAACCCTTCGTTATATTTTCTCTCCTGTATCCAGCTGCAGAGAGGAGTGAATGAGTGGCTTTTGTCAGTGCCTGGCATCAGGCCTGGGTCAACTCATGACACTTACACGAAACATCTGTCATGTGAAAAGGAGAGATTTCCTCCACCCTTAGTAGGGGGAGATTTACTTGAGCCTTAGGATTAAATTTGCCTGTCAGCACCCCAGGAAAGCTGAGACCCTTGTGCCTGACCAGTCTGTCAGCATCCCATTACAGGTACACTTCACTGAGCAGTCCTGCTTGATCAGAGGGTGGCTCAACTGACTTATTCAGGGACACACACCAACATCGTAAGGGAGACCCCTCAGCAGGTCTTCCCACTTTATGGCCCCTCAGCGGCACTTCCTCTTTATTTATGTCACCCGCTGCCGGTGACTGCTAGCGTCTGTGAAGGACTCACACCAACAGTTTATGGAATAAGACTCTTTATTAATATAAAACAGTGACAGGTTAAGGTTCAAGGATTGTCGGTGATAGTATCTGACTGCAAAAACATATTCAAAGAAATACACAGACAAGCTCTGATCCTCAGTAAAAGTATTCAGTGCACATAGAGTACAGTTCTGGCTGAAGGGCTGGGCCCAGCGAGTGGTGCTGCATCCAGTTGGTGGCCAGTCACTAGTGGTGTACCCCAGGGATCAGTGTTGGGCCCAGTCCTGTTTAATATCTTTATCAAAGATCTGGATGAGGGGATTGAGTCAACCACTAGCAAATTCGCAGATGACACCAAGTTGCCGGGGGAGGAATATCGATCTGCTGGAAAGTAGGAGGGCTCTGCAGAGGGACCGGGACAGGCTGGGTAGATGAGATGTTTAATGAGACCAAGTGTCAGGTCCTGCACTTTGGCCACAACAACTCCATGCAGCACTAAAAGCTGGGGGCAGAGTGCCTGTACAGCAGCCAGGCAGGAAGGGACCTGGTGGTACAGACTGGCACTAGGCTGAACATGAGCCAGCAGTGTGCCCATGTGGCCAAGGCCAGCGGCATCCTGGCATGTATCAGGCATGCTGTGGCCGGCAGCACTAGGGAAGCGATTCCTCCCCCGTACTCGGTCTTGGTTAGGCTACACCTTGAATACTGTGTCTGGTTCTGGATGTGCTTCCTTAGTTTGGCCTGGAAAGAGAAAGGAAACCCATTTTACCTCTAACCTGAGTGTGCCTTCCCTTTTCTGTCACATGGAGGGAATGTTGCTGGCTGATGAGAAGACTAAGTGGCGGAGGAGTAGAAATAATTCATTTTTATTCCTTCTAATTTCTGATGAATTCCAGGAGGGGTGGAATAAGCATACTCACCGGTGTTTCCGTTTCGCCCTTAATTACCACGTGATAAAGGGCTTCGTTCTAGTCCGTGCACATGCGCGCCTTCCGTGGCTGCAGTACTGCTTTGTAGTCAGCAGGGGACACCAGCGGGTCACTAAAGCGTGTCCGCGCGTCCCTCGCCGGGAGGCAGCAGCGATTGAAGTGCCAGCTCTCCACACACAGAGCTGTCTCAATTGCCTTCAAATCGATCATCTTTTCTCACTGTCGAGCCTTTCAGCTGCCGGCTGAGATTAACCCACCCCAATGGATCACTTAATAGTCAAGAGGTTTCATACTTTATAGGTCTGAGGCAAGGCAGTTATTGGGTGTTCTTGGTTGTTTTAAGTCTGCTGCTCTAAAAATGCATAAATATGAGTAAAAATAACACTTTCCTTAGCGCACTGTCTGAGGGTACTAATGATAAATGTATTCCAAGCAGTTTACTTTATGTAATATTGACTGTGGAGTATAAACAAGTGTTAGCTACCCTTTCTTTTTTTCTTTCCACCCTCAGCTAACTGACAGAAAATTGCTAAATAAATATGGATCAAAGGATGTGACTAACAGTTTCATGTTCTTTCTAGGTATGCTAGTCAATATAGCTGTTCTTATAAATATAAAAAACCTGATTGTTGTTGTTTTAATGGACTCAAAAGTAAAGGGTCTTAATATCTGTAAGTTCATGTTTGATACTGCTTTTAACACTGCTTGCAAAAATTGAAAGTTTTGCTTGTGGGCAGCAGGTCTGTCCCCAGCTCTTGTTAGGAAAGCGCACATTCTCTAAGGAAGTCTGTGACTGGGCTGTTCGTGCTTCCCAAACTTTAAGTATTCTCTTTAAAACATGTTGTGTTGGAAGTCTCCCAGTGATTCAGCTGTTTCTTATTTTGTTGTATTTTCTGTTCTTGCTGGACAATGAGTCTGAGAAGATCAGGCTGAGTTGTTTGAATATTCAGACTTCCTGTGGTAGCTGTACAGCTGCATCATGGCTAAACGGAGTGTGGACGAATGTGGCACCGTGAACCATTCCTTTTATCAGAAAGTGCCCAATTGTTTGGAACATGAGCCGGTCTCTTTCTCATATGACAGCAGCTAATGGAGTTTCTGCATCTTGCAGACAGGAAAGTACAGGAGAAAATAGATTTCTGAGAGCTGTCCCTACTGTGTACATAAGGATGTCACAGATGCTCAGCAAATGCATGCCAACATAGAGATAGTCCTGGGAAATGTAGTGCCCTGCTGCTGGTTTTGCCTGTGCAGCATACGTGATCTGCCGTTATTGATGTCAGTCCTTCTTGCTTCATCTGAGTCATGTTTGCACTCTCAGTCACTTAAAGTGAATAATGCCCTTCAAATGCAGCTGTAACGTAATAGAAAGCACTCTTGGGCATCTAATAGAGGAGTAGTGCTGCTTTGCTCCCCTCCCCTGCCAGGAGAGGTTGTTTCATGTCTAATAATTGGCTCATCTTTCATGTAGTCAGTCCTTAAGTGTAAACTCAGCTTCTCTACGGGAAGATGGAAAGATGCATTTACCAGAGGCCTGGGAGCCCAGGCAAACCACTTAGATTAATGGGAAATAGAATCACCCATCAATGTGAAAATTAAATCTTTCTCAGAATTTACGCTGCTGTGTATTTTGTTTTGGTTTGTTTGGTTGATGATAGATATGCAATCTGACAAGTGCAGGCCGTTATTTCTAAAGAAAATTTCCTCTCTGGTTGCAACTGCAGAAGGTATTAGTGGTGCTTCTAAAATATGTCATTCTCATTTAGGGATTTGCCTGGAAGCAAATGTACTGTACATATTTTACAGTGAATAAATAGTTGCTTACCTTAACATTTCTTTAAGTTTTCTGGCTATTAATAAACAAATAAATATTATATCTATTTAAATATTATAGAAACAGTTTGGAAAAACAAATTTTAGTGTCTGCCTGATGAGTTTGGTTCTTACTATTTAGTATTTGTGTCGATGGTTTATTTCAGTCATTAATGAGCTCTTTTTTGCTTGAGTGCAGCACAGGAAACATGTAAATAGAGCAGTACTGATTACATTTATGTTTGAATACTAAGCGGTAAAGGTAACTTTTCTGGAACATTGACCAAAAAAATGCAATAATCCTATTCACAGCAGTAGTGATGAACAGCAAAGAAAAGCACATGGCAGAGTCTGATGAAGTTTATTCTTACTGGAAGTAGGTGCCTGCCAAAGCTGCTTTTGTTCTGGTGCCGACTCATAGGTCCTGCAAAGGTATCACCCTTCCTGTTGTGCCAACTGCTTGTCCTTACTTTGAGAGGACGACCTAGGTGATGGTGGCAACTGGCACGGCTCACGCTCATCCCGGTCTCACATCACCAACACGCGGACAAGGTTAATGTGGCTCTTGCAATAAAGTGACAATTAGCAGTGGGCAGTCAACGTGGTTATCTCTTAGGGAACTGGCCTCTGGCATCAGGGCCATGCAGATCACTGTGCCGGAAGTCATCACTACTGTGACCAGCACTGTCACTATGGCAATTTTGTACTGGCCCCCAGAACTGGCAGCTGTGCCACAGTTTGATCTACCTATTGTGTGTTGTCACACTTGACTTCCATGCTTTCTATACTTGGGTACACCCCAGCTGCAGACAACGGGCCTCAAGTTCGCTGGCTGCACCGCTGAGAGGGGCCTGATATGCACACAGAGCTCACGTTGAAGTTACTCCTGACTGATTTAAAGAAAAAATGAACAAAACTCCCCTCCCTCTTTTTGAAAACAAACACTCCCCAAAATTGAATTTTGTTTTCTTTTTCCCCATGGATGAAATAAAGAATTCATCGTTAATAAAATACAGATTGATCAAAAAGGATTGAGGATCAGACCAAAGCTTTTTGACTTCCTGGGTCCTTGCCGGCATCAGGGGCATACCCCTCTGAGCACCAAGACTATCACTGTTCCTGTAGGGCCTGGCTGTCTTGATGCCCTGTGTGCAGCGCAGCGCAGAAGGAATAGTGGCCTTGTTGTCTGAGAGGACCCATTTCGAAGGAAACGCCAGTAGCTTTCCTTTCCTGAGTGTCTGGGACCATGCGCAGAGCTCTGCATGTGCTGCTGCTGTCTGTCCAGCCTGCTACTAGCGTAGGCCAGGTGTCCTTGTCAGAGAACCTCTGGGACTGCGTCAGCGAAAGTGGCGTTCAAAGGGATGAACACAGACAGACGGGAGGATTGCCTGGCTCCAAACTGAGGGACAACTTCAGCTGAATTCCTTTGTGGAATGGGAAGGGGAAGTTAACATGCTCGGTGTCTCATGGAACAGCATGCGCTGCTTTCATCAAGCATTTATTTGATCACTACAAAAATGTTATGAACTTACTGGCAAGTGCTGTGGGTCCTCAAAACATGACTGGCTCCCAGGCCACAGTTCACTAATGACAAGTTTATCTGTGCCCATTTGTAATTGTTTATCATTATCTGGGCAACTGAGCAAGTAACATACAGAGTGGCATTTCAGAGCAGCGTGTTTTTTTTTAGCTGAAACCGGAAAGGTCTAATAGAATCTTTTCTTTCCTCTCTCCAGAATCTTTTTTTTTTCTTCCCCTAAATGTTCTACTGTTCAGACAACTGGACAGATTCTTATTTTACTAGACTTTGTTTGTGGAGATGCACAAGATGCTTTCCCTGATTTGTCTGCCTTTCCTTTCATGGGCAGTATTCAATGTAGCATGTCTTTCTCTTGAAGTTTTTTGTTTTTNTAACTGTGAATGAGTTTAAGAATGGACTGACATGAAACTCACTGTCTTTTTGTTCTGGCTCATTTCCGTAGCTAACTGTGCTGCCGCTCTAAATTGCTGAAATACAGAGCTATGGAAATACAGACTGGTGAGCTTCAGTTCCCAGGAAAACTGTAACTCGAATGTTTATCAACATGGTGTCTTGAGAGGGCTTGTAAGTGTGAAAGTTTTAGAACAGAAGCGGAACACTGAAGAAAGAAGTGAAAGTACTTGAAAAATTAACTTAAGAAGTTACTTTTAAAGTCAGACTTAAAAAAAAATTAAAATTAAATAAAATATGAGTATTCTTGATCTGGCTCACACTAAACTCTATTGCAGACTTCAGAGATGCTAGAGGCAACCTCTTCAGGCCTTTACTTATACTGCTGAGAAGAACTTCCAATAAAATACAAACATAACTACAATAAGAACATATACTTGAATTTAACGTTACAGATTAAAGAGGTTTTCTAAGCTAATAATTATTTGGCTATTCTTTTACTAAAGCCAGCTTGAAATTCTCACGTGAGTGAAGATATTGTGCTCCAGATTGTTTGATTAGCCTAGTAAAAGATGAGTGTCTAAAAGGTCTTCGTACTCTTTTGCACAAGCTTTAGGGGAAGTTTTAGGATGGCGCAGTGAGTGAAAGAAGGAAAAGAGGAAAAAAGGACCTGCCGAAGTCAGTCAAAAATTTTCAAAAAATCCTATTTCAAGATGTGCAAGGCCTCATCAATTTTACTGATGCTAAACCTAGGCCATCTACAATGCCTCTTGTTTTACTTCCTTCAAGATTACCTCAGTAGGTGAGTATCATTTGCCAAGAAAAGCTTGCTTAAGTTTACTGATAAATATTCTTTTAGTAAACAGGAAAAGCTTGAGAACCTGATTCATGTATTCATGGAACATTTTGAGTTGGAATGGACCCACAAGGATCATCAAAGTCCAACTCTTAAGTGAATTGCCCACATGTGGACTGAATTCATGACTTTGGCATTATCAGCACCTTGCTCTAACCATCTGAGCTACATTTGATCAAGAACAAAACCTGGACATCACTGATATTATTCTCATGATGTACCTTACAAAGTACAACTTGATTTAAATCACACAGTTGTCATATTTCTCCAGGGAGTCAGGAGTATTTGCATGGTGTTTTGTATGACCCTTAGCAAAGCGGTCAGTCTGTAAAACACAGTGCCAAGGTAATGGGAGGGATGCGGTCTGACAGAATACAGCCATGCTGGATGTCTAACAGGTCTTGTTTGGTTACTCGTTGCTTTCTGTACACACGGTGTGGGCTGATCTGCACGGGGAAGACAGAAGAAAGTTGGTTTGCCCAGTTGCTAAGTCAGGGGTGACCGTACCTCCCTGCACTCCAGGAGCCCCCGAGGAGCACGTAGAATGTGCAGGAAGGCAGACACAGCCCAAGGGTCTCGCAGCAGCAGTTGCGCTGTTGCTATTGGAGAAGCAGCGCCAGATGAGCCACAGCCACAGGACGAGACCCGAGAGTCTGGAAGGTGCTTTCCACAGCCCAGAGGCCCTGTGGGGTGGCAGGAGCTTCTGCAAAGGTGTGATGGACTGCAGCGGGTCCTCTTGGTACAGATGTTGTGTTGCTGGCAGCATAGAACAAATGGGTTCTGTAGTTGGTGGCTGCCTGCAGGACTGGAGAATGTGATGAAGTTTTTTAGCAATGAATGGGAACGATTCTCTAATTACCACAGGAATTTCTTTTTTTTTTTTT
>VZTD01005277.1:13087-178591 GCA_013397725.1 Rhagologus leucostigma
TTTGTTCACTTGCCTTCTGCAATCTGGGACAGATCCAGTCTACATCTGCACCTTTGGGCAGGGATCCTCTCAGTGCCATGGAGCTGTGCATTGCTTATTTTAGTGCTCCCCTGGAGGAATGAGTGTTCACAGTTACCCGTGCCCTCCACTGTGAATGCAATGCACAATTAGCCTGTCTAATAAAGGTAATCAAACACTGATTAAAAACCTTCAGTTAGTCCATTTCACTTATTCATAAAATGCTGAAGACTCTTGTCATAAGGATGAAAAAAAATTAACTTATTGAAAGAGTTCTTGTCTGTCTTTAAATCTTTATCCTGATATTGACTGGAATAATTCTATTTGCATACTGGAGTAATTAATTTCTTTATAAATAGATTGTTAATGAAATTATCAGTAAGTTAGTGATACCCTCTTCAGGGCACCAGAGGAAAAATGGTTCACTTAGTGATAAGCATTCTAACCAGCTATCATGACCTTGACTTTTCCAACCTTTCTTTTACAGGCTTATATCTTCAAAAAATACTGCTTTTATCTGTGGGTTTGTTTTTATTTTTTTTTTTTCTTTTCCTTGGTCAAAACCAGAACAAAAACTAAGATTAGTGGTGGAGTTAGTTAAAAGGAATTAGTAAAATAATGTTGAGATAAATGGAGATAAAAAATACAATGGAAGAATTATTAAGTGAGAAGAAGTAAACTTTTGATTCTGTTGGGATGGGAATGGCAAGCACACTGTCACAGATTATGAGGATTGAGGACTCTAGAGAGTCTAGTATGTGCCTTGGGATGAATAACAGCTGGCCGTGTCTACCTCTTGTTTCCTTGTTAGGACCAAAACTGCAACTGAATGTTGTGAAAGTGTTGTTTAGGAAGTTTAAAGAAGAAAGAATTTTCATTAAAGCCTTCATGTCTTTAATATTTTCAATTCTTCTAAATTTATCTCAATAGGGTGGAAATTCTACTGCAGTTTGATTCCCTCTGTTACTGCATAGCAAAAATATTTTATTTTAAACCGATGCTTGTTAAGAATAGCATCTTTTGTGTTCCTTAGAAACGGCAAACCATCCCAATCGTGGCAGGTGCAGGACACCTCAGCGAGTCATGCCCTGGGTGACCTTGGGCAGGCTCAAAGTCCTGTGTGAGAAGACAGGGGAAAGGGACAGCAGGAGGAGGAATCCTCAATCTCCAGAGCAGGTGGAGGTGGTCGGCACTTACTACATTCCAAACAAATGGTGGTGAAATAACTCTAGTAGTTGCTACAGACTGACAATGCCAACTTGCAGCTGCATAGTGAAGAGGAGAGAAAGGTTAGTTTGAGCACAAATGAGTAGCACTAGGCAGACCAGAATTCAATTAGATGGGAAAACTGAAGCCAGCTGTTACCCAAGCTACCATCTGCCCTGCAAGAGACAGAGGGGTTTGCTTCATGTATTTTTCACCCTTCTAGTCACTTGCTTGCTAAAAACATAAAGCTTTTCAACTGAAAACCTGAGGTTCCAGTGCCTGCCAGATGTTTGTAATATTCATTTGTTCTATTTCTCAGGTGTTTTATTATCTTTATTGTGCAAACAAAAACTATTTGTGTACCAGCAGTCAGTGATTTGTATCTTCAAGCTGTTTTCTTCTTCCAGGCAGATCCAGCCCTGTAGACAGGATTCAACTCAAGTAAAAGTAAGTTCTCATGCTAATGGCAAATTGCAGTGACCCTCCATTCCTCTGAGTCTTCCCATCTGAGTCAGCTGTTCCAGTTCTCCTCTATGGCTCTGAGCAGCTAGCATAGATGCACAGGAGCAGAACAGTGCTTCAAAACTGTGGCCTGTTGACAGACCCTTGTTATTAATGCCTGGCTAAGTGAGAAAATGTACACATATTAATCCTTGTTTTGCTTTTATTTGAGATGGTAAAAATATTAAAAGAAAGCATAAACATGAGTCTGAGCCTATGATTGTATGCTGTTCTTGCTACCGAAGACCAGGCGCTGAAGGAACATAGTACGACCTGTGCCAGTTGTAATTCTGCTCTGATGGGCCAGGAACCACCAGCTGTCTGGTGCAGAACAGCTCTGTGCTGCGTGGTGGATATTGTATCTTTCATACCTGCGTCGTTTCCCTACATTTTTAAACTCCTGGGACAGGTCACGATGTAAATATTTCTATGCATTCAGACGATGTTGAACCCTTGCAAACAGGACACGAAGTTCCTTCTATGGAACATGTATAGAAATAACTGGAATGAGGTTCCCTGTTTGTATTATGGTCATGTCTCTACAAAAGGAACCAACAATTCCTTTGTATTTAAGGAGATAGTTCTGACTACAGCGCAAAGCAGCAGTTGAAACAAGGAGGTAGCATGAGTTGATTTCACCAGAACTAGGAAGAAAAGTCACCTCCTTGTAAGATCCTCAGAAAAAGAATTAGTTTTATTGCAAAAAATATTGCATCCTGATTGATCAAGTTGACGTAATATTGGTCTGAGCACAGCATTTGCTCTTGTCTTTTTAAGTGTTTATCAAGGCTTTAGAGAGGGATAAAAATATGTGTTGTGAAGCAACCAGGGTTTCTAAAATTATACCTGTGCAACTGCTACACAGCGAAAAGCGACAGATAGAAATTATTTATCTCATAAGGGTTCAGACAAGTCCTACTCTGTCCTGAACCAGGGTTTATGATTTCCTTTTGCTCTGCAGAAGCTCAGGTGTTTGAAGGGGAAGGAGTCTGCTTCTACTATAGCCGTGACTGAGGTGGGACAGGACGTGGTGGAGCAGCATGATGGCTTCCGGAGAAGACATACTCAAGCTTTCCCCAGTATGCAGTAAATCCACCAACATATTCATATCTGAGTGGTAACGGGTGCCCTATGAGATGTCTTTGGATGGAGATGTTACATGTAAAGGCTGTTACACCAGCAACCAAATTTATCAGTCTAGGTGATTTAATTTTACACTTAGTTGTTTAACCAAACCTGTCTCAGGAAGACCCTAAGCTACAAATTGCTGAAGGCTGTGAAAGTACTTAGGAAAGGCATATATTCCCATGCTTTTTAAATTTCTGATAAGACATAACTTAAGCCCCTGCCAGAGATACATGGGATGAAGCTTTGAGACAAAATATTACAGATGCTTTTATGTTGGTGGTGATAGGGATGGGTTTCTGTGTAGTAGTAAAATAGGTTTGAAGCTACTAATTAAACAGCTAAGAAAAGTAGACCCTAAGCCTAGGATCATCACACATGACTATCAAAACATTTCATTCCTGTAGTATGGAGAGAAAGAAGTACCGCCATACTGGAAATGCAAGCTGAAGATAAGGCAAGGTCTTAGGGAGAGCAAGTGTGCTCCCACTGCGACCAGCTGGCCAAACAAAAGTATTTTTTGACAACCTCAGCTCCCTGATAGGATTACTTAACCACCAAGAAGATGTCCAGATTGTCATTCCCAAGAGGACTATTATTAAATTAAATTAAATCAAAGAAATTAAATTAAAGGACTTGTGCTTCAGCATTGCAATTCTGTTTTGCACCTTAGATTTCTTGTTCTCTGGTTAGGTTTTCTAATAGCTGATATTTTGGAGGAAAGATTTAAAAAGAATTTAGCTTGTTCCTAAAAAAAGATAAAGTCCTTTTACCTTTATAGTAGGTCTAGTTTTCACTTAAGTTAAAAAAGATGGTAAGACACCATCTGCAGTAGCCTTTACTAGCTGAGAACCAAATGTATCTAGACTTTTCCTGACAGGGTTTGTAAATTTCTCATGAGAGTTATTTAATTCCAGCAAGGAATCAAAGGAGAGATCTGTAGTTTGAGCACCATGAGCCTTTCCCTCATGGCATAGCTCCCACCAAATCTGCTTATCCTCATGGTGGATACTTGTTCTTTGGAGAAGAGAAGCAGAAGGCTGTTCTGGGCACTGTTGCCAGCTCCACTTTTTTCACAAGTTTAACTATAAAATAAGGCTGAGAGAGCTACAGGGCCACATTGTGTTCTCCTGAGCACCCTGCGCAGCCTAATAATTTACGTCTCAGACTTACCGTGGCTAATCCGCTTTTGACTGCTAGATCCAATTGCAACCTAAAGGATCAGTTTTAATTAAACAGAAGATTAGCAAGAGTAATTTTTCCCCTGAGATTTTAAAATTCTATTGTGATTTTACACAGTGCATTCTAAGCCAATATAAGCAGCAATAATTTATATTTTCTGCTTATTTTTAAATGCTGTCAGGGACTCAGTACAGATCAAAAGTAAAAGTGTATTTGTAAGCACTGGGTTACTTCTATAACAACCTTTGTATCAACTGCTTACTGTTAAACTGTGGAAATTGGATTTTGCTTCATGAAACTTTCATGCAGTTTTCATGAATTTCCTAGGGACTGATCAACAGATCTTTCAATGCAAGTCCAACTGATGAGACACAGTCAAGGCTTTTGAGTCCTAAATCCTGTTTACTCTCTGAAAATCCACAGCATTTTAAAAGAACCATTATGATGCATTGTGAAAAATCTATAACCTCCCTGAACAAAATCTGAGCTAGATACCAAGTGCTTACATTTTGGCAGGGTAATCAATCACTCTGAATTTAGAGGGGAATAGTCTTTTTGCATATTTTTCCTGAGAAGTCAAAGGGGACGGTGGTATTTGGTATCTTACAGGGAAAACAAGGTCAGTGTTTGCTGTTGCAGTGGTACAGCCAGGTTCTGCCAACATTGTCACTGTTGGCATCAGGTAACCCATTGTAGGTAACTTAACTTAAATCTGTTGTTTAAAAAGTAGAATTAACAATTGTTTGAAGTGACAGCTTGGTCAAAAAAGGGGTAATACAATAAGGATTCTCAATTCTTTACAGTTGAATGCTCATAGCATAGCTTATCTTATAAACTATGCTTATAGCATAGTTTAGCCTCTCACTGAGAAATTTAATACTCATATGAGCTGTGGGAGGAGCAGGGGAATGTAATATGCTCTATGATACATGCTACGTAAGATATGCTACCTAGCTTGCTCTGTAGTGCTCCTGCATCCTGGTGTGCAAAACCACAAACCTATGTTGTCAGGACTGGTGTATTCCTTTGACAGATGATGAGTAACCAGCATTCACAGGGCCGGATGTGCTTAGCAGGTTCCTCTCCTATCCTATGTACAAGTTCTCCACCGTAAATCCTGTTCATCTAACAGAAGTCAGATGAAATCACAAAATCACGAAATAACTGAAGTTGGAAAAGACATTTGGAAGTTTCTAGTCCAAAGTGCTTCTCAAAACAGGGCCATTATGTCGTATATCTCAAGTCTTGGTCCAGTTTGGTCTTTAAAATTTCTAAGGCTCATACACCAAAGCCTCTCTGCACCATCCCAGCTCCAGTGTCCAAGGAGGGGGTTTTTGCACACTCTTCCTTATCTGAGCTTCTCCTACGTGACCCGTGCTGCAGCCAAGGTTGTCTCAGAGCTCCCCTGCAGAGCACTACATTTACACGCAGTTTGCAAGGTCATGGGTACAGTAAGGGAAGATGGATCTATGTTCCAAGCAGCTTCACCTAATGTGTTCACCAGAGTTCTGGAAAGGGAAGGATGTTTACAACTCCATCCCTCCTTGACCCGTGCTGTATTTGTCTGTCTGTGTCAGGCTTGTAAGGATTGCCAGCCTTGGCAACAATTCCATACTGTGGTTTGGATTTAATCTGATTTTCTCTTTTGAGCATTTAGTACACAGAAGAGAAATAGCCAATGACACAAGTAAAATCCACATGAATCTTCTGAAAAAAATAGATGAATGTTCTTTAATCCTGGGAATCAGAAGAGCCCTGCAAATAAAACATTATAAAAAGGTTGAAATTCAATACCTGAAAGAAAATTACAAATTAGTAATGCTATGGACAGTATTTCAGGTTTGGATCCCAGAGGAACTGTATGAATTTTATTTCAACAGAAAATACAATCAGGAAAACTGCAGTTTCTCCACAAGTTAAAAGTGTAAATGTGCAAGAGGGCAACGTTGCTGTAATGTTTATGGTGGCATTGCTTTGTAATTAGTCTACAGGAAAGCTTTGCTTTTTGGAAACAAAGAGTTATTTTCTTTAGGCAGAATTTTCTCAGGAATAATAATAAAAAAAAGACAACAGAAAACTGCTATGCTGATACTCTGGTTTGCTAATGAGTGTGATACTGTTTGTGCTGGCTCCTATGGTGGCTCATATGAAAATGCTGACCGGTTTAGACTGAAGTGTGCAGAACTAGGCTGATGAATCTTTTAGGCAAAACCTAAATGCCACCTACTAAGACGATGGATTTGAGAGAATTCGGTGCCAGCAAAGGGAGCCAGATGGAGCTGCAGGTGCATCCTGCATCCAGTACCTGTGATGTGAGCTGCTGGAGTGGGATCTCTGTGCCAGCAGCTGCAGTGCATGAGGGTCTTGGACACCAGGCACTGGTGCAGGAAAAGAAACAGCTACTGGAAGAACTCGTATGAGTAAGAGGCTCAGCTCTGGCAGCTGGCATGGCAAATCACAGCCTGTATGCCTGGAGCCAGCTGCCAGTGGGGGACAGGACACAGGACAGGACTTGTATCTTCCTTAGACCTGGTGTGGGGGAATTTGTGCGTACATCGTGTCAGTACTTTGAGATACTGGCGAATGTGCGTGTATTTGTAACTCTAGAGAATGGTGTGCGTGTGCCTTTGCTAGTGACGGACAATCTGGCTCAAAGAGGAGAAAGGGACTTGGCTGCCTGCAGTCGTGTTCTATGGCAGTCCAGTATATGGGTACCATGGAAGCAGTGCCTGGTCTATGTCAGTCTGTCCATGTCTGTGCCTATGTGTGTGTGTCTCTGTGTCTGCCTGTGTGTCTGTCTGTCTGTCTGTCCATGTCTGTGCGTGTCTGCGATGTGTCCTCAGCCTTGCTAGGGGTTGAATCTGCAAATGGGAAGGTGGCCTCTATGTCCCCTCGCAATGAAATCCATGGACAGCCCTGCAACACTTCTGGAACCTGCGTGGGAGAAGAAAGCGGGCACTTCTGTGGCAGCTGAGGCAGCTGGTTCAGACGTGAAGAGGAACCTCAGCACACGCAGTGTGAGGTGAGGTACTGCCAGTGGGTGTGCACACCTTTCTGAAGCAGAGCTCACTCGCCAGACTTGCTTCAAGAACTGCTGTATTTTGCTGCCTCGAGCCACAATGACGTACTCTTTGTGTGCCTTGGATAGTTTAACTCAGCATTCAGGTTTCATCTTGGCCTCTGTCCAGGCTACAAATACTGACTAGGTCATTGTTTCCTTGGTCACTTGTTTCTGTTTCCTCTACTTCCTTTTGGAGAAGAGAACTTCAAATTCAAGTGTATACACCATCATGTTCTGATATATATTTTTTTTTTTTTAAACAGTAGCACCACTCACATTTTGATAAGGCTCTTGAAGCTTTGTGAAGTTTTTCTTTCTGCTGCTTTTGAGAGCATCATTCTGCTAAGAGATATGATGGTTGCCTTGTTTTTCCTGTAAAATAGATTCAGTTTATTCAAACTGTCCCAAACACACATCTCAAACACTGCTTAAGTTTACCCTTGACATCCCAGGGTGGGCTGCTCAGCATCCTGCTGTAAACAGTGCAGCTGATGCTGTCATGCAGCTTTGCATACGCGTTGTGCAGGATGGCTCTGAATGCAACAGCCTGAAAGATGACCCTGATGGTAATTTTCTTCATAGCTTTGTGCTTGCAAGTGCAGAGAGCACCACTGGTGCTCTGGGAAGGCCAGATGTGTCCTGCTTGGTCTGGTACCTGATCCTTCTCCTGGTTGTCCCAGAGCAGACATACACACAATGTGATATGCAGCCTTTCCAAAGGGCAATCTCTGGCCAAAGAACTTTTTTTTCAGATAGGGGAGATCGCTTTTCACGTTCACTTATCACCTCGTTCACTGCTTTTTCTTGTGTCCAAGCCCTGTCCACTTCAGCCTCCCCTGATGCTATGGCATATGCCTCAAACACGTCCAACAAAGGGACCTGGAGTGTGTAAGGTCCCAAAACCCAAATATGGCTTGAAGAGCCTCTTAGAAGGGCTTATGGGTTTTTTAATATGCTCTGAGTTAGACGCACAGGAAAAATACTGACAAGGTATTCTCGAGAAGTCAAAACAACAAAAAACTTTACTGGCAACTTCAGAAAATCAGACAGCTTTGGCAAAAGGTTTAGTGCAGCATTCAATTGACATATATCACTTCGTGGAGCATTAATTTAGTCCATTCAACTTAGCAAACTCGAAGCCTCTCTGATTTTAAGTTACGTGTAACTCCGAGAAGAGGTAATTAGAAGAAGAGAGAGAGAAAAAGAGAAAAGATATAGAAAAGGACAAATATAGCTGCCACTCCTGGGTTCCAGTGGTGTCTCAGATAATATAAAATCCAAGCAAAGGTAGGGTCAAGACATGTGCTTGCCTTGTGTTCTGGCTTAAGTACCCTTTGGCTTTCCTGGGCCCTTTTCCCCACAGTACTTGTTGGAGGATGCTGTCCTGGGAACCACCAGGTGAGCTGCTATTTTACATCATAGAATATCCAGAGTTGGGAAGGGCTCACAAGGATCATTGAGTCCTGCTCCTGACTCCACAAAGGGCAACTTAGAAGTCAAACCCTATATCTAAAAGCATTGTCCATCCTCAGCCTTCTCCTCCTCTCTTGCTCTGTTCTTCCAACTCTTCCTTTTGACAATTTTAAAGATTTGTTCTAAATACTTTAAACTCATCAGAATGCTTTTAAAACTCATAATAAATATTTGGCGGGACAATAAAAATCCAGTTCTTTCTCTCAAGCAGATTTTTTTTCTCCATGAACAGATACTTTTAGCAAAAAATGTAGCAGAAAAACCAAAACTGTAAAATGATAAGCTGTCCTTACCACAGAAGAGATGTTGAAGAACTTGGTGGTTTTTGCATGAACTTGGTGTAGTTTGTGGGGAAACTGTTGGCAAAATGCCTAAGACTTCATGGTTTATGTTAGACCATGTAGTATCTCCTAAATAGGCTACAGGAAGGTAAGTTGTGTGCTATTCACTCCAACATTAATTACTTCTAATTCCTAAAATGCAGCCTAGTCACATTGTGAAAGGAGAGAAAAAGGAAACAGGAGCGTGGCTGTCTCTGCTCCAAACAGCCGGTGAGCAGCAGGCGCCGATGGGCAAGAAAGGAATGAGGGACAGCAGGGGAGAGCAGCTGGTACCAGACGGTAACCCTAACTCTCCTGCTGTTCCTGTCATGGAGGCTTTACCAGGAGCCTGTGCTTTGGAGTAGTGTCACGAGTACACTAGTGCTTTCAGAGATTCTTGGGATTTTAGCTACCCTGGCTGTGATCATGAATTAAAGGCAGTAGAGGTATTTGGGGAAAGAGATGAGGTTCTTGCAAGAGAACATTTTGAAGAGAAAAAGCAATGAGCTATGATGCTGCAAGTGTAGGACAAGGAAAAGTCTCCTTTTTCCTGAGGCTTTGCTGACCCCAGTCAGACAGGCTTCAGCTTTATTGGAAATGACAGTGCAATGATGTCTCCTAGTACCAAAAGATAACAGGGGTCCAGATATTTTGCTATGTTTCAGATTTTTGAAGGGGGAGGGTCAAAGCCTGACAGTCTAACTTCCGTGTAAAGAGGGATTATAGTAAATAATGGAACAATACGACTCAAGGATGAACAGAATATAAAGCAGTGGAGGCAGCAAAGCTTCCTTTAGAGAGAAACTACGTCTCACAATTCTGTTACAATCTGGGGAAAGAGCCAATACTTCAGGAAAAAGGGGCTTCATTTGATATTGCACTTCAAAATCCTGAAAGTCCAAACAGGAGGAACTTAATGAGAAACAAAAGAAGGTCCTTCGGAAGCTGATGGTAGACTGATTGGAAACAAAAGCCCAAGAAGGGGAAGAAAGCTGAACTGTCATTGGTAAACATGTCACTTTACTTATTTTACAATCTGTAACTTGCATTTGGATCCTTGTGGGAATTCCAATATTTATATGAAAGTAGTTCACAAATCCATGTGAAATGAAGCCAGTGCTGGAACATTATTCGGTGTCTGTTAAAAAAAAGGCTCTGGTTTGAAGAAAATGTACATTCTGATGAAGTCAAACCTTTTTAAAACCCAGGTAAGCCACAGAAGAAATCCTAATGTTTGACTGCCTTCTGTGTCTGATTCCTATTGGTCACAAAGTAGATTTAGTCAGAGGCTACCGACCATTTACATGTATTTCTAACCCTAACCCTAATAACAGCCTTGCAGCAAACCTGGAATTTGGGGCTAGAGCTCTCTTGTCAGATGTTGTACATGTTGCTTTGGTGGCTTGCTGTTGACTTGCCATCTACTTAAAATATCTTAATCCCTAAATACATAATTTGCTTTTCAGTACTCCTTTCAAAGTCTGTGTTCAACTCAATTTCTTTCAACTGAGACCTGAAGAACAAATCTACTTCTCCGTTCGTGTAATTCTGTATCTCTTTCAAGATTTTGTGAGAGTCAGCAGTAATAAATAATGAAACTCTGGCCCAGAAATGTGCAGGCTGATCCACAGATGTTACTTCAAAGCCAAACTACATTTTATTAGGTAAATAAATACTGTCAGTGTTCACGTATTCCTAGACAGCCTTTTCAGTCTTAATAAAGCATTCTATAATATTTTTCCTTTAGCATATTTAATGTAAAAAAGTAAATGCTGCGTGCACTAATGCCAGTGCACCCCATCAGCAGCCAGGAATATGAGACAAAGCAGGGAGGTGAAATGCAAAGACTTTTCAGTTCAGTACTTCATCAGGACCCTGCCCTCTTCTCTCTAGGAAATTGAATCCCAACATTTTAAAACAGACATTCTGGACCTTAATTCCTCTTTCTGCATCTGCTTCTTTAAGAGTCCTATATAGTACCTGCTTCTTACCAAAAGAGGTCAGAATTGTAACTAGTCAGATAACAGCTCTGCAAACTGTGACATAGAGCCATCCTTCTTAGATTAGTACAGTTGATGAATCTGAAGTGTTCTTTATTCTCATCATGCTGGCCATAAATTTGTGTTTCCCTAATTCCTGAAAACAGAATGTTTCCATTTCTTACCAATTTGACCATTTGGATTTCATGGGAAACTCTGTCAAATGACTTGCTAAGATCAAAACTAACAAAGTCCACTGCTCAACACAGAGCCAGTGACCTCAGCACAGAGAGCAGTCAAACTGCTCAGGCGTGATTCACCTTTGATAACTCATAGATCCTTGTCATTTGCAAAGTAAGTGCCTCTATTTTGGACTGGTTTTCATGCTACAGACCTTGCTAGAATTAAAGCCAGATCTGTAACATCAGAAAGAGAAGACCAGAAATCAGAAATAAGTAGGAGATAGCTTACTAAGGAAAAAGATAAGGAAGTAAAATATGATGTAATTAGATTTCCTATATCTTATTTTAATGTACAGTGATAACTCCTGTCATTTTTTCGTTGAGAAATGAGTAATATGATTGTAGCCAAAAGAGAAGCACCCTAAGCTTCACAAGACCATGTGAAAGGAAGAGATTAGAGCATTCTAAGGAGGAAAAAATCCAAAAAAGGGCAGGAGAGATCTCCAGAAATCAGTGAGCCCACCACAGACTTGGTCTGTTAAATATAAACCCTTACCCAGCAAAGATCCAGAGAGTGTATGGTTGAACTGTGTTTGTAAAATAAATAATGATAATTAGTATCTATAATTTATTGAATCCATTACAAATATCATTGCATTATTATAATGGTAATTATATTGTATCATATATTACGGACATTATGTATATGTACATTATGTATAATCTATCTATATGTATTATGTGTAATAACAGTCTCTATAATAAAATAAATTCCTCTTAATGTGAAATGCTCATACTGTGACTGTTGGTACAGAAGTCAATCTGAATAACATATAACATGGCTGGCCTTGCTAAATTCTGTTTAAACCTTCTGCTGGCAGCGGATAGTGCTGATAGTGTTCACTTTTATAGATGGAGAAATTTGCATAACAATTTCAGGGTAACAAGCAGAATATAAATATCTCACTGAGAAACTGTTAGGTAACTACTCAACAGTGATTAATTGAAGACCTGTGTTGTTCTGTTGAGTAATCTGGGGTGACGAAAATGCTTCCCACTGGGTAATGTTATGGGTGTCATTAAATATTAGTGCTAGTTTCAAATATTAGTGCAAGTTTTCCTGTATTCCTTTGAAAAGTAATAGAATTCAAATTAATAGAAAATGAGGCATTTTAAGTGGATTATGGAGTATACTGAGACTACATTATCATCTTTTTTTTACATAGCACGCACAAACACTGATTCTTTTTTCTATATCTACATTTAACAAAATGAGATGAAAAACAGAACTAAGATTCCTTGATTTATCCTGACCAGACTCTGCTTCAATGACATTTCCATGGAAGAATTCATTTTGCATGAGCTTTTGTTTTTTTCTCTGATTGGTGCTGTGAGGACAAGTTGTGACTATCTCAGAGGTGCGTTGTTTATGCTGGAATATTTTGTGTCAGATTAATTGCAATTATGCAGCTCTTCAGAAATTCGGTGCAGAACAGCTTACTGGTGGGGTGGAGAGAATATTTCACTTATTTCAACACTACATCTTGGTGAATACTGCAAATGTGAAAACTTGGAATAGTACATGTCACAGGGAGAGTGAGAGCTTCCGACAAAGTTTACTAAAGAAGCTTTGCTCCCTGTGAAGTTTGCCTGAGGGACAGAAAGAACTCCTTTGTGTATTTAACCTCCTTCACGGAGATGGGTTTAAATGAAGGTAAATCCTTCCTTAGCCTCAGATTTTGGCAACAGTTAAAATTTAAGGAAGCACTTTGTCCCGCAAGTTCTAATGATGGCAAATCAGATATATTTATGTAAAAATGAATTATTTTTTAAGACAAATGAACAGACATAGCAGGCAAAAGATCTTAATCAGAATTATTGTAGAGTATAAAACTAAAAGAACTACTTGTAGATTATGGCATAATTTAGAACAGTGCACTATATCAAGGTACCTCTATTAAAGCTAGGAAAAGAAGTAATATTGATTAGGAGTCGAATGTAACCTCCTGCTGAAATGACAATAATGTACACAGATTCCTTCATTCAGCCTCTGGCGAGTAACTGTGAAGCAATTGTCCCTGCTCACGGGAGAAACACCACACGTTTCCAGAAAAATGTAAAGGTTTCTGCTTCGTGGAAGTTTGCTGTGGCTTTTATAGTTGTAAAGCGAATGGCTGTCACTCAGAAATTCAGCTTATCTTCCAGATCTCACTTCAAGAGTAAGATGTTTATTGGCAGTTGAGAGATGCCAGACCAGTGTCAACCCCATAGTGCCAAAATGACTCCCTACAAGACAGCGTGTCCTGCTTGAGTTATCTGATTGGTTAACAAACAATAGATAAGCTTTTGTGGGGGGTAAGATGCAGTGCTACAGAGCAATAGCTTCTTATATTTACCTACAAGCCAATCAAAGTAGGTTTGCTTTACTTCTAGTGGAATGACATAGAGGCCAAATTCTGTACCTCCTAGAAGGAATGACACACGGCCACCTTTGTCTGCATCAATAACTCAGGGAGAGAAAGTGCAAAATGCTCAGAGACGGTCAGCTCATCTCACACAAATTCGTGTACCTTATTTGTCTGTGCATTTAATCCCGACCACAACTGAGCACCGGAACCAACTTTGGAGAGAAGTGCTTGATTCTTCATTTTTGGATGTCTTTGAATTAGAAAATAATCATGTTTAACAAAGGATATCTCCAGAAATACAAACACAGGAGCAACAAAGTTAGATTTAAAGACCCTACATGATGCTGAAGTCTAAGCAAGATATACTGTAGTGGCTGTTTCAGAATTTGCACTCAGTTGCTTTCTCAAGCACTGTGGTGGTGTTCATGTCTGCGTGAGTCTTTCACTTAAAATAACCATTCAGGGACTTCTTTTATATGAAAACCCATGCCAGGTTATTCTGTATTCAGGCCTTTAATCTTTGCCAATCAGGTAGATTCTCCCTATGTGATGAGGAAGCTGCAGTCCCTTGCAGCCACCTGGCCAGGTTTGCTGCCCTCCTGAAGCAGGGGTGGCCCATGCCCATGTCATAAGCCATGCAGTCTCTGCAAGAGTTCTGCTGCCACGTCTGTACAAGGATTGTGATGCCCAGTGCCAATGCCTCCTTTCAATTCCTGTCTTCTTGGGCAGGAAACCTTTGGGAGAAATGTTTGGGTTGGCAGCCTTCCTTGCTGTGTGATTTGTACAGAACTCAGCTCCACACATCTGCAATATTTTGTGTCATCTCCACTCTAGAAGTTGCAAGATCTCTAACTGGAAATTCCATCTAAGCTGCACCAGGCCAGAACTGGACTCGAGGAAAATTTATCTCCATCCTGACCCTTTAATTTTGAAGTTTCACTGGAGATAGACTGCTGCAGATCTGATTTTGGGCTCTTAGTGGTGCCTCCTATGGTCTTCCTAAGTGAAGATCACTGCCTGCTTCCCTGGTCATCCATACATTCCCACTCCTTACATTGCAGAGAATTTCTGTTTCAATCAAAACACTTTTCTTTAAAATAAACCCAAGCCTTAATATTCTAATTCTCTTTACTAAAGAAACAGCTGTTGTCTTTTGCCATGTAAGTCCTGAATATTTTGATTTGCTTCCACATGTATTTTGGTTATTCTGTACTGTTATGCAATTCTTTTTCACTGTGTCCTTGACAGATTAAATGTGACTTTTAAATTGTATCTTGTGTATATACTTGTTCATCATCCTTTATTCAGTTTTAGCAATCTGAAAGGCTGCTGGAAATGATTCTAGTTCTCATTTGTCCTAATTGCTGAACGCAGTAATTGTGATGGGAGCTCCTGGAGACTGTCTTGTGTGTTACACACTTATGGGAATGTGTAGTTTGCCCTTTTACGATACTTTCATTATTTTCTTTATTTTCCCTCGCTGTTGTTGATTCTTTACAAATGCTCAGAAGACCAACAATGCCAAGTTTTAAAGCATTTTATTAGTGTTTGAGACATGGGTACGCAGAATAGGGAATCAAGGACATGTTTGGGTGTATTTTAAGCATGCATTTTCTTATAACCATCTCAAAACCCTCAGTCCTTCTCTTTTTTGCATATATGGAATAACCATTGTGTAATAATGTCTTGACATTCTTTTTATTATCCAGGCCTGTAGAAAACTATGACAAATTATTCTTATTCCTCTTACCCTTCCTTAAAATGTTTCTGTATATGTCGAGAAAAAACCTCTAAAGAGCAGTCATTCCTATTCTGCAAACTATCATGTAATCACGGAATTATAGAATGGTTTGGGAAGTCCTACTGAAGCAAAGCCACAAGAACTGTCTGACTTCTGCTATTCCTTTGCACCACTCTCACAGCAACTCTTGCTGTTTTCAGGGAGAAAACCGACACTGGGTGGACTGAATCCTGCTGCACTGGTAAGGGGACTCTTCCTTCTGAACAAGGGCTGCTCAGTATGTCTTTACACACAGTGAAACCCCATATTTGTGTTCAGTGCTATAACATTTTCAAGGATTACACACTATGCATACACATCAAGACTGATGAAGAACTCCAAATATTATACTTAAATAAAGAGTACAAACGTATATATAAAACTTTTAAACAAATGTGGCTTTGTGTAATAGAATAAAACACCAGTAAAAGTATTTAAAGAATGTAGTTTCCTTTTTTAATGTACTTTGTTCACAGAAACAACTATTAAAGGCATATCACATCTGAGTTTATGAAGACGTTGACCTAGTATGTGTCAGTCATTGCTCAGGGTAGGATGGTAGATTTTCATGATTACCAACGCTGTATTAACCCTAACTCTGCATCACCCAAAGAATCTTCTTCCCACTCCCGTATATTCTTGAATCTCCCAAATGTGGGACCTTCCTCCATGTGAGTTTTCCCTCCCACTGTGACTCCAGTAACAGCAGAGTGCAGCCTCACCTTCTGCAGTGACTGCCTGGTTTTGTGAGAAGTGCTTTGTCCAACTGCCCCAGGGCATGAATTACAATTAAGGTCAGTTGGCATTCTTCCACCAGTACTCACTCTCGTACTGTATTTCTGTTTTCATTTAAAAAACCGGACATTTTATCCTGTTCTTTATGGTCAGTTGCACCACGATTTTAAAAATTTCAAGCCATAAATACTATCTTACTTGGAAATTACATTGCTGAAGGTGATACAAAGTATTGCTCTTGTAACCACACTGGACATACCTCATGTCTTTATGTGTTCTCGATCATCCTTCAGGGCCAGAACATGTCTACACTCTCTCCCTCTAAGAGAATACAGAAATTAGATATGATTACTTATTTTGAAAGTGGCAAACAGTAGCATCTGCTTACAAAGAACCTCCTTTTCTTGCCAAGATGAACAAGATTGACAAAGAAAACAAAGGACTAAACGTCCACTAACTGCTGTGGCTGCAGGGCGAAGGGCGTTTGGTCTCCACAGAAACACTTGCAGCCTGCTCCTGAGGAGGACCAGCAGAGCATGTCTCAGGGTTGCCCAGGGCCAGAGGCTGCACTGTAAGCAAGTGGTTGTGAAAATGTGGAATTTTGTATAGCTTACCCTTGTTTTCTTGAATTTTAGATACTTGACTGCACTATTAGATTGTGTGTTGCTAATATGGAAACAGGTGAGTATAGACTGCATTGGAAAAAATTGTCCAGGAGATTGTCAGGTGTAGTCATATGCATGCACAGACCACCTGAAAACCTTATCAAAGAGCTCCTGTGAAGTGGTATTTCACTGCACTCACTGTATGACAGCTGTCATGTCATTAAAAAATTGACTTATGTTAAAAACTGTTAAATGCATAAAACTATTCATTAAAGACAAACACAGAACACTGAACTAATAAACCATCATGGATTTCAGAGCATTTTTGGATTATATCTTGCTTCATTTGGGTGAACTTAATATGAAGCTGCAAAAAGTGTAAAAACTGCTGCCTGACATGTGAAAACTGTGTTTGTGTTTGAAAATGAACTCCAGTTGTTTCAGGGACAGCTGCAAAGAGAATAACTTCTACAAGTCCTTCAAAGTCAAATAGGGACGTCGAAAAACAGCAGGGGGACAAGCTGGCATGTTTTCTTTTGAATTATTTCAGGATCTTCTGCTAAAAAGATCTCAGATTGGATTTCTGGTCAACCTTTCACCATTGAAGCAAATGATTTGATATTCTCACTCCTCACTTAGGGGACAATTCTCAGTTTGAAATCACTGAACTTCAGGAAGACAAATGGGTTTTTCCCTCTAAAGCTTTGGACTATTGTGCCAGATGACAAATTCATCAGCTTCTGGCTTGCTGCCCTGACTTATTTGTGTTTTGGCTTAACCTACTCACGTGAATCTATTTTCCTACCATTTTCCTACTCTCAAATACATAAAATCAAAGAGCAGATTTGCTGTGACTCATGTGCTTTGTTATATATGTTTATCGTAAGTAGAAGCCAAAATTCAAGAACACTAGATATTCCAAAAGTTGTAGTCTGAAAGTCTTACTAGAAAGGAAGTGGTGCCACTACTGTCCACTTTTTTCTAGATATGGAAAACCATCATTCAGTACATTAAAGAATCAGCCCCCAAATTACCATATAGTAAAAATACATTAATTACAACTGATAGAAGAAAGTATGCAAGAAAGGCCAGATGTTTTTAGTGGTTTAATTTCTACTAGCAAGAGCTGTTAAAAAGATTAAGAAATACTGGATTATGGAAAAGAACCACAGTGTAAAAAACCATGGCCATTGGGTTCTCTGTGCCCACCTTTCAGCTTTAGGGCTCTTTAAGATTTACCATCATTTTCCCGAAGGAACAGGGAAGGGATTCAAGACTTGAGCATTGTAGAATCACAGAGCAGCCTGGGTTGGAATGGACCTTGAAAGATCATCTGCTCCAGCCTTTTATGGGAAAGGGAGCCTGGAGACATTTTCCCACACCCTGTCCAGCTGCATGTTGAACCCTCCAGTGATGGGGACTCGACCCATCCCTAGGGAGGTTGTTCCAGTGAATGATTGTTCTCACCATCCCTTTCAGCAACACTCCTCCCAGACCTTCACCTGTACTGGGCTCTAGGGTTATTCCGTCCCAGGTGCAGAATTTTGCGCCTGACTTCGTTAGACCTTACACACTTCTTGCTAGCCCAGTGTTCCAGCCCATCTCGGTCTCTGTGTGAGATGTCTCTGCTTTCTGATGTG
This sequence comes from Rhagologus leucostigma, assembly GCA_013397725.1. Lineage (NCBI taxonomy): Eukaryota > Metazoa > Chordata > Aves > Passeriformes > Rhagologus > Rhagologus leucostigma. The sequence continues at coordinate 31,303 of VZTD01005277.1, forward strand.
TCCTCCTCACCAACCAGTTTAGTGTCAGCACTCTTGGTGAGGGTGTTTTCCATCCCAAATCATTTATGAAGATGTTGAACTATGTGGGACCCAGCATCAATCCCTGGGGGACCCCACCTCTGACAGGCTGCCAGCCTGAGTAAAATACATTGGTCAGTGCTCTGGGTGCAGACTATCTGACAATTTCTTACCCATCTCAGAGACCAACCATCCAACCATCCGCCCATTTGTCCAGAAGGTGCCTATGGGAAATGGTGTTGAATATTTTGCTGAAGTCCAGGTAAACAACCACCACTGTTCTCCTGTGTAGGCAGAAAGTGGTACCTTGCTAGAACAGAGTAGGATAGGATGGGATGGGATGGGATGGGATGGGATGGGATGGGATGGGATGGGATGGGATGGGATGGGATAGGATAGGATAGGATAGGATAGGATAGGATAGGATAGGATAGGATAGGATAGGATAGGTCAGTTGAAAGGAACTTACAATGATCATCTGGTCCAACTGCCTGATCGTTTTAGGGCTGACCAAAAGCTAAAGCATGCTGTTAAGGACATTGTCCAATGCTTCTTCAACATGAGTAGGCTTGGGACATCAACTGCCTCTCTAGGAAGCCTGTTCCAGTGCTCAACCACCCTCCCAGTAAAGAAATGTTTCCTGATGTCTGGTCTGAACCTCCCTTGGTGCAGCTTTGATCCATTCCCAGGCATCCTGTCCCTGGATTGCAGAGAGAAGAGCTCAGCCCTTGCCTCTCCATATATCCCTCTCAGGAAGCTGCAGGGAGCCATGAGGTTGCCCCTTAGCCTCCTTTTTACCAGACTAGACAAACACTTCAGCTCGTTAAAAGGAGTAAAAAATGTACAGTTAATACTTCATTATCCCGCGTGACACAGAGATGAGAAAAAGGCACTTTAAACTTATATAGACTGAATAGAATTAAAAATAAAATGTAAAATATTTATTTTTGAACATGTTACAGTAACTTTATCTTATAGAAATATTGTTCCTAAGTTATACATTCCAAAAGTCAGCATTTAAACAATCATCTCTGTACTTTAAGCCTTTAGTAAAGACAACAAAAAATCACTGGAAAGTTCTACCTTATGACCAATATTACATTGTAAAAATAAAAATATGCACTATCAGATTAAGCACTATGGATATGATGACATTTCCGGGCTAACAACACATTTATAAAGGCCTTAGAAACTAAGAATTAAACTCTGTCATTAACATTCAAAGTATAACATTTCGATTACTGGGCATTTTATCTTGATACCGTATGAATATTCATAGACACACACCTTGATTGCCACCAATGACAATGGTAAGCACTTCTGAATTATTCAGCTAGATATATTATCTATATTTATGATACTTGTTCAATTAACATTGGCTGAAAAAATGAATTATTTTTCATACTTCATATATTCATAAAGATAATGCTGTATATTATTACTAGTATTAACTTTTTTACCCTCTGTACAAGACAGGAAAAAGAGAAACAGTATTCATTAAGGTGAAAGCAATAAAGAACCCGGAGCAGTTCACCAGAATCCCAGCCCCTGATGTCTCAATCCCTCCGTGCAACTCAGAGTCAAGTACTGACGTGGTCAGCGGGAGATAACCAGAGCCAGGTTTCCCACTGCCTCATGGGCACTATGTAGCTGCACTGTCCTTCCTGCAGATCCACCCAAATCCCACGCATGTACAGGGAAAGACCCTGCAGCAGCCTCTGGGAGGCTGTGGGGAATAGCAAAAGGCTCAGCTGCAGCAGGATGTGCTGCTTTGCTCCCAGGATGTGGCTCGGTGCTCAGTCAGCTTGTGTAGTGCTGGAGGAAGCAAGGTGCTGAATAGTGAAGATTGCTGCCACAGAAGTTTGCAAAGGAGAAGGACTTGAGGGTGCTAGTGGATTTGAGACTGCATATGTCCCAGCTGCGTGTGTTGGCAACCCAGAAACCAACTGTGTCCTGGGCTGCATCCCCACAGTGTGGACAGATGAGGAGGGTATTCTGCCCCTCTCTGTTCAGGTGAGATCCCACCTGGAGTCCTGCATCCAACTGTGGGACCCCTGCACAAGAGGGACGTGGATATTTTCCAGCACCTGTAACTTTTTAAAATTCATTGTGAGGTTTCGCATGCGGTTTGGCTGAGGGGGTGCAGAATAATGTATGTCCAGTATTCACTTTGCAATGAGGTAGATCAGTTTATAAATATTTTCCGTTCTTATTAAACCTTATTATGATTTAATAAGGCTATGCAACTCTGAGACACAAGACATTAGGAAAGCAGTCCAAGTGGGGAAGAGAGTGTGAGGTGACACAACGCAGCCCGGTGCCACCTGTAACCTGTCTTCAGCATGGTCCAGCTTCCCCAGTATGCAGAGAACTGGTAGGTTTTTGCTGAGACAGGTGCCTCAAACATACAATACACTGGTGTGCTGCAAGATTAAGCAGGCTCTGACTATGCAGATTTGATACTCATCCTTTCAAAAAATAGACTGGAAAAAGAATAGAAGCATTTTCATAGTCGTCAGGGGGAGTTTGCCTCTGCTCTGACGTGATCTGACAGCAAATGAATGTGTCTGGCAACTCAGTGCACTACAGCACTTTGGGCTTTCCAGTTTGTGGCACTCTGCCTGTCCAGTTTGCTTGATCTTTGGTGTGATTATCACTGACTAGAAGAACAGCACTCAGGTTCCTTGCTCTGCTGTCAGCCTACTTCAGTTGTCTCTTGAGGAATGTCCCCTGTTTTATGGTATGCCCTGGGTTCTCAGTAGATGAGCAACATGATGCAGGGCTGCTGGGCATCCATGCTGACAGAAGGCAGTTCCCACTGTCCCTCTCACCAGATTCCTCAGACATCAACCTGCCACCTCCGACTAACCACACAGGGATTCTGCCCCAGGGAACTGGTCACAAATGGCTTCTTCACATAGGAAAAAATGGGGGAACAAGGTGGAGTAAAAATTATGAGGCTGAAGCAGGGGGTTAGGTCCACCTGAGCGGGGAGTAATTTACCCATCATGGCAAAAGGAGCAGCCTGTGGTATTTGATGCTGGACAACCACAGTGGCTTTTGGCCATCACGCTGTATAAAGCTGGGCTTTCTGCATGTGATAGACATATGTGCAGTACAGAGCAATCATACACCCAGCACCCTCATATTGAAAAATCTGGAACAAAACAGGGAAGTTCATGCGTTGAGAGGTGCAAAGTGAAATCACCCCAGTTCCTGCTACTGTTACTCACCAGTTTTAATGGGTGTGTTTTTCTGCAGGGATACACAATTGCTCCTAAGTAATATGTTCCTGGATTTGGTTTCTGCATTAATATACCTTATGTTTTTTTGTGGAATGCTGACCTCCGTGTGAAGACAGCGCACCAAATCCATGGTCATTTTTTGCCACCTCTCAAGTACAACTACTGCTTGTTTAATTTTTGTCCTCCATTCCAGCACTTTCTGCTCTTCTCTTTATTTCTTTGTGGAATGGTTTTTACTTCCATCTTCTCCTTCCAGCACTGAAAAATTCTGTCCCCATTTTTCTCATCTTGTTTCACATTGCAGGTGCTAATAAAAAGTAAATGTAAAAGAAACTTAACTTAACTTAATCATAACCCACTGATGTCATGTTCTTTTTCTTGTTGACTTCACAAGAGAGGAACTGGAACACCTCTGTGAGGTTTTGTGTTGCCTAACAGCTGGTCTCTCACCAGTGCGGGTCTGTGATGCTGAGTGTGCCCATGTAAGTGCATTTAATGGAAAGGACCAAGTGCGGAAAACGGCCCATAATAATTCCATAATAATTCCATAATAATTCCTCATTATCTCAATCTATTTTTCAACAATGAGAACGTCAGCTCTTCAGATCACTCATGATTTCACAGATTCCTTTGCATTTACTGACTTTTCCTAATGCTTTCCTTGCACGCATTTTCAGCTGAAACAAGGCTGTGCATTCAAATAAGGGTCACTGAAACCTTAAAAAATAAGAAGTCTATTTACCATGCTAGATACATTAATGGTGTCATGTAAATCTATGGCTGTAAACTGTATGTGTGTTTCTGCATGTGGCCTATGGGATATTGGGGAGAAATTCTTCCCTGTGAGGTTGGGGAGGCCCCGGCACAGGTTGCCCAGAGAAGCCGTGGCTGCCCCATCCCTGGAACTGTTCAAGGCCAGGTTGGATGGGGCTTGGAGCAACCTGGTTTAGTGGGAGGTCTCCCTGCCCATGGCAGAGGAATTGGAACTAGGTGGTCTGGAAGGTCCCTTCCCACGCAAATAATTCTGTGATTCTATGTCACTTGCAGCTCCAGGGCAGTAAACGACAACAAGCCTTTTTATAGGGACAGTACAGGCACAAAACCTGGGAATCCCTCCAGGCGTCTGAACACCTGGACGCTGCAAGAGCAAGAGAAATATTTCTGAAAGACGTCCATGGGGATCAGGAGCCTGCCAGCCTCCAGGGAGCCAGATGCCAGGCTGCCCTGCAGATGGCAATCCTGTACTGTGGCTGCCTGGCATAGTAGTGCTCAGGGCTCTGGCCCTACACTGTAAAGGGGTATTTGGCATTACCTTGGGTTTGCTGTGAAGCAGACTGTGTCGCAGCATTTTATGGCTTCGCTACAATGTGCTCCAGAGAAGGAGATTCATAGCTGTTATTTACTTTTGTAAAACAAATGTGCAGATTTACTGTGTTGCAGGGTCATTAGTTTCAAAGGTGTGTTAAATACATCACAAAGCACACACTGCGGCCGTGACCAGGTCACCTTTCAGACCTTGCTGACTAAAGGCTTTGCCTGGTGGCCGTTACACCCATACTTTCACTTTGGTTCAGGTAGCAAAGAGCAAGAAAATCAGTGTCACAGAAACACATAGAGCTTTCTCTCTGAAATATTTGTGTAAACATTTTCTAACATCTTTCCCCCGAAAAATATCCTACTGGGGAGGAGTCATGGGACTGAGAAAGGTGGAGATGGATGGGAAGGAAGAAAGAAAATTTCATACCATATAATATGTGTGTCATCACCATGTAGCTCTGTTACATGATATTGCTTTTGCTAATAACATGCCCTGAGCTCTGTACTGTTTGCGAGGCCTCAGCACCAGGGCTCATCACACCTGCTCTGCCCAAACTTGGTGTGACCTGCTTGCAGCTCCTTCTTATCCAGTTGAGCTGTGACAGCAATTTTTCTAAGTCACCATGTGTCTGTACAACCATCATTTTTCACAGACCTGGAACTCTGGGTGGACAGGCCCCACATCCCAGGCTGCTTTAGCATGGCTACCATCAGCAGGTCCAAGGCAGGTAGCACGCCCTTCTGTCCAGCACTGCATCTCACATGCATCCACAGCTGTGTGGCTCTCAGTATGAAGAACTTATCAAGGAACTGGGGAGAGTGTACTAAACGGGTTCCGAGGTGGGGCTGAACATATGGAACGCGAAGGGCAGCGGAGGGAGCTGGGTTTGATTAGCTGGGTGACAAGGCTGCTAATGGACAACCTAAGCCTACAGGTACTTGAAAGTGAGGTAAGATTCTGTGACCTAAATAGCCAGTGAGCACAATATAGAAAATACATAAACACCCCCTTTTCTTAACTCGTTGTTTCCTTGTTTCCCCTTGTCTGTCTGTCTGCTCCACTTGCCTTATTCTCATAGTGAACATCTGTGCTGATGTTTCTGAGCAGAATCCTTTCTGGTCTGTACTTGTGCAGCAAGTAGAAGAACAGGGCTGTAGCTCATGCCTGAATTTCCTGGATATCACACAATTAGAGCTGGCAGCAATAATAATAGACTGTTCTGCACGCAATATACGTAACTGTATAAATAACCACAAAGATGGTAAAAAGAATGAAAAGGATGGGAATTTTCACATTACCTAGGGACAAGCCATGAGCTGCTGCCTCTTGTATTCAGCTCGTTAACTGCAGCTGTCTGAGAGGGAAAAATGTGCTCGAATGAGCTGTGATGTGTAAGCCACGTCCTGGCTAATTCTGGGCCTGTGAACTTGTGCAGTGATTTCTTTTTCCATGTTAATTGACACAATGAGTTCTTTCTTTCACACCAATTTACAGAGACAGCAAATTACCTTCTGGAGCAGATTTGCACAAGTGCTCTATTCAGCCTTGAGAAGAGGTTTTCAGATTAAGCACGCAAAAATGAATGAATCCTAGATGAATGCTTCCTTCACCCCCTGAATATGCCTAGTCTTGGGAACAGAGACCCTGTTTAGACCATAAATGCAATCTGACTGGAAACAGGATTTTTAACAATTTCAAGGATTGAGTCACCAAGAGGTTAAGGGAGGAATTGCTACAAGAATCAGGATGGGGCTAAATCCTCTGATGGGTCTGTCTGACAAAAGAGATTAAACCACTTTAAAAACGGACCCTTTGCTTACATTTATTAGGAGGAGAAAATGGTGAAGTAATGTTGTGTGTTTCCTTGCCATCTCAGTACTAGAGAATAGGCAGCCACAAAGAGCTTGGGCCCTGACCCCATGTACTGACAAATACATGAAGTTTCTGATAAAATATGGTATTGCAAAATGAAAGAAAGCATTAGTTTCTTTCCCTCAAATTAATTAAAATAAACAAAAACCCCCATCCTTTTCTGACCAATATCTAATTCCAAGTTTCAGAAAGAATCTTCAAACATGGTCCTAACATTTCAAGTGAGTTTCTATGTGGTGACATGAGTCACTTGAAAACCCTACTTCCAAAAGCAACCATGAGGGTGAGTAAAAGCAGAAGCATCTTGAATGTAGAAGGAATCTGGAATAAAATCACATTGAAAGAATTCTTTTTTTCTCTGAAAAATCTCCTAGATTAAAAAAAAAAAAAAAGAACAAGTTACAAATAAAAATTGATAAATTCATCTACCATAGGTCTTGGGAGTATGAGGAGATTCCTGCTGACTGAAACCTAGCCAGTGTTATTTCAGTTTACAAGAAGAGCTTGAAGGAAGTCCCAGGAAACTACAGACATGCTAATCTAACCTCAGTTCCTGAAAAAACGAAGAAGAAAATTATACTGGGCACTATTGAAAGGCATTTAAAGAATAATGGAAAATACACATAAAAAAACCTCATAGCCATGAGTCCCTTGGAGTAATTTGGACCCCAAAATAAACATGGATCTTTAGGGGGTTTTATTCTAACAGGAGAACTGATGACAAGGGCAGCATTTCTCTGTCCAGAATCTCTTCTTTCAAGAAATTATACTCACTGCAGAAGTAGTATGCCCATAGCATTTTAGGCAGCTCACTTGAAACTAGCAGTGAAAGTTGAGATGATTAAAGCTCAGGGAGACTGAAACTGCTATGCTAGGAACGGTGCTTTCCACTTTAGTACACAGATAAAATGAGTGGTTTTCATTCCTTAATGCATTCTCTGATTCTCACATCTTCAGCTGTCTCTCTTGGATTTCAGAGATTTCAGACCTGTCTCTCTTGGGTTTCAGACCTGTCTCTCTTGCAAGAGAAAGGAAGAACATATGATCTGTGTATACAGAAAGAAAACAGGGTAAAAGTAGGGCTGGATCCAAAACTCATACTGGTGCCATCTGTCTCTGCTGTAAATCTGTTGGGGCACATGGCCTATGCCAGCTTTGATTATGGGATGGGCACTACTGAGGAAGAGAAATAGGAAGAAGTGGCGGTTATACGTAAAATAGTCACTTGGGAGTAATAATGAGGAAATAGATATTCTCTGCATCTCCTATCAGAAAGATGAAGGACACTTACTGAACAAAGGCAAGAGTTCGAAATGAACACAAGGAACTTCATTATGCAACATACAATTAGACTGAGGAAGTTGCTGCTGTAGGAAGTTCTATCACATTCAGCATTCAAAATGTGATTGACTACTATAAAGAATATTTTAAATATGATCAAATATTTGTAAAAATGTTGGAAAGTATATTCTTTTTTTTTTGTGTCAGGCCATAACCTTTATGGGAAATGACGATGAGTTAAAGCAGTTAACATAGCTCATAAAAGAAGGGTAGATGACAAAATTGGATTATTTTGTCATCATAAATCATGGCACATGAAATTCTAAAGTTAGTGCCTTGTATCTCAGAAATCTTTACCGGGCTAAAGCATTTCAGACTTTGGGACACTAGATGGTAAGCCACTGAAATCAGGGAAGGTTTCAATTCCAGCAATGTCTGAAGCCTGTGAAAATGCCGTGGAGTAAATTAAGTGAAGGCTTGAGTATCCCTTGCTGCTGAAGCGTATAAATGAGCAAGTGATAATCCCAAAGACACCTGTCAAACAGACTAGGGTTAGGGATGGGGTTTTGCAGGGGGTCCCTTCCTTTCCAGCTCCCCTTGCACAGCACAGAGAGAGAAAAAGAGGGATCTTCACACCGTTCAGGACAAATACTCATGTCATTAACACCTCATCACCCACTGCAGCCAAGTGCTGGAAATCCCTGTGCTGCAGAAGGAATTAGGTCTTTCTTCTCTCTTCCTACCTTAATTGCTTGGTAAATTGTACATCAAAGGAACATGGGCACCTGAACACTGCAGTTGTCCAGCTGAAGTGACAAATTTGACATAAGGCTGCAGCCATTGCCTCAATGTAGAGCTGCAACTGTTATGCTCATGCCCATTAAGTGCTTCTGTGCTCTGCAAGACCCAGGAGCTGGTGAAAAAGGGGGCTCAGACACAGCACGGAGGCCAAGACCAGAATGCACCACTGTGACCATCTGACCAGGCAGTGCATAAAGGCTGACGCCTCCTCTGAGGAAGTCCCCAGGTGCAACCATAGTGAGACATTGGGCACTGGGGAAGCAGACACCACTCTGGCTCCACTAGGTGGGACCAGAACCAAAACCACTTTCATTATTTTTACCAGGCAGAGCAGAATAGGGAGTGTTTTCCTCTTCTATGTTCTCTCCTGAAACTGGGCCCTGAGTTCAATTATCTGAGGATGTTCAAGCACACGGGGCATCACCTAAGTGACGTAAGAGAAGCAGAAAACTTCACTGCCTTGCCATTAGCTCTCTCAAAGCAATGATCAGCATCTGGAGAAGAGGAAATGTGCTACTACATGTTATCTGAAGTCAGTAGTTTAACATCTCTAGAGAAGCAATGCGTCTCATAAAGACAAGCTCCAGGCTCTATGCTCCTAAAAACTGGCTGGAAAGTCTTTTGTGTATGGGCATAAAATTCAGTCAGCTTCACACTAGCCTGGTAGCTGCCTTGTGCTTAAATCTGATGTTCAGATATTTGTACCATTTCGTTGTTAATGGATATTAATTCATCTACAGATTACGTAAGTGAAAGAGAATTCAATAATTTATTGGGATCAAAATAAATCAGATTTTAATGAACCAGTAAGAGGCTTTTTTTCTGCTAATTCTTCCCTTCTGATGAAGTTAGAAGGAAAAATCTTATGACTGCAGAAGAATGGGTATATAGGCCATGGTGCTTGCTTTATGATTCGGCTTGTGCAGACTCCCTCGGCCAACAGGGGAGCTTAGCAAAATGGCAGGTGAGCCTTCAGCATGAGAACTAGGAGGGTACAAGTGAGAAAACTTACTCTCATGGGTTGAGATAAAGACAGTTTAACTGTCAAGAAAAATTTCACTCCCCAGTGGAGCAAACCAAGGAATTCATTCCTGACTTCCCACGTCAGGCCGGTGCTCAGCTATCCCCAAGACAGCCAGCCTCCAGCGCACATGACACTGACTTGGGAAGACAAACCCCATCACTCCAAACATCCCCCCTGACTTCTTCCCCAGCTTTATAGGCTGAGCACAACGTCCTGTGGTCTGGGACATCCCTTGGGTAAGTCAGGATCAGCTGTCCCACCTGTGTGACCTCAGCTACTTGTGCCGGCCTTGCTGGTGGGGTGGGTGAGGAGCAGAACAGCCCCTGGCACTGTGCAAGTGCTATTCAGCAGGGACTGACACATCCCCATGGGACCCACACTGGTTCCAGCACAGATCCAAAGCACCATGCAAGCTACTGTGAAGAAAACCAGCTCTGTCCCAGACAACACCAGTACAAGGATCCACATAAATAACTGGATTAGAAATACTTTGTTAGAGGTGGAAGTTCCCATGAAGGAGGGTTAGTTGAAATGCAGCAGCCAGTGTGGCTCAGAGGAAGGACATATAACCCCAACCTCCTGAGTCTCTGTGTTACCTCTGTGTCGTGCTCTGAACACCGCTGCAGGTTGCTGGGGACTACATCTATCATGGAATAGTGATTTTCAACCCGATACTAGCCCTAGCAATGGTTCCTGAGAGCATCAATCTCTTTCTGAAAGCATGTTTTAGCAATATTTAAAGATTGCTAAAAAAGGATTTCTATAGCTGGCTAGAGAACTAAACATAACTAATTAAGAACTAAGTAACTAACTTTCTCCAAAGGAGACATTCATGTGTAGATTTTTATAACCTGACAAAGCCAAGCAGTTGTGCTTCTCTGTTAACCTAGGCTAAAGAGCTACATAAAACAGGGGTGCAAGTTCTAGAAGAGACAATCCAAACATTTCTAAAACCACAAGGGCTGGAACCAGTAAGTCCCAGGCATAGCGTAACAATGGCTTGTTACTCCCATTCTCTTGTTCTTCCCAAGTCATATCTGATTTCTGTAATTCTTAGCAACTTCTTTTTTGCAAATAACCTCTCTTCATAGCTGCATTTTTATGTCTCTGTCACTGAAGTGCAAAGAGATTACGTGAACCTGTCTTGTGACAGTCGAAAATTTAATCTATTAAAGCTGGCATCTATAAAAAATGGAAAGAGATAATAGGAAGGAACAGGTTCACAGTCTCAAACAGGTTGGAAATCTAAAAAAGATTCTCAGAGGAGACAGAGCTAGAAGTGTACTCAAGGAGACGGACGGATGGTCCTGAATGCTTGGCCAAATTATAGGGGGTGAGAGTGCTTAACTGATTTCAGAAACCAAACTGTGGGCTCTGCACGTAAAGAAAAATCTTGGTTCCATTTCTGCAGAAAGGACTATTGTGGCTTGCCCATTAGCATGACCTCTGTAAGACTGCAGTTCCAGAGGGTTACTGGAGGAAAAACCCCAAATTAAGAGCTGAGCTGAGGGTGCAGTCAGAGGAAAAAGTCTATTATGTTGGTATGAATCCAGGGAAGTACTTCACCCAACTTAGCAGGAGCTGGATTTTCCGTGTGATAATTTATCACAACTCTGTGATACAAACTGTGTAAATATCTGATTTTAATTTGAGGTGGGAATAGGGGGGGTTGGGTATTTTATCACTTTATTTCCATCTGGGTTCATGCCAGAAAGTACGTTGGAAGGAAAGATCCATGACTTTTTACTTCTTCACTACAGCAGTTTACTACGAAACAGATGAAACATTCAGCATGTTTTAACTTTCTTGTTTCTGTCTTCTTCAAGGTTTCCTGTTTCACTGTCTCACTCACTGTTTCAAGGTTAAATTTCCTCCTAAAACTTTTGACCTGTTGAAAGTATGTTTTATAATGCATTTTTAGTTTCTCTGTACAGTGTGACTAAATCAGATTACCAACTTTATTCAGTACAAATAAAATTCTAAGTGAGGACAGTGACTTTCAAGAGAAAATTGTTGCCCTTTCATAGATTGCTTTTTCCCAATTTATAAACAGAAACAAGGTAGAAGTTTATTTTCTAGCACTTAATATACCATAAAACTATCTCAGTATGAACAGAGTTAGCAGATACTTAGTCTGCTAACATCAGACCAAATTACAGTTTGAGTTTTCACTCAGATTTACTTTGGCTTGCAGGGTCCTGTGCAGACAGACACAGTGCTCTGCATCATGGCAGGGTGAGAAGCAGTGGAAGGTGAAGTGTGCGAGAAGGAAATTACTTTCATCAATAGTGATGATCATGAGTCTACAGACCTGGCAATGATTTTGCTTCCATGGTATATATCTACTGCCAAAATGCAAGCAGTTGAGCAGTATTTGTTTGGAGTACACTCAAATGGCATGCAGCATCCTAGGGATGGCCTCTGTCACACTCCTTTCCCTCTGAGCCCTCATGGGTCAGACAGCCATCACTCAAGCTGTGCTTGTGGCACAGCCCCTGGCCGGGGCACACAGACCATGTTGCGGCCCCATGGCTGCTGGAGTAGGGGGAAAGCTGGAACGCAACATCAGTGACTTTGGCCTGGGTCTGGGACCATGCAGGGGAACTCAGAGTCTCCTGCAGCTGTACCTTGGGTTGCCAAGCAAGCCCAGCACACACTGCTGGCATTTCCCAAAGGGCACAGAGCAGCCCCTCGGTTGCCCCCAGAGCTGCTCTGTTTCTGGACACGAGTCCTTCCAGGTAGCACCTGGCTGCACGGCCTCTGCTTCCTCAGACATCTACGGCAGCTTGAGGCTCCTGCAGGCTCTTGCTCCTGCATGGGCCTTGCTCTGCACTTGGCCACCCCTTTTGCAGGAGCTGCCTTTCGGGATGCGAAGCTGACGTGTGCCCATCCCACAGTGAGCCGCATCTCCACTGAGCATGGGCACGAGTGGATGGAAATGCCCTCACAAACACAACAAACACTCTGCCTGCTTTTCCATGAACACCAGTGCAGATCCTGCATGGGGTAGGCCTTCTCTGGCATGAAACAGTAATTTGTCTTTCTAGAAAAAATAATTCCTTTTTACCAAGGTTTCTAATCGTAGTTTGCAAACTTTGAAATATTAAAATAACCACAGCATTGGGATCTGTCTTGCGTATTATTACTCCTCTCAGGACACATGCAGTTTCCTGTGCCTTGCAGTGCTCTAACACTTGTGTTTTCCTTCAGCCTGTTGAGCAAGTTACAGTTAGGGGTAAGTGGCAGCAGTTCCCCGTTGCTCCCAAGTCCATTTTATCTGAGCATTCCGCACCCTTTCTACTACTGATACCCTTAGGAGAAGAGCTCTTTTCCCTGTACATTGCTTAGCGAATACTCATTTCATCCTTCAGTTTGCACAATTGGGCTATCCCTTGTGAAGCACGTGCCCCTCTTAATGAGGTCCAGGTTAATTTATCTGAGGGAAAGTAAAAATAAATAAAAATAACAAAGTCATTTGCAGTCTCTTGACAATGAATGTGCTAATGGAGCTTTAAAATGAAATACAAGATTAATTCCCTAAATTTTTAAGTCACTCTGGGGGAAAATGTAGCAGTCAGAGAAAAGAGAGAAGCTATTTTTCCAAAGGTGAAGCCAACTAACCAACCAAACAGGGAAAGTGCCTTTCTCCCCTTAAAAGAGCAGTACTATCAAAGCAGGTCAGAAAGTGATCTGCTTCAGAGCCTGAGCAAAGTTAATCACTCATCCATTAGGAATATGACCTCAAATGAGGTTTCAAAGTCATTCCATTTTCCTCTCCTGTCACTATTATGATAGAATTGCTCTGTGAAATTCCAAATTTTTTTCCCCATTTTTTTCTCATTCCTTTGAAAACAGAAAGAAATCTTGATAATAATCCAGGAAAATCCTCTTCCTAAAGCAGTGCTTCTGTATTTAACATGTCAGAACAAATTTATACCTTGATATTTTAACCTATTTTCAACAAAGGGTCACAGAAAAATTAGTGGAAGATGCATGATACACAAACGTCAAAGTTGTATGTTTTGGATGCTATAGCTCTGCTGTAGAAAAAAATGGTCCTGCAGATCCTTCCAAAGAGTCCATCAGATACACTGTGATCTGCCAAAGGTTTTTGCTCTCTCCCTTAGGGTTGGTTTGCAGATTTTTTTGCAAGAGTCTTTGTCTGTCCATGCAGTGATCTACCTGCAGGTCAGTGAGTTCCAAAGCAAAACTCACATAGTTGTGAACAGGGTGTGATGTGCATGAACTCACAAGCACTTCTTGGCATAACTCGGCATTGGCAAAGGACACTGCAGGGCAGTGCTCAAGCAGTCTGCTTGTGTCTCAAAGCAGTCTGCTCAGAAGGGTAAATGTCTTATTTTAGCATCCACGGAGGAGGGAGGGCAGCTGTGGAGCCTGTGATCCACTCTGTCCCAGGCATGGTTCCTCTGTGCACATATTTAACAAAGTGCAATTAAAACACAGCCTCTGTCGTTCTCATTCTTCCTGTCCATCATTCTTCAGGCAGAATATCGCATGTCCTTCCCCTCCTCCTGCGGCTGTTGTCCATCTTAGCTCTCAGTAGCTCTCACTGCCACAGGGAGTTTTAATATTCAGTTGCTTCTTCCTAAGGCATCCCTGTCCTCAGTGGAAAGCACACATTGCACAAGATCCTTCCTTTCCTCTTTTTTTTCATTAGTTCACATTAAATCTTATAAACCATATAAATTATTCAACAGCTCTGCTAAGTTTTTGGGTAGAATGCATACATGTTTCATATAGCAGGATTCTACTGGAAAGTGCTCCCATGATCACACAGATTGCACCATCGTGTGTCAGTCTCCAGACCTGATCTCCTTGTGGATTTTGCTAACCTACTGATAAACAACTTTTCTATGAGTACTAAAATGGTTGCAAAAACTGCAACTGGTGTCCACCAGTCAAGGTCATCGTTTCTGGGAAGTGCTCATAACTCAGTTATGATGGCCACTGATTTTCTTGCAGCCCTGCAATTGTCCTACTGCCCATGCCACAAAAAATAGCTCCTCTCAGCACATGCCCTGGCTTGGTGCTGCTGCAGGGTCACTCTTGCATCTTTTTTTTACTGAAGAGTAACTGCTCATTCAGCGTCTGCCTTCCCCCACCACAGTAGTTCCTTGCAACCTGCTTGTAGTTAAAAACCCAGAGACCTGACCCGTGCACTGGCTTTGACAGAGAGTATCTGTGCAGCACCCTCTCTTGCCATCATTCTTCTGACTCTTCAGAACTAGTCTGTTCCTCCAGACTGTGCTTCTGTCTCATCAAAGCTCATCCTGAATAATGTAGCTCAATGTTTAAACAGATATGAATGCCAAAGCACTGATCAAAGACATCTTAAAAACACTAGAGTTTTCAAATATCATTTAAGTGCAATAAAAACTAGTCTTAACATAACAGCAGTTGAAAGTTAAACTCCAGGTATAGTTAAAACATGTGTTTGCATTCCTCTGCAAGTTTTGGTATGTGCAAGGCAATGTACAAATTTATAGAAAGTAGGAAGGATGTAGCAATGATGGTGAGCCTGACAGGTATTATAAGGATTGAAAATTATATTGTCCCTTCCACAGAGCCTTCATGTGTCCATCTGAATTTTTGAGGTTCCCTGAAACTGCCCTTGCCTTTGGCAGTTCTAATGAATTTTCCTTTTGCTAAAAAACTTTTATTTTAATGAGGAATGTAATAACATTTTTCATTATGGAAATATGAGACTGTTAACATGTTTTCTTGAGCTCTGGAAAAGACCACTTGGAGTTGCCTTTCCAAAGTGTCATCTCTACTGTCAGTTTTGCCCATAGCTCAGGAAAGAGGCAGCGTCGCTAAATCTTTGCTTCCGGAAGCCATTCTTTAAAGCATTTGCATTTTAAAAGCATTTTATAGGTTGCGTAAGTACATGTGCAGAATCTTTCATGGCGTCACAAATATTGCCATGTCCCCGGATGGTGAATCTTACCTGTAGTCCTACAAGTTAGAGATGTCAAAAATTTCAGGTGGAGAGGGAGCTCCCTCTAACCTTTGCATCTGAGAAGGCTGGTGTGTTTTGTTTATTTTAGCAAGTTCTTCAAATGTTTTTGTGTCTTGAAAAGCAAAAAAACCGTATCTGTATTATCTGTCTTGGTTTTGTCTTTGTTAACAGCTGAAGAAAGGAAGAAAATAAACACAAGCCCAGGAAGGACCCCGCTCCCCAATCACTCTTTGCAAGATCAGGATCCTTCCCTTGGTGGTTTCCAGCAATAACTTGTTCTGCAAGGGGTGGTCAGGCTGTGGGGACCACCCAGTTCCTGAAAAACAGAGCAGATCCTTCTCTTTACTCCAACCTTCAGATCCAACCTGCCTTTTGCTCAGATTCTGAGGTGTCTATTTTATTCCTGGAGAAGCTGGGTTAAGTCAATTACAGGCTACCTCCTTTGGGCTTGTCAACCCTCATGGTGTCCACACTGCCAACATCACTTGTCTCAGCAAGCTGCTATAGGGGAAGGAGACAAACCCCTTGATACTTGTCATCTACAGAATGTTTTGGTGGAATATTAGGCCTGCATCTCTAGCCTTCATATACATTCAGAACCATTGTGTGTTGTGAATATCCTTCAGATAAGCCACAAAACCAGCATTGTTGTTCTGACAGTGATGTTCTAGACTGCTTAAGTCCAGCAGTTTGAGTCCAACAATAAACTCACGATGAAGCAAAAATACTGAAGACATTTAGAAATAATGAAGAATTATTACACTGGCTAAGTTTATACTAGCAACTGTTTTATCATAGGAAAAAGTGAGAAAAATCTATGGTGAATAAATGATTAATTATGGAACTACAGTGTATCATGCAAACTCTTTCATCTTTTTTTGCCTCTACATTCCCACAGAGCATAATAAAGGAACACGCCTGAGACCAGAGTATGACTATTCAGTGAAAACCCTAGTTAAACAGTCATATTCAACACATAGAAATCAAAATCACTCACCGTGAGGTATTAGCATAATTACTCACACGGCTGACATGGAAATCTACTTTAATTGCTATCATAGTCCAAGCACTGTAAGTATCGCATAGCATTAGCAATAGTTGTTTTCATGTGAGAAAGTTTATACACTTTCCTGCTTCTTCAGACCAGAAGAATAGTCAAGAAACACATTTTAAACTCTCGCTATTATTTTGCAAGTGTTGGAGGAGCAGACCATGTTAGGTTTGATGAATTACTACCAGATCAGAATTTTTAAAAGTAGTTCTCTGACTTTTACAGACTGTCTCAGCTACATTTGTTTAACATCTCTAGATCATCTTAAATCAAAGAGGCCAGTCTCACCCCTCTATTCTTCTGTTCAGAACTGAGTAGTGTTTAGAGGACTTCTTAAACTTTATATATGCAATGACCTGAGAGAATTTTTAAATATATTTGCCAGTAAAAACATGCAGTATGAACATATCAGTTAGGTAGCTGTATGTGTGTTGACCTGTTTGGAAGAAGAATTTTTTCTGCTCGCAGAACCCCAAATTCCTAGTTTGAAGCAATTTTAGAGCTGTTGAGCTGACGGCCAAACTGAATGCTTAGTGTGCTTTGAACTTCAGTCTTTCCACGCAACTGAAACAAGTCACTTTGAATCCTAAACTAACATGCTTACCCATGAATTCTCAGTCTTCCTATAAAGCTGTTTGAGAAAGGTCTGGGCTGTTCGTGCTGCTTGGTGGGCAACTTTGTCAGAGCCCTGCAAAGAAACACCTCTTACTGGAAGTGTCGAGGGAGCAAAGAACAGAGTACATTTTGTAGCTACTTTGGACAAACTCTGAAAAAGCAAGCATGGGTGGCACATAGCGGACTGTGGAAAAGGAAGGACAAGACCCCTGCTTGGATACTTCATCATCATTTCAGATTTATGGACTAATACAATGCACTTTCTGGTGAAGGGCTGAGCTTCTATATAGAATCATAGAATCAAAGATTCATAGAGTCATAGAATCATAGAATCATAGAATATACTGAGTTGGAAGGGACCTATCAGGATCATCGAGCCCAACTCTTGGCCCTAAGCAGGACACACCAAGAATTTCACCGTGTGTCTGAGAGCATTGTCCAAACATATCTACCTTCCAAAGAACATGTTGAAGTAGCCTGTGAAGCACCATGTCAAAATTGCTGCTCTAGAAAATTACACAGTGAGAGTGAAGTACTTTTCAGTGAGTGAAATAGGGCAGGTATGGCTGGTTTGAGTTTGACATGTTTGCAGTGTACCAGTAGAATGACAATATTTTTAGCACTGGAAGGGGTGCAATGGATAGATCACCAAGAAAAGTACACAACAAGATGAATAATCTTCTTAGTGACTCAAAATTTTAGAGAACCAGACTTTAAATGTGGTATGTGTTTAATTGCAAGTGATCTCATAATGCAACAATGAAACAAAGTGTAGAAGCTCGTCTTTCTACTTGCATATTTTCTAGGTTTTGGTTTGTAGCTCCTTGTTGTTACCCATAATGTGTATTTTCTCATTAATTTAAAAATAAATTCAGAATAGTTTTATGACTAAAAGGGTGTTACCAAAATAGTTTTATGACCAAACGGCTGTCATCAGGAACTTGTAATATCCCTGCTTTGTGTACTTGAATTTTCTTTAATGAACGTAATAATCAGAAAGATTTTGATTACCACAAAATGAGCAGTAAAATTCCGCAGCAATAGTAGTGGGATTAATTTATTTCTTTTTAAAGAAAAGTCAAGCCTTTAGATTTTTTAAGCTATTATAAAACTTTATTGGCTGAAATGGAGCTAACAAGTTCAGCTTGCATGGAGGTTTGATGATGATTATTTTGCAAACTGTATTACTCATTATGAAAGCAATTACCCCCTGTCTGTAAAGCCATAGACTATACTCCAGGAAATTTTAAGTGCCCATACAGACAGAACTACACTACAAATTTTATTTCTCTGAAAGATGCTGGTTATTCTATTAGGGAATCTTTTCAACTGAAACATAAGTGACAATGATTCTGAAATTCATTTGTATCAATAATCTGTGGCTAGATTGTAGAATCAGGTAGTGGTGCTTCTCTGTAAAGTATTTCTCAGCAAAAAAGGTCCAGGGACAAGAGCTTAAAAAAAATCTTGAAGTGTTGTTCCTAGATATGTGCAAGAAGGATAGTCTTAGAATAAAGGACAAAGTGGTAGTAAACTGAAATTTTAATATTTTCTCCCTTTCCTGGTATTAGCAAGTTATACTGTTCATGTGAAGGTGTAGTTTTCAGGTCCTGTTCCTCTAGGTAGCCAGGCTACCACATTGGGTAGACTGTGTAAGTGAATTAAGAAGTGCCAGGAAACATTGCCAGGAACTCGGTCCTCTACACTGCCATAATGCCGTGGACCTTTTGCACAGCTGTCATCTGTGAGATTCAGCGTTATTCTGAATAACTCCTGGGCATGGTTCAGGAATTAGATGGATCACGGGGCATCATCTGCAGCAGCTGTCCTGTAAAGAGGCAAATTTAGCTTTGCAGAAGGGATGGTTTTGAGCTGCAGCACCTGAGGACAGTGCCAGTCATGTTTAACTGGGCTCTTCAGAGCCAGCTGAAGCTCCCTGTGGCTTTGATGTGCCGACACAGAGGGGACCTGCCTGGGCAAGGAGTGAGCTGTCAGGACTGGATGAGGTGCTGATCTTTTGCTGCCACTGAGCAGATGGTCCGAGTTCAACACACGGCCTTGGTTTTCCTGCTGGTACATTTCATAACTATTAATCTATCCTTAATCTTGGTCAAAATATCTTCCTCAGCACTTGCCTTCTGCTTTGGGATGGATTTCTAGGGATACCTGTGCACATAGCAGGTAACTACAGATCCCTTACCTGTGCAAGTTATGGGCCAGTGAAGGAGACACCCTTTTAACCATGGACTGAGATTTCTGCCTTGACACAGGAGGTTTGCTAGTAGGAAACTCAGAGATATGGTTATTTTCCTTTCTTTGGTTACTACTTTTTTCAATACAACAAGCAGGGGAGAAAAGTTTTCATTTTCACAGTGACTTTTAAAGCATAAACTGTTATTGAAAGTAGTGTTACCTTGAGATAAATAAAGATTTAATGGGGACTTTTTTCTGAAAGTTGTTGTACAATTGTGCAGCATTTTCCCCTGCTTTGTCTTGTCTTTTAATGTTCCGTAATACAGTTGCACTGTAGACTATCAGAGTACTTCTGAACTACCTCAGCCAAACGAAGCTACTTTTGTATTTCCTCACATAGTGTTCGTAGGGGTTTTGTGATCACAGGTTTCAATTTTTGCTGTTTATTTACACCAAAACAGATAAAGCAGTTAAACCTAAAGCTCAGAAACAGGAAATTCCAGCTTCCTGTCACCTCTGCTATCTCAGTATGCTTGTTTTCCTGAAGTTTGGCGTGTCAATACCAAGAAAATACCTGTCTATCTCTCTACCTGTTGCTCTCTCTTAGACATCCGTAAGGCTGGGATTATTCTGGTACTTGTCAGTGAACAAATGCCACGGCTACGTATGGTACCAACGGGAAATCTAACTTTGACACAAAAACAGCCAGTCTCAGTGTAAAGGCTGTTTCTTCCTTTGGCTGACTGAATCAATCAATAATCCCTTAGCTTCTTAGATTCACTCTTTCTTTGTCTTGTGCACTATCATAGAAAAAGGAAAAAGTGTGAATTCATCAAATGCGTATATCTTATAGGACTTATTTTAGAAACAATTATTTGATAGGACAGGAAATTTGAATGCAATGTCTTTCCATATCTTTTTATCCAGTATCTTTCCAGTGAACAAATCCACTTATTTATTTAATGAGTTCCCCAGTAACTTTGGGGAATAAAAGTTCATAGCAGTGCTAAATAACTGCATCAAAATAACAGTGGAGAATGATAAAATCAAATACTACCTCCCTGCCCCCAGATAACGATCCCCTTCAAACGTGTGTTCAAGAGCACACGTCAGGGTGGGCTGTTGCTGCCGAAGCCATGGCCTGTGATTGTGGGCCCCAGCCCTACTGCCCCAAACACTGTCAGCTCCTGGAAGAATGATTTGTGCCCTCCCAGCCACTCCCAAGACGTGCATGGGGGATGGATGTTCTTGTTCCTCGGAAATAACCAGGGTTAGAGCTGATTGCTAAGTGGGATTGTTTTTCTGACAAAGGCACCTTTTCCTTGCTAGACTGTTGGCATTACACAGTTCTCAAGGGCCCACATTCATTTTCCACGTGAGTGTTTCCAAGTAAATTTGAGCTTCTACAGACACAGGTGGATTTCTGCAGCTATGAAGTGTATTCTTTACTATAGGCCAAAAGAGTGGATGCTATCTATAAAACTCAGGCTGCCAAAATGAAATCACAAGTAATGCAAAGACATGCTGCTTAGAGCCTGTCAAAACCTATTTCCTATTTTGGGTGGCATTCAACTTCCAGCAGTGAGAATTGGATGGACCTTTATTTCACACCTTCAAAGAGCTCAAAAGCCCAACTGAAGAAAACACCAGGGAGAAAAGTACGAATGTGTGAGTGCAAGTAAGAAAGAAACAGACACTGGGAGAGCAGGCATCTCTGAAGCTTGACGGTGGCCAGAGAATAACTGTGGAAGTGCTTTGAACAAACCCTTTTGCCATCTGCATTACATTTAGCAGTATTTACCTTGTAACTCTGTCATGGGATAAAGTAATTACTGTGGCAAAGGAAGTGCATATGGGTTCTTTTACTGATGTGACAGAAATTGAAATGACTGTAAGAATTTAGCACTGATCATAGTATTGGCAACTTAAGTGTCTCACTGAATCACTGTCACAAGTGAAGACTTTAATTGTGCTATATCATTTTCCAGCCACAAGTGACAAAAAAGAAAATATATATTTCTTTATTACAATGTTTTTTGTAATAGGGGTTAATTTAGTTTGCAGTTTCACCTTTAGCAGTAGGAATGCCCTTTATACAGAGCATTTATCAAGCACCTTTGATGTGCCAGTATGACCACTGAAGAAGTGAATTGCATTTCACAGATAGAGCTACTTACCTTTATAAATTTTCATTGCTATTTTGTGATAGAGTTTTGGATTTATTTGGTTTGGTTTAGTATCTACTGTATTTCATTTTGCCCTTGCTCCAGAATCTCATTTATAGGCAGAATATAAGTTTCCAGCTGAATTAATCATCAAACAGCCCTGCTTCTCTTTTGGCAAGAACCAGCAGGGTCAGATTGTGTCTAGCCCATACAGGTGTTAGAGGTAGCAGACATCCAGCAGATATCAGCAGAAGTCACAAGCTAGTGTGGGAGGAGCTGAGAGCCATCAGTGTGGAGAGTGCACTCTTCCCCTTGGATTTTGGCTGGCTCTGGTCCTTGTTTTAGGGGTGATGCTGCCAGAACAAGAATCACTTTCCTCTTGTGCTCTTGATGTCCTGGGCATCAACAGACTCCATTGTGTCTGCTGTCTCGTCTGACTGACTCCTGGTCAGCTGTATCCAGTGAGGTGTCCCAGCGCTGAGGAGCAGCAGGCGAAGGGCTACAGCTCAGGACCTGTTGAAGATGCTGTTTCTGTAACCCTGCTCAGCACAGCAAGGGCTGAGGAGCTGATGCAGAAGGGTGATAGGGAAGTCTGAAGTTGGAGTGACACATAGTCAATGCTTCCTCCAGCCAAAATCAAAGTCTGGGAACCCCTTATCCAGTTGCTGGTAAAACCTGGGGTCTTAAAACATACAGGTGTTATTTTTTTTTCTCTTGCAATATGGTTGTCCTAGTGTGCCTAAACCCTTACAGAAGGTATAGCAGCAGCGCAAGCACTCCCAGGGCACACAGAAGGCAGGCTGATGCAAACACCTCTGTGAGGTTTTGTGCTGGAACATTTCTCCCTGACCCCTTCACTTCTCCGCGCTAGAGCGACTGAAAAGCATATTTCTGCAGATGTGATACTGGGCAGCCCAAGATGGAACCATGTCGGTGCCCCACACCGCAAGCTGCAGGGTTTCAGTCACGCTGGGATGGCTGTAGCTTCACAAGAACTACAGTAGTATAAGCTGTAATATATTAGTCTGCTTTGAATCTTCAATTAACCAGCCTACTAGATGTTAATGACAGTTCACGTTTTCCTGCTTCATATTGCTCCTAATCAATTTGAATAACAGACTGCCATGGAAGATGGAATTAAAATATCTGTGACATTAATTTCATTTTTGTTTATGTTTAATGATATAAAGCTGCTGACTGCTTTGCAGTTATGAGTGATGGATTTTCAAGAGAGCAAAGCTGTTCTAAGTTTCTTTAAAAATCGAATGAATGGAAGGATATTTAGTGGGACTTTTTTCCTTGCAGATTTAGGTCCTGCCTAGGAATCTGGAGAGGCATAGAAGAAGGTGAGGAGAGAAGCTTCTTGGTGCCAAACATTTTTTTTTCTGATCATTATTGAGTTGCAATGCTACTTTGAAAGAGAGGATGTGCATGCAGGGAACCTGTCTGTAGTCAGGAGCCAAAGAACAGGAACATGGCATAACTACCTCATGAGGTGTTTTTCTGGCATCACTCCAGCTCTGAGCCTGCAAAAGGATGCTCACAGGAAGTGGGTTTTGTCAGTCACCTTTACTTCTGAGACAAATATTCCCTGCTTGTGGATACTGTCACTCAAGCCCCCAAATTACACACTGAGGGTCTGTTTAGAATGTGACTCACTCTCATTAAGAACCTCTCTTGCTAGAAGAAAACAAAAGAGGTTGGATATCTAGTCTCTTTAACTGGAGTAACAAGTGATTATGGCTCTTTATAAAACCCTTAAAAAAATAGTGATAGATCAAAAAGTAGTAAACTGGCTCAGGAAGAAGTAAATTTCTCAAATGACCCATCAAGTGATGAAGTCAAGATGAGACACCTGTCGAAGACAGAGGCTAATGTGTGCTCCAAAGATGAGAAAAAGATTATCCTTTTGTCTAAAAAATTAAAGTTCAAGAGGGAAGGCTTGAGGCTTTAATTTGTTGCACTATCAAGGAATTGAAAAGAAACTGACTTTATACACTGTTTTTCCTATAGTTTATGTTGGATGTAGTTCATCAGTTCTTTGATTCATCTCATACACGGATCTTCTTCAAAGATTCTAGAAGAGTTATGCAAAGATTCTTTGCATAACTCTTTCAAAAAAAGAATTGCATTGTCTTTTGCTGCTGTTGCATATTTTGCTGCCACAGTGGAGCCTGCAAGATACAGCTTGGGCCTTCTGCTAGTTTTGAGAAGTTTCTCATACACCAGGTGAGTTCAAATTGTTCACACATTGGTTATTTAAAGTCAGTCCCCAGGTGCTGAGACAGGAAACAACTGTCTGTTGAGACAGGTTGTTGAGATCACTCTTTTGAACACTACCAAATGCAAACAAAAGCTTTTCAGCACTGGTGGATTCCATTTGCTCCCTGGTGCTCCACTGTAGCTCCTGGCATGCAGATGTTAGTGAAAAAGATTCTCTTTGAGGACAGATCCAATACTCAGATCCTTTGGCATTCATCATTTTTCAAGTCTCTTATGTTACGTTTACATATTTCACTCAAAGTTTCAAGTTTAAATTCAGTCATGCTTTTCAGCTCTAAGACCTATGGGTTTTCATAAGTTTATTTTTCATTTATTGGGGATTTCTATATTCTTAGTTTTCATAATACACTCAGGAATTCTCATGGGGTAATCCACTACTTTTTAACAATCAATGTAACTGTAACGATATAAACGTAAGTCGGCCAGTAATAAACTATAAATAACAGCACTTTGAATCCATCTTTCCTTAGAAAAATTCTCCTCATTTGCCTTTCCTAGCTAGATAGCTCTATCTGAAAGTGAAGGAGCCTATCAGTGCATCAGAAACATAGAACAGAGATTTTTTTCTCTGAGGGTGTCATTTTCACATCAAAAAAGCTAATATTTCAGTTCTGGAAGCAAGTACTCTCAGTGCTGTCATTTTTGTAATTCTGATGGGAAATCTTATGCTGGTATTTTCTTTTCAAAACCCAGCTTCTGGAGATGTGGTCTCATAATCTGTCGTACTTTTATTTCACTTGTTAAAATTTTAGACATCAGAGAATACTTTAGGTTCTGTTAAAGTACATAATTATTTCAAAAATTTCTGATGCTCTTTGTGCCTATGTCTTCATAAAGTGTGAGTCTAAACTGTGATTTTACATTCAAAGGCTGATTGTACTTTATAGTTTAATTTTTCTTTTTAATGATTTTTCATAACAATTGTTCATTCTGACATTTTGTTACAGTGTAAAGTATTATCCAGTATATTAGCAGATCATTTTCTCTGTTTGGAAAAATGCCAGCATCTCTTTAAATGTGCTTTGAGCATGCAAATGAAACCAACAGCTCTTGGCCAGGTGGTGGTCAGTGACACACAGAAAACCTCAGGATAAGGGACAGCAAGAGACACCAGAAACCAGCTGCAATTTGCAGGGATTCTGCTGAAGCAGCTGGTCCACAAACCAGCGGGCTTTGGTTGTCCCTTGCAATCTTCTCTCCCTCAAGGCAGTTCTCCCTGAGGCACAATAAGCCCAGTGGGTTATTATTTCAAATACAATTTGCAGGTGGATTTCTCCGGGGTCTCTGGTGCTGCAGCAAACATAGTCAATACCTCAAGACACCTGCTGCCCTGGTGCGGGATGGTTCTCATGCTGGCCCAGCCTTGGTCATGAATTACACAGCACGAGCTTTGCCGGGCACTCAGGGATCCTTTTTCTGTGGTAGGAAAGGAATTAAAAATGAAACTGCACATGTGCAGCCAGGTGAGCCACCTTGCACACTGACCCTTGCTGAGCCAGGGAAGTTGCTGTCTCCAGTTACTGCCATCTTCAGTATCTGATCCAGCAAGAAGAGCCTTTGCTTTTGTGACAGTTGTTTCAAACCCCAGAAGATGAGGGGAGTGCAGCAATAAAAATACCCACATCTTCTGACAGCTTGTGCATTTTCACAGGTGACTTCCCTTGTGCAGGACACGCACTGTGCGATGGTCTGTCACAGGGTCACTTGCCTGCTACAGTGACCTTCAAGTGCTCCAGCCACCCATCAAGATCGTACTTGTTGTTAGCAAAATATAAAATTGATTAGAATTAACAGAGAAAAATAATTTGAAATGGAAATGTAATTGAGATGAAACAATGAAGAAATTAATATTGAATCTAATGAGGTAAGTTAAAATACTTCAAATTAAGATTACTTTGATTCCTTATATTAATTGCCAAATTTTAAATATGCAACAGGGTTGAAATTTAGGAAGACAATGTTGGCACCCTTGAGACAGCCTTCCATGGTTGCATTTGAGCAGCCAGACAGTGACATGCCATACAAGACCTCTCAGCTTCCACAGCCTCACTCAGATGGAAACTGTAGAGTATAGAAAAAAACAGTACCAAAATATCTCCTGATCTCCACCGGTCCAGAATGTCACTATCCATACTTTAGAAAGTACAACAAAGAAATACGGACAACTTCTTCTCTAACTACATGCAAAAATATTTTCTTATCAGCTAAAACCAAAGTAGTTAGAACAAGAACACTGTTTTCTATATACATTTTTCCATAGTACCTAAAGATTAATTATATGGGAAAGGAATATTTATGCAGAAGATTTTCTTTAAAGCCACTGTATATAATTCTGCTTTCAGCAAAAGATATTCCATGTGATTTGACCAGTTTTCTGAGCCTTTTTCTTTAAACAAAGTCAACCAAAAAACTCTCAAATTCAACTTCTACATACCCTTCTAAGTAGCTCTGTAGGCAGCTGATGTACTGGGAAGGTGTTGTACTTCTGATGTCTCCTCAGAGAAACAGAAGGCACAGCTCATCAGAGGACCTGGCACAGCAGGTTTAGCCAGCTAGAAGCAGTGTGGTGAGAGGCTCAGATCCTTCCTAGATACAGCATATGGCAAAGTGTAATGGGTGCCCAAGGGTCAGCAGACTATGGTCTCAGTCTGTAAAAGAGGAACACGGGTGCTTGCCCTGAAAAAACTCAATTCCAGCTGCCCATCACATGGAGGCTTGCTAAAAGTGAGAAGGGATCATCAGCATGTCATCTGAGACCAGCAAATAGGAAATTAAATGTCACCACTGTCAAGTGTTTAATCACTGCTCACATTTTGTGTTTACCTTTACGTTGATCTTGAGGTGCACTGAGTCAAGCCTCTGGGCTGGCTTACAGACTCATGGCATGCAGAGCAGCAGAACCTGGCAGGTGCTTTGGAAGAAGGTTGTCACCTTCTAAAGTGGGGGGGTATTTCTCAGTTATTATCTGAGATGCCTCGTGGCCCAGCAGCAGCAACATCAAGACTATGCAGCCTCAGGGCTGAACCACGGGGACTAACCTACCTTTATCTCAGGTAAGGGAAGAGCTAGCTCATAGAAATACGGGAAGACAGCTCATTTTCTTTGTTCTAATTGCCCCTTCATCATGAAAAAAGTGGCTGCTTCACTTGAGAGAATTCTCCCAGAGCTTGAGGGCTGTCCACATAGTCTTTCAGTGTAGGAAATCAACTGTCTGGTAGTACTGTGTTTTACCTGTATTTTTCAGAGGGGCAGCAGATTGTTTTTCTTTTCTGCTGTATCCATGGTTCACGTAGGATTTCTTATATCATTCCTGTTCTCTGGTCCCCCAAGAGAATGGAACAGACAGCTTGAATCTGTATCATCTTATTGTGCACAACTTCATGATAAAATCCTCTTTCTGTGGGCAAGGTAGAGGAAAAGCAGCCTCTTCTCACACAGTGCTCCTGACTCTGCAGGACTTCTCTCGGTAAGGCTCTCGATGAACTGCGGCAGCCACAAGCATTAAAGCAGGAATAGAGCAATGCCTCGAGGGCCAGCTATGCTGCCTGGCACAGCTTTGCAGAGGGCAGTTTGCAGCAGGTCAGACCAAGATCACCTGCCATCCCCTCATCCTGCTGCATGGGTGGATCCCTGCTGTGTCTGTTGGCTGCTGCTGGGGTCAGTGGCACCCACAGAAATCCGAAGTGGGGCACACCTGGGGCTTATTCTGCATCCCATCTGTCCTGCCCAGAGCTGTCTGTGTGCCCGGGCATAGATCCTGCTCCCCCGTGGCACTGGTGGAGCTGGGCCAGTCTGCCCAGTGGGTGGCTGACTATGCCACTGCCCCCAGCAGAACCTAGCCTGGCCCAAGCACCTTGCCTACCATTACTCCATCACCGCTGGCTGTCTAAAATAGCAATCCTCATTTATGTAATTAGCACTAATTGGCCATTAGGCCCTCAAAGGGGCAGGCTGTGCTACCTGGGAACAGGTGTAAGTGCACTGACAGCTACAGCATTGGCTCTGTGTTCTGCCCCAGTGAGGCTGCAATCTGCTATCCTTTCAATGCCCTGAGTCAGAATGCAAAACAGCAATAAATTAATCGCTGCATGCCTTATGGGAACATCTGCCCTGGAGGATTTGCTGCTCTTCATGGGCTAGTGGGTTTTACCAGCCGTGCAGAGGCAGCTGAACAAACATCCCCTGGAGTGCCCGCAGAGCTGCCAGGGACTGCCTGGTCTGAGCCTGGCATTGTTATCTGATTGTTCTTTTATCTGAATTATAGAGCACAGAAGAGCTGTCTTGGGGATTTTCTGGGGACATGGAAAATGTATATGCTTTGGCTGCTGCTGCTTTGAACTTCTGCTTTTAGAAAGGTGATAGACTTATTGTGGGAAAATAATTCCTTGTGCTCCAATTTTGCAGTTCACTCCAATGTGACTTTTTTGTTTGCATCATAAACAATTCCGACACAGATGCGTGGTGTGGTTTTACACATATTATTCCTCAGCCGTTTACCCTTCTGTCCTATATTGTCAGGAGAAAAGAAATGGTCCTGTATATTTTCACTATGATAAAGCTTTTAGTCCACTGTTTCCTTTTTACTTTCCTAACTTGATGTTCAAGTGCTTTTTTTCTAAAAAATTTTATTAATTAACAAATTACTTTGGTAGGTTTGATGTGACCTTGTTATTTTCACAAATACCCACCCCAACAATTTGTAATAAATATCTGCAGCCTAAAATCTAAGCTGGCAGCTATGTCGCTATAAATAGCAATCTTTCCATGGTACCTTCCAGACTTTCTTAGCCGCTTGAAGACGTTGGTTGCAATAGTTTATATTTTTGTCATCTTTCCCTCTGCAGATTCTCAGAGCTGTCCTGTGCTCTGCCTCTGCGAAACAAAGGTGAACAAGAGTGTGATGGAAACCAACAGCTGATAAACTAAATGTTGTGAAAACATTGACCACTCTCCTGGTGCTTTATGCAAAAATGAAACCTTTGCTTATCTTGAGTTCTTATGTGAAAAACCTCATAGCCGCACTGGGAGAGTGTGTGGATCCAGGCACTGCTGCTGCAGGGAGGGTGCTGGTATCTGCCAGATGGG
Organism: Rhagologus leucostigma; assembly: GCA_013397725.1. Classification (NCBI taxonomy): domain Eukaryota; kingdom Metazoa; phylum Chordata; class Aves; order Passeriformes; genus Rhagologus; species Rhagologus leucostigma. Next base: position 60,234 of record VZTD01005277.1, read on the forward strand.
ACAGCACAGATGCCAGGCAGATGATCTCCATCCACACCAGATACAGCTCTGGGGAACTCAGAGAAATTCAGCAAGACTGTCCTAAAGCAAGAAAGAGCATGATAATCTGCCTGGTTTTGTCCTTTGTCAGGTTATCACTGAAAATAACTAACCCAGGGAAAGAAACTGACAAATACTCTTAACAAAGCAAAGCAATAAGTTTGCCAAATACCATGAGTGATTCCAGGTCCAGCGTAGGTCCCAGCTCAAGCCAAGGAGAGCTGTTCTGCTGTGTTCAGAGCACTGCAGGTCCCCAGCTGGCTGTAGGGTGGCGTGGTCTGGTGCTGCAGTGGTGACAGGGATGTCAGCAGCCCAGATATGACCCTGTGAGAGGGATGTCAGGAGCCCAGATGTGACCCTGTGAGACCAAGATTGTCTCCACAGTTGCCTGTTCTGATAAAAGCTGCTCAGCTGACTGACCACAGGCACACCTTGGTCTCAGCCTGCACTACTGAGGGGTTTATCAGTTTGCCTCTTCTGAATTACATCCCTAAGGGAAATTCTGGATTCAGGCACACAGGTGTCATGATGCCACTGGTGCATGTGGGACAGGTGAGGGACATTAAGGTCCCCATGGTGTGTGGGCAGTCTCCACTAGCCCTGGTGCACAGGGTCAGTGTCAGCTACCTTTGAGCTGTGCTGGTAATAATGGCAAAAAAAAGTTTAAACCTGGTACAGGCAGTAATGTACATCTAAACATGCATCTCATCTTACACTTTCAGTGTTACACACATTGACAAATACAACAGCCTGTATGTTGTTAAACAATCTGAAGTTAAATTTTGATTTCTTAAAATTTTTTCTTAACAGAAAGAATACCAAAGAGTTAGGGTTAGGGTTACATCAACTTCAGTTTTGATGTAAAAAGCAGAATTAATCTCTTACTAAAGATTCCAAAGCTTAAAAAAAAATGCACTTAAAATTTCGTTTATTGCTGTATTTAACCCTAAATTTCAAAGAAAGTAATATCATGACTCACACCTGCTTGTATTGTCTAGCATTATTCCCAGAAAGACTAATCAACAGATTTGATGCAAAAGATTAATTACAGTCCTCTCAGGAGACAGTTTGTTTACTAAACAATCAGCCATATGCAAATTCCTGACTTACCATGCCATGTTTAATGGCTTCTTGAGGGAGTGTAACTTATGCTTTCACACAATTATTTCAGCTGAGAAGCTGCTTTTAGAGATGAGGTGGAATTTGGAAGTGGTTGAACTTTATTGTCCAATGCACTGAAGGAGGACGCTTTCTGTGAAAGCAAATGGGGCTGGCTTCCTCATTCACTTTTAGGATAAAAAGCCACGGCAACCCTTTTTTCCCCTGTTTCCAATGAGCGCTTTGCTGTGCAGACATTGTATAAAAGCCAGTGAAAGGAATTGCAGCCGGGAAGCTGCACTTGGTGTGCACAGGGTGTGAACTGGCTGGTGCGAACCAAACATGAGAAAAACAACAAAAGTGAAGGATGGGGGGCTCAGCACAGTTTAGGGGGTTGCTTCCACACCCAGGTTAAGGGGGTACTAAGTGATCACCAGGTGTTGAAGAAGAGATGGATTTAGGTTGTGGGTTCTGGGAATGGCGATCCCGCAGACCTCTGTGTGCAGACAAAGCCTGGAAAGTCCAGCCTCTCAGCAGAGCAGAGAGCTACCCAGGGGAGAGAAGTGTCAAGTCATCAGACATTTTAAAAAACTTTTTCCCCCAACTTTAGCTTTCTGTACAATTAATGTAAAATTTAATGTCATATGAAAAGACAGCTCATGGGATAAAAATGGCCAAGGACTAATTCCCTGTAAGAGTATGGGACTACATAGCAGAATAACAGCTCATTTAGAATTAACAGATTCAAAAACTGATGCATTATTCACTTGTTTTAATTTGTAATTTATGGTGTTACAAATCAATGTATGGTTCTGGTTTAGGTCATTGCACAAATGTTTGATTGTACTTTTTAGGCTCCTGGAGAAAAGCAATACTCTGGTGTTTTCCCGTGTGGATATGTGGCACTGAGTGCTGATGAGATAATAGAATCACCCAGAATCTCCTAAGTGGAAAGAGACCCACAGGGATCATTAAGTTCTACTCCTGGCCCTGCACAGGATACTCCAGCAATTCCACCGTGTGCCTAAGAGTGTTGTCCAAATGCTCCTGGAGCGCTGGCAGCCTCGGGGCCGTGCCCATTCCCTGGGGAGCCTGGGCAGTGCCCAGCCCCCTCTGGGTGAAGAACCTTTCCCTGATATCCAGACTGACCCTCCCTGACACAGCTCCAGCCGTTCCCTCGGGTCTTGTTCCTGGTCACAGAGAGCAGAGATTGGAGCTGCCCCTCTGCCGTCCCTCGGGAGGAGCTGAAGCCTCCTGACCTCACTCTCCTCTTCTCTAGCTGAACAAACCAAGTATCCTCAGCCTCTACTCCTATGGCCCCTCTAGATCCTTCACCATCTCTGTGTCCTTCCTTTGGACACTCTCTAATAGCTTTATATCTTTCTTATATTGTGGTGCCCCAAATTGCACACAGTAATACTTGTCCAAAACGCCGATGTTCATTTTGGAGAAATAATTTGGGTTAACTAGACTTAAAGCGTTACCCTGCCTAGTTTACGAAACACAACCAGAATGTGGTTTTTTAAAGCCTCTGTGTCCTTGCACAGTAAGCCTTTACTCAAATATCTGCTAGAATATTTAAGCTCTGAAAATCAGCCTGTGGTTCTTTCAGTGCAGCATCCCTTTTGTTGCTTTGCATGACTATATGTACTATTAAAAATGGGTAGTTTTGATGCTCTCCTCTAATTAACTTTTAATTGTTTCCTAGTTATTAGTATTTAAAATATATTTATTCTCCCAACATGACCCACCTTTTGGGGACATCTTGGTACTTAGTTAATAAATACTGACAATTCTATTTACATGTATATACAATGAACACTGTATGTATTCGTTAAATAATGATGTAATATTATATGTTCTTTACATGCATATAAAATATATATTCTGTGTACAACATATGTGTGTCTATTTGTGGAACCATGTACAGGAATGTTGTATAGTCAGGAGTGTTTTAACTGTAAAAGAAAGGTAAAAGCAATCCTGCTGCATAATCTAGAAACAACAGCCAAATAAGTCAGTCTTTATTTCCAGCCTTCTTTCTTTGTATGCCTGAAAAAATATTTTACATAACATTTAAAAAGCAGGACATTTATGACAAATGTCATTAATCTCAAACTCCGAAAAGTGCAATTTCGGTGGCAGAACTTAACATTTACAGCATCACAAGTTTCCTATGCTATTAAAAATTTCTTAACATTCTCTACTCCACCAACACCGGCAATATTGATATATGGTAACCATTCGGAAGTCTGTTAAATTTAATGGTGGAAAGGGTATTCAGTGGGCCTGGAAAACAACTTTAAAAATACCTAATTTTTCAATAAATTAGGAAAATAGACGCTGTATAAAGGGTAAAACCATTTATTTCTTTTTTGACTCAGAAATTTTAAAACTTTTTTGATTAAAATTACTAAATTTTCTGTAATTTACTGTATGACACAATACCAACAGACAGGATGCATATAGAGATAAAGCTCTACAAACCCAGGCTGAGAACCTTGACATGATGCATTTTTAACTGCTGCTAATGGCTTCCCACATCCATCCCCCATATTCAGGATGACTGACATATTGTCAGAAGCAAAAGAGCTGCAGATGGAAAGTTAAAAGTAAGCTTATGAGATCCAATAGCAAAAAGTCTGGTTGTCCTCAACTGTGGAGAATAAAATGAGTGCTATTAGTGGGAAAATGCAAGAACTATGTTAAGAGATTCCACAAGTTTTTTTCAGAGGTCCTTTGCGAGATGTTGAAATCACTACAGAATGTCCAGAAGAGCTGCTGGTCACACTGCAGGTAACAGCAGTGCCCTTTGCTCTCCAGGTCATCCCTGAGCTGCAGCACCTCCCTGAGGACATGGTGGGTGTGACAGTCCAGCACAGCCCCGTTAGCATCAGTTCCCTGACCCTGGGAACCCTCCTGGGCCCCAGTGCCAATGCTGGGGGTCTCTCACACCAGGGACCTTCCTGTGTCCCAGTGCTGACACCAAGGTTGTGTGTTCAATCCCTGTATGGGCCATTTGCCTAAAAGTTGGACTCCGTGATCCTTATGGGTCCCTTCCAGCTCAGAATATTCTGTGAGTCTAGACTCTGTGATGCTGCAAGCAAACTAACCGGCTGGGCACTGCAGGGAACCACTCCACCCTCTGTTCTTAGTCTGTACTTTGGATCTCTGTGTGATTATTACTCCAGAGAATTCTCACACAGTTACAGCCTTTGCTGTTGGTACTCCATCTTCCTGTTTTAATAAAGTATAGATAAGACTGAACACTTTTTTAAAAGCTAAATGTACTATATGACTTATTGGAACAGTTATACTGGCACTTTACATGGCAGTTTTACTGCCATCTCAGCAAGTGTCATTTTAGCATAATTGCTTCTCAAGTAATACAGGATGGTTGCAGATATATATTAAGTAATCACAGAAAAACATTAATAAAGAGGCTTTTTCCAGCCTTTTGAGGGATTTCTTATAGGCGGTGAAGACTCACTAGAGCTAAGCTAATCAATGTCAACTTTGATGCGGAAAATATTTTTATCAGTTGCTTTGATACCAGAAAATGTAGGGTGATTTTTCTTTTTTACCCTGAAGAAAAATTAATTAGCAAACCAGTTAGTCAGAGGTATGGAGCTCTTGTACCAGTATCAGTGTTTTGGATAGCAGTTTATGAACCTGGATATGTCTAGGTGTCTTTTAGAGCCTTTGTTTGATATATTTCTCATTGTTCTCCCACATCTGGGAGACACTTGCCTGCAGGGGCTGCCCCAACCTGGTGCGCTCTTCTGGAAGCCCCAGTCACCTCAACAGGTCTTGGAGGAGGTGGGTTCCTCTCTGTGCTGCCGAGTTGTCCCCTTCCATGAGAGAAATTGCAGAATTTTAACCACATCATCATCCCACCTAAACTGGTACCAACTAAGAAGTAGCTGCCAGTTGACTGAAACACAGTGTTTTGCTAAGGTATATTTATTTGCGTGTACAGATGCCAGGAAAACCCAGGCCTGGATAGCATGGAATGGGTGATGCAGCATAATCCAGGTGTCAGGGAACAGCATTACTGAGTGAAAGGTAAAAGTCAGTAAGTTTTGGGTACTGTCAAGCACAAATTACCGCACAGTTTGCTATTATCATCAGCTTTATTTGCCTCTTTCAGCATTTCACATCAATCTCAGTGCAAAGTGACAGACAGCTGGGGGATCTGATGGCATTACATGAAAATTATAAAAGCCACAGAGAGAATAAGTGTTTTCCATCTATCTTTCTGTCAATGGCCTTGGGAAAAATCAACTGCAGATAAATAACATTCAGCTCCACCAGGCATCACCACTTCTATCTGAGGAACATGAATTCCAGGAGATAATGAAGTTTAGAATAACCTCATTCTGGGGTATTGAGATGGGGGGGTTATTCACAATATTAAGACCTAGCCCATTGCCTCCACTGTCTACCATGCTTTAACCTACCTGCTGGAGAGTTGCTACTGGCCATCTCGCTCATTGGAATACTGAACCTTACTACCAAAGTTTGGATGGCCTGTGTATCTTAACTGTACAGCAAGCATGTTTATGTAAGTTGTGAAAATTGTCAGTGTGTGGACAGCAAAAAAGTTGTATCCTAATTTATATGAATTAATGCCATGTATGAAGTTCAGTAAACTAGATGACTGTTTCACCCATGGCAAGGGTTAATTACACAACCAAAACAAGTCATTACTGTGGTAAACAGAGATTTCTCCAGATATAAGTCACAAATTGAACTGCAGAATTTGTGATTTCAGTAGCAGTTAAAGAAGAATCAGCTATTGGAAAGAGCAAAAAAAATTCTGAGTAAAACCATAATTTTTCTAGTCTGTTAAACCAGTTGTAAAAACCATAATTTTTCCAGTCTGTTAAACCAGTCTGTATAAAGAAAGAACGGACCATTCTGGGGATAAAGTGGTGGTTGGGGTGTCCCAGTCCTACCACTCAGTATGTGGATGCTCCCATCTTTAAGGGTGAAATGTTGTGTATGCTTTGCTGCTTTGTGCAGCATAACAGAATCTCAGCTTCTTCCTCTGAACCCCTGGGAGTCAGCAGGAATTAGACCCTACGTGTGGAAGAGGGTGAGTATGTTCCTGTGCCTATTACTAATTCTTACTTTTAGTCCTGCCAGCAATACTCTGTGGATGCACGGCAGTTAGCGCTGTCACTGCGGTGTCTGACCTGGCACCCCTGGCCCTGCTCAGCACACGGGTCCTGGAGCATTTGGTACCCTGGCACTGCCGCACATGGGTGGGCTGAGAGTAGCCCTGTGCTGCTTCCAGCTCCTGGTGAACATCCCGGTGCTGCAACTGTGACATCTCCCACGGCTGGGGGCTGGCAGAGCTCAGCACCTGCAGCCCCATGAGCCGTGTCTGGAGCTGAGCCCCGGCACAGGTCACAGCTGGTGACTGTGGTGGGTTGCTGAGGTGGTGTGGCATTCCTGACCCCTGCACTGTTGCGGGTTGTAATGCCTCACTCAGAAAACAGTGCTCTGGGTAGGGGTAGTAATGATCAAGGAGCTCCTTGGCTAAATCTGGAGTTGCTCCAGCTCTGAAAAATAAAAAAAAGCCATGAAAAGCAAAGTCAGAATCCCTCTCAATACATAGGACAAAGTGGATTTTGAATCTTCCCTTCCATTTCACATCTGGTCCCTAAACTACTCTTGATCTTGAATTGGACAGGGAAACTGAGGCCACAGCAGAAAGTCTGGGGAGTGATATATCTAATTTCCTAGAAGGGAATTTAGTCCTTAATTTACATACAAAAAACATATATGCACACACTTATTTTGCATGAGAAAATTGATAAGGAGAGGCAAGAGATGTAAACTGCACAAAAATTATTTAGGTTAATCAAGACCAATGGTGCCTGTGATGATCTTCAAAGGGTATAAAAAAGATGGTGCTGTGAATGGAGAATGAGACGACGGGCAAAATTCAGTTTTGACATATGCAAAGTAATTTGCACAGAGGAATTAATTGGAACAATTTATACTCCTGGCTAGGCTCTAAATTAACTGTACTAAGCCAGAAAAAAAGATCTTTGTATCACAGGAAAGCTCAAAGACTTAGCATGCAGATACTTTCTAAGGAACAAGAGTCCTTAGAATGCAGAGGGAACAGGATAAAATAACATGAAGTGTTGGGAAACTGTCAAAGAAATCGCTGTTACACACTCACCCGAAATAATCTGTTCAGGTTAGTGTGTCTCAAAAAGGATGTAGATGGAACAGCTGGATTCAGAGATCAGTTCTGGAAATGACTAAGTGCTTGGAGAGAATTTATGGGGTCTGCAAGGCTGAAATGGCCTGAACTTATTTAGACGAAATGATTAAGTAGGAGACCTGATAAACATAAGAAGCAATGAGCAGTGTTATGAAATCAAATTGTAGATGTCTGCACATCCTTTATCATGGAGCAGAAAACAAGAGGTCTGTCCTTGTACAAAGGTGGGAGCAAGTTCAGGAAAACAAACACAGGGAGGTAGTTTTCCACACTATTCGCTGGTGAGACTCATTGCTGGGAGTTGTCAATAAGGCCAAAACCTGCATCAGTTACAGGAGATCAGGCATTTATGGGGATAACTGGAACCTCCAGACCTATTCCAGTGAAGATTAAAACCCAAGCAAAATCAGTTGCAGCGGATAAAGGTCTTTATGACCCAAGGCTTGAGCTGGGATCTAGTTGGTGTCCTAGACATCTACAGCACTGGCAGTTTCTGAAGGGCACTTGCTGTAACCCTGTTCTGAGGGAGAGGATTGGGGGTGCAGCGAGCCTGGAGAGCCAGGGGTCCTCTGGGAGTCCCGGGGGCACAGAACAGGGCAGAGACCAGGACGGCAATTGAAGAGCTGGTCCCGCTCAGGGCTGAAATGGTGCCTCCTGTGACCCTTCCTGTGGGCACTGGGATGTGAGAGGCACTGCAAGCTGCACACCTGCAGGCAAGATGTTCTGCTTGTGCCACAGGGGTGTCTGCCCGCCTGGGCAGCAAGTGCTCCTGTGGGGGCTGCAGGAGGAGCAGACCCCCACAGTGGTTCCCTCTGCTGGTGCACTGTCTATACCCCGAGGCAGAAAGAACCACCACAGAAAGGACAAAAGGTCAGAGGTCTCCCAGCGACCAGCTGCTCACATGGGAAAGGTTTTGTTTCAATGGTCGGGGGACTGCAGATAATTTCAGAGGGATCAGGAGGTTTGGCCTCTGAATTTCTCTACTACCAGTAACATGAATTTGCTTGTTCATTCACTGTAGAAAAGAGGGGAAAAAAAATCAAAATTTGCCAAATGGAAAAGACCAAAGTCATTAAGGAGGAAAGTTTTGGATTTTTTTAAGCCTCAGTTCATAACAAATAATGAAAATTTGAAAGCATGCTGTTGGGAGGAAAGGGTTAAAAACAGAAGATTTGGCAAGGAGGGAATAATTTCACTTATAGTGTGTTGCAGCTGGGAATGCTAAGAATGTTGGTGTGGGAAAACTCAATTTATTACGCTTAGTGTTGTTCATCCTCTGCCTGTTTTGAGAAGTAAAATTCCTGTGTAGGGATACCACTCTCATAGACATGCTTGTCTCCTGCTGTGAGAGAGATCATAAAAGCACAGCCTTGTGATAAACTGTGTGAAGCCCTTTAATACATTGGGGCAGACAGCAGTTCCCCCTCATTGCCTGCTGGGATGAGCTGAGCCTGGCAGAGCCTGTGTCCCTGTGTGTCTCTGCCCACTGGGACGAGCTGAACGTAAGGCAACCTGTGTCCTGTGTGTCTCTGCCACCCAGCGTTGTTAGTGAGGTAATGAAATAAACCTACTCGGCATTTCGGCCGTGGTTTGGTGGTTGCCGTAGTTACCTGTATGCGTCGATTCACACACACGCTGAGAATTCCCCTTTAGGTATAAACTCTAACAACATCTTAGTTTGACTTCTGAGTAAACTAGAGAAGTCTCAAAAAACTACTCTGAAGATAATTTCTTCATCTCCCTTGACACAATTTATCATGTATTAGTTTTAAAAACAAGTAATTACAGTACATTATGGAATGATTTGCACAATGTGTGGTACCTGTCATCACCACAACCCCTGTAGAAGGGACCCACCAACTGGTTGGAGCATCAGTTTCCTCAAACTTTAGCAGGGAAGGGAAATACAGGAAATCTCAGAAATAAGATCTATTTTCTGAAGTGTTTCCCTATGCAAAACCACTCCCATTGGCATTTAAATGTAAAAAGATCTGTGGTGCCTTGTTTGGGGAGGCATAAAAGGATGATGTCATAAGGAACACTTGCTCTGGCCTTTGTTAGACTCAGCACTACCAAAATGAAAATCACCGATTTTGTCTTGTCTTCTATGGTTAATATTGTGCTTCAGAGTAGCAAAGTTTTGTTCTTTTATTTTTTCCCCTATCCTTAAATGTCTTTTAAAGCCTGTGCATTAGTCCGTTGTCTAAATTCCAGCTTCCTCAGTCATCAGGACGGCTGACCAAAGAGGCTTCTGTGGGGAAGGATACTGAAGGAACTCTCATCCCCATCTTGTACCACCCTGAGATTGTTCCTGTGTGAGTTTGTTCATTTTTCTGATTGGAAGAGCCTTTTTGCCTCCAGTCCCAGTGGAGGACAGGGAAGTGGTCACTATGCCTCTCCTTGCACTCCTTGCTCTCCGTCAGCACTGGGGAGGAGAAGGCAGGACTGGGTGGGCTGAGAAAGGCTCCCAGTTTGTGTTTGGGACTAAAGGAGGTCCAAGCAGAGTGGTCACACAGCCATGGTGAGACACTGGAAGTTGCATCCCTGAGCTAGCAGCATACAGGGACTTAAAGATGAAAGAGGGAAATGGACCAGAAAGTGCAGTTTTAGTTTGGAAGTGGTTGCTAGTATATATGGGAGAAACAAACTGATGGGAATAAAGCCAGTAGGTCAGTGCTGTGGTAGGAAAGGAATTAGGCTGGTGTTTCAAACAACACATTTAGTGGTCTTAGAGGCAGGAGAAAGGAAATCCTTGAAGTATCTAAACTGAGGCTGACAGCCTTAAAACACTCCTAAGGAATTAAGAATAAATTCATAGACTCCTGTGGAGAGACAGCTTGTAATATTATTGCCTTTAACTTCCCTGTAGGCTTGTGTAGAAGAGATATTGAAATGCTGAAGGACAGATCAAAGCATTTAAAAATATTCTCTTCTTTTTTGCAAAATTACACAGGCCATTTCTGTTATATGTAAATTAAGTTTTTTTGCACTGTGGTAATGCCTAAACCTCCTGCCTGTGTTATAAAAGAATAAGTAAATACAGACATGAGATTTCAGAAAGGCAAACCCCAAAACACCCTCTGTCAGCTGCCTTTCTCTCAGCTTTAGTCCAGTTTCTGGCTTGTCCATGCTGAGATCTTGCAGCAGGATGCAAGTCAGAGCTGGGCAGCTCTGCTCCGTACACCGGCACTACTTACTGAGCTACCGCAAAGCCAAGAGGGGACTCAGCCTCCGATGCTGAAATCCCCTGTTTCTTCTCAAAGATGTGCAATGTCAAATACTCGATGGGCATTAGGCTCTGACACAGCATGGAAATCACTTCAGTGTGTGCTCCAGATCACATAACACACTTCTGGTGAGACACATGTGCCATTAATGATGCATAACAAATATATCTTCTAAAGGATGTGCAAGACTTATTCCTTCATGTATTTGCACACCTAAGAAGCACAACATTTACGCTTTGAGCAGTGGGACAGAGAGCGAAGCTGGTCTGGATTTTTTTTCTTCTCTCCTGCTTTTACAGCATTACCGTTTTCTTTACAATGTGATTATATGAGCAAGCAATTGGATTACTGAGAGCATCCAGCTCACATTTTCTCTTTTGAAAAGAGTTGAGAAGATCTTTATACCTGTGCCAGGAAAGAAATAGATATGACATAAAATTAGTGTCTAGTCTGCTATCTCTGCAATCTGATTATCCATGTAAGTGCACTCATGTTCAAAAGCACTATATTACCTGTTTCTTTATCTAGCTGTTTCTCAGGAAGATCTTTCTATTTCATGTGTTTGAAATATCTGCTGGTGAGGGATGTCCTTCATGGCAAGTAATTAGCTTTGTGAAATGTTCTGCCTCCCTTTTCTAAGAGCTCTGTCCGTGGGGTTCCCCTCTACAGATGTCACATGTGTCCATGGAGGAGCCCTCACATCATCTCTCTCTATGCCAGGGACGTGGGTGCTTCTGGAAGTAGAAGTCACTTCATGGACCACTGCTTTAAGTGTCTGTGGTGACGGCAGTGAGTGTGGGTGTGTTCATGCATGGTTGTGTGTGTCTGGGTGTGGATTTTCCCCCAAAAGACAGCAAAACAACAACTCTAGTAAATTTCTTGGAAATAAACTGTTTTGAAGGACACTACTTGAATAAGAGAGACAAAATCCTACCAAATCCCTTGTCACAACCCCAATATTCTTTGAGAAAATAATACTTTATTGTGTTTAGGCTTTTTCATTACTATTTTTTATTGTACAATCAGTTCTGCCCCAACTCTAGTGGCTTCTTTATTCAAGAGAGAGCAGTGGACACCAGCAGCCAGGAAGGACACTTGTGACTGAGAGGGTAAGCAAGTGTGTTCTGTGCCAAGGCTTCAAAATACAAAGAGGGGACTGGAAAAGCAGGGTAATGATGATAATGGAGTTGCACAAAAAAGTCCAAATCTTGGGTGGTAATATTGCTGAAGATGACAGGAAGTAAAGTTACTGGCACAGTCAATAAAACAAAAGGTGTGCAGATGAAAAAAGTAAGTCTAAAAACAATGCTGCTTCCAAAAGCCGGCTGAAAATGTTTAGCTTGCTGAAACAGAGAGGAGCACATAATCACAAATGAACATAGTTTCAACTTTTTTAAACCACACTGTTCTCTGGCAAAGTGAAATGAGAAATTAAATACAATGATAAATTCTGTAGTTAACCAAGGGGAAGTATTGACCAAAGCTGAGCAGAAATAGTGAGAAATGGAAGAAAATGTGTTTACTAACAGGCAAAATACCAGAAGGAAGTAAAATCTATCACTTCTGCTCAGAGAGCTAAATAAACCTACATCCAAGACTCCAAACAAATCTGGAGCCACTGATGGAAAATGTGTACCCAGCTAGAATGTGAAACAAAGTACTGCAAACAGTGGGAAGACCACAGGAAAAATGGACCTGGTGTCTTGTGGGTACAGCATTGGTACCACACAGGGAAGCAAAGAGGAAGCCTAGGCATCCTGTCAGCAAAATAGCAGAAATGTGTGACTACTGCAAGAGATATTGGCTTTAACTGGTGATTATTATTGGTTTGCTTAATTTAATGTTTTAACTGATAAATAATGTAATTTCTTTTCCATTTATTTATCCATGTGTAATTGAACAGGATTAAGTGAGCAGTACAGATAATGAGGGTTACTGGTCTGAGGTTATTGTGCTAACTATGCAACTGATTCTTCATAGCTATGGGGTCACATTCATTAACTGCCTCCCCTTAAGCAAAGCCAAAGTACATTTTCTGCATGTGAATGGACTCAAAATGTATTCAAACTGGTACCTCAAATTCTTTGTCCTTCATATACGGAAGGGGAATAAAATGGATTTAAGTATTTTCCTTAAATGTTTGTTAAGATTCTGTTTTATCAGTCTCATGAATGAATTCCTTTCCAGTTCAGATGTGCATATTTTCTACTTTGTCTCCACATCATCTTACTGGCCCCAGCAGGAATGAAACCAGAAACCAGAAGATCTCTTCTCATACTAAACTGAGCTGGAAACCAATAATCTTAATCGCTTGCTGGATTGCCAGTTTCTGCAGTGTTGCTCTGGAGAGCTGCTCTTCTTGCCACATGCTGAGCTGTGTGGGAAGTGAGGGGGAGGAGGGGGTGTGGTGGAGAGATGGCAGGGTGTTCAAGATGCCCTATGATATATGAACGTGTCAAATGGACTCCTGAGTGAATCCTGTAGATAAATTGTAGCCAGATGAATTCTGCTAAAGGTATTCTTTTGTCTGAGTAAGTTTGCTTAATATGAGTAACTAAAACTGAACTAAAGCCTTAGGCTGAAGTTATCTTAGGTCTTATCTTAGGCTGAACTTGTCTTGAGCTCTCGCTTAGTTATGTAAAAGGCAGCCCTGAAGCCAGGGCAAACTGGGAGATAAGGAAGCCACAACATAAAGTCAGCTACTGACCCACTGTGAGACAGAGGAAGAATCCAGTAAGGTGCTAGAAGACCCCAGATAAAAATCACCTTTGGACAAAGAGGTATGTGCAGGGTGTGTGAGGAGTGGGTGAAAATCAGGTGCATGGACTGTCAGGGCATAAAGGGCCAGGGATTCCTTTGTTTGGGGTCTTTCCCTGGAGGCACCCAGCTCCAGCTGTTTCTACCACTGTACCAGTCAAATAAATTTGACTTAAAGCTCAAAACCCTGCTGCGGAATACCCAGGGCAGAGAAATTTCTGTACCAGTGACCTCACCTGCATCCCCACAAAGACCAGCTGAAGGCCCATCTCTCCAGGGACCCTTTGGGGCTTCCTTGTAGCAGCACACTCAGGGTCTTCAGAGGGCTCCCAACACATCCCTATGATTGTCTGGGTCAGCCGTAGGGAGCTAGGCGTTAATATCCGCCTTAAATACACCCTGTCCCCAGGTCCCAGATAAAGTAGTCAGGTGTTTAGACTAGGTCTTTAAACATTCTGCTACTCGAAGCTAGTGGAAAGTATTCCTATTTACCGATTACTTTAAACAGGCATTTCAGAGAGTGTCTATAGCTTTAGGGATGCCTGCTTTCATTTGTGAAGGAAATAGTGGTGTTTTTCTCCAGGATGCATTTTGGCTTGTCAGTAAACAGCACAGTGTCACCAGCCGGCTCTTGCCCCAAGTTGTGAACAACACTGCGCAGCTTGTGACATGTGATGTTCATGCAGATCATTTGGTACAGTCTGAGAAACTTAAAATGCAGTACAAAAGAGACTAAAAGAGATTGTTTTAATGAAAATTTCTGGTATTTTTACTCTGGACATGGCAGCCTCTGCATCTGGCACAGGCTGACCAGAGGCCCTGGCCACCACATGCCCAGAGCCAGCGGCTGCTGCTGCCAAAGTGGATTTAACTCCACTGGCAGAGCAGATTATTTGGATTCAACTAAAAGCACTTTAGTAATAAACCAGGAAAACTGACAGGGCTGCTTTTGGAAGCAGGTGTCCTCTGCAGGTATTGCTCGACCTCACTAACCAGAATCTCTGCAAAGCTGTTTGCTTCCTCTGCCAGGGAAGGTTTTCCCACAGATGTTGAGGTAGCCTAAACAGCAACTAATTTGAAAGCTGAAATGGAAATATATTTATGGTTCATGAAGTACAAAAGTCCATGGAGATCCTAGACAAGGCTGGATTTATTCTTACTGCTCAGAGCTATTTAGGATTCAGGTTGTTTGTTACCAACTTGCAATTCTGAATATTTTGATTAGTGCTTGAAGTCTTATTACTTGGTTTGCAACATTAATGCCTCCAAGAACAACGATTGTGCTGTGGAAAACTCATGTTTATAGAGCTTTTAAAATATACAGTCTGCCTCAGAGAAGATTAAAGTGTTGCTCCTTTCCTTATCCAGGAATTGACAAAAATGTAACAGAATGTATTTCAGCAGAAGGAGTAGCAGAAGGAGCAAATATAAATTCCAGAGCCAAATATTATGATTTTTTGTTTTTAGGTACCCATGAGTTTTCCAGACAGATGTGTGGGCCAGGCTTTCCCACGACACTATCAGTATGAATGAGTAATTTCTGGCTGTTTTAAAGGACTACTAAAAATATTTTTTCATCTGTACTCCTTGTATACGGGTAGTGAAGGTGGCTATGGAAGTTACACATACAGAACACCACTGCGGGAAGAGAAAATATTTTGGATTGGTTTGTTGATGAAAAGAACTGCAAACAGGGGCTGAAACCATTAAGAAATGTGTTTTGGTAGAGCACTCAGAAGGGATGTGGAGATGTGTGAGACATGGAGGCAGGGACCACCCCCTCATGCGAGGGGTGGGAGACACCAGTTTGTGCTTACCCTCACAGAAGGGGAAGTCACACACCTGAGCTGCTACATGCTCTGAGAAGCAGCTTGTTTTCCTTTTACACAAAAGACATTAAAGCAAAGACTCATCTCTACTTTAATTTTCCTCCTGTCTCTGTGTGGCTGGTAGATAAAGAGAGAGACGGGGGGAGAGATTGAGGGAGAGACTGCACTGCTAGCAAAGAGGCGGTAATTTCAAACTGCCAAATTTATGGTACCTGGATCTGGTGTTTATTTTCCAAGTACCAGGCCTTGGAGAGCATAATTTACTTCCCCTCCTGTTCTGAGCCATGCAGGGAGAGGCTGGGGGAGGATGTTCCGGAAGAAGCGAGAAGCATTTACCGAGTCAAGACAAGTCAGCCCTTTGTTGCACAGGTGAGGACATAATCCTGCTAATCCTGTGGATGGTGCTAAGGAAGGAAGCTGCAGAACACACCGACCGATCACCTTGACTTCCGCTTGCAAAATGCTAATAGGGTGCACTGGGCTTTTCTTCAATCACAGCTTATTCAAGTGAGACCTTAAATTATAATTAGAAGTAGGATGCACGTGTCCTGTGCAAATATGATAATTGGTTCATAACTGTATAATGCTGTTAATTAGTGTGTGAGCTCTTGTAACACAGGGATGTGTATTCCTGTCTCTTGAGCCCCTGAGGACAGGATAATGAATCACAATTCAGTGCTCACATAGTACTTGGAGAGGAAAGAGCATCACTCAGTTCAGGCTGTTCAGAAACTTTGAGCAAAGTAAGGAAGAAAAGAGGAGTCTTTGCAAGGCCATATCTTTCTTGCTGAACAGCTAATAATCATCTAGTAGGAAGACAGAAATATTTTTCTGTTCAACAGAGGGAAAAAAATCTTTTTACTCTTTGCATTACTCTCTGTCACATCCAGTGATCTATGGTCACATGAGTATGACTGAAGAACATTCCTGTTTGTATCCTAGCATGAAAGCTGTTGTATAAACCCAGCAGTTAAAAAAAGCTGCAAGAAAAATGTAGTAACCCACACATGCACGACCATGTTTAATATCAGCTCTAGTTGCAGGAATATAGAAAGTCACATTGGAAGCAAAAATATATAGGTTCCAAGAACAAATGGCTCCATCCAGAAGACTTGTAACGGTCAGTGTGGTGTCATTTGTTATTCATGTAGCTGTTCACTTTGTTTCTCCTCAAAGTTTGTTTGAACAGTTGTTTTCACTTGAAAGATATGCTCAGAAGCAGCTGCAAGCAGTTGGAGACTTAGCTTTTGTTCCGCATCCACACTGTGCTGGAGATACAGGGGCTTTCACTCTGCTTGGCTCTATGACATCAGTTTGAAGTGGGTGTCATCCACTGTTTCCTGGTCTGAACAGATCTAAAAAAGGTGGCTTCTCTCTCAGTGACTGAAATTCTGCTTCACCTTTAACAATTTTTGATGCTACCAAATATATTGATGGAAAGAATAAAGAACACAACTTGATTTCAAAGGAAAGAGAGCTTTATACAAACCTGGGGCACATCCCCTCTCGGTACGTTTTGTGTTACAGCAAAGCATCTTTGGCTCAGAGATGTGTTTGCACGGTAGAGCTGCCATCAGCCCTTCTGCGAGCCCTGCAGGCTTTGGCTTTGCATCATCATAGAAGGATTATTCCTATAACCCATTCACACCCAAGACAGTTAAAATGCATATTGTTCTCATGAGTTCACAAACCACGGCAAATCAACCCAAGCCCCACTAGAAGGAAGGAAGATGGGGACATTGTAGAAGAAAAGAAGCAATGAACTGCCTATCCAGGAAACGAGGAGCCTGAAGGCAATGGTGGTAATTCCCAGAGAGTCCTAAGTCCCCCTCCTCAAGGTCTCTGTGGCACAGCAAGGACAACAGCCACGGGGACATGGCAGCGGTGGTGTGTGGAGGTTATGGAACAGTGGTCAGTGTCTGAGCAGGGAGCTTTGTGTTTTAATCCCCCCACAGGAATTCACAGGATCACAGAATCCCAGGGTGGGTCAGGCTGGAATGGACTACAGTGGCTCATCTGGTCCAACCTCCCTGCTCAACCAGGATCATCCCAGAGCACACGACACAGGAGTGTATCCAGACTATTCTGGACTATCTCCAGTGAGACACCCTCTCTGGGCAACCTGTTCCAGTGCTCGGTCACTGCACAGGAAAGAAGTTCTTCCTTAAGTTCAGGTGGAACTTTCTGGGCATCAGTTTCTGCCCATTACCTCTTGTCTTATTGGTGGGCACCATGGAGAAGAGCCTGGCTCCAAAAGGAACCAAAACACTTGGAACTCTTCTGTAGTGACAGGAAGATGTGCACAGCCTCTGGCTGTTTCTCTGCCCATGGGTTAAGGTCAGAAAAGAGATGATACAAAGCACTTTTCCCACAGTTTGTTTTAAATTTACTGCATTACCTCAGCACTCATTGTAAAAACTACGTTGTTGTGGTGCTCTTAATCTGCACTCTGATGGCTGGTATTTGTCAGCTTTACAGTTCTCATTTCATTTGTTGCCTCCATTTGTATAAAGAGAACACATATCTGAGAATGGATAATAAAACATCCAGCTGAAACAAGTACTTGGTTTAGGGAAAAGTTTCCTATTGCGGTACAACTGGATTTCTGAGAAAACATAAAAATGTGGCTTCTGGAGAGGATCATATAAAATGAAAGTAAAAGCAAGAGAAGTTGCTGAAACAATCCCAGACAGATAATGGTTGAGTGTCTGCTCCAGGAATTTACTGTGCCGAGGACAGAGCAAAGTATATTTCTCAGAGTCCAAGGGCATGGGAAGAAACCAGGCAAAAATAGACTGAGTGGGTTTTGTGGTTTTTTTGTTTGTTATATTGGTTACAATGCATTTATGCACCCCCAACCAATCTGCCATGTATGACATCCCAACTGTGTAAACACAGTTGCTTTTTAAAGAGAGAATTGCAGGAAAGCATTTGCAAAGATCTGCCTCTGGTTCTCTTGGCAGGGAAATCTGAAGTAGGGAAAAGTATAGAAAGCTAAGCAGAAGCCTGATTCCCCAAGCATTGATTTAATAACATCCTTCTGGTGCTATTCATAGCCTGACTAGGTTCATTTATCTCACTGACCAGTGTGCTCAGTATCCCTCCTCACAACAGCTTTAGCGCCTTCTGGACTTTGAGATAAATCTTTTTTTATCAGGGAGACAGGTCAAAATGATTACACATAAAAGTGTGTAGTTTTAAGATAGACTCAGACTTGTATTTTATTGCTCTGGAAATTATTTCCCTGAGAAGATCCTAAACTCAAAGCTGAAATCTAGTGGGAAACTCAGGGTTTTGCTGCTTGGACAAATCCAGGAGGGGCCGCAGGACACATGCATACAGAAAACTACAGCTCATCATGCACCTGTTCCCCATTCCACTGTGGGAAGTGGTGGGTGGGCTGAGCTGAGCTCCCTACAGGTGTGAGACCACAAGAGATCCAGCCTTTGGGGCCACCTGAGAGCTCACTCCATCTGACATGGGAGCCCTGGCCTGGCTGGCACCACCTGCCCGTGGGCAGAGTGCCAAGAGGACACAAGTGAGCGGCTTCCTCCACAACTTCCTCTTCCCTCAGCCACACCAGCACTTGCTCAGCCACTTCTTTCAGTGTTTGCAGAAAAGTCCAGGGATGAGGAGAAGCCTCTCTCTGATGCACTAATGCAGGCGACCCTTTTATTAATGGCTAACAGAAGGAGGGTCTAGCATTTATAACTCCAGACAAATAGTGCTCCAGAGAAATAACTGGTAAGATTTCAGCTGTCAGCATGGCTTTCTTCTGGAAAGATTTATCTATGGATCTGCAGGACTGAGAGAGGGAGGAATTTTTCATCGCTTTATTTCATCCCCTTATGATTCCTTGTATATGTGTGCATACACGTGTAGTAGCTGTGTTTTTTAGACCTGCAGCCATAGAATAAAAAACATCCAATTGTGGTAGATCCAGTGAAAAATTAAAAAAAACCATAAAGGCCATTTCAATACCTATCATTCCTAGTGTGCTCCTTGTTATGATTTTTTATGATTGTCTAGTTAGAATTAGGAAGCTTATTTTCCATTAGGAACCTGCAGAGCTGGCAGCGGTGAGGTAGTTGTGGTGTTACAAAATGTTTGAAATATATCTATTTTAACAACCTTGAACTACTAAGTAAAAAAGAATATAGAAATTATTAAGTAGGAACCTTCAAAATGTTTTTTTTTCTCTCTCTTTTGTGTCAGTCTTGATATCTCAGCAGCAGTTTTTATCTCTGAAAGCCAAAGCACCCTGGAACTCATCTCTGTCTTTGGTTGACTACAAACTCTGCAAATCCATCTGGGTCTCTGTTTATTCATTTGCCCTAAAAGCATGTTCTGCTGTGCTTTCATTGAGATATACTCTGTTTCTTTCCTCTTTTACATCAATGCCCTTACTGATACTTGTCTATATAACTATTGCAATAACATCTCAAACAATGCAGTTTTATTCTGTGTGTTTTCCTTTATCTTAACTTCAGCCAGTAAGTTCTCAGCTCTTTATCGATGCTCTTAAACTCAGCTGTCAGGCTTCAATCAGGTAATTTTGTTTCTGCAGCTTTGCAATGTAAGAATCTCTCTTCCATTAAGGACAAAGGGTTTAGGGAAATCTTGGTTCAAAGAAATAAAACAGAGACAAATCTGTGGGAGGTTCAGAGAGTTCTAAGCCTTGAAGATAAACTTATGAGCAACTTTTACTACATAGCTGATATTTTGTTCTTCTTAGCAAGCCATTTATTTATAAAGAGGGAAAATATCATGGCAGGTCAGAAGAGCAGAGAATTAATTTTAAAATGTGCTGTAATGTCTGATATAGACAGCCCAGCTCTGCTGGCATTGTGATCCTGTTCAAAGGGGGTGAGGGCTGGATGGAAGCCAGAGCCTCCTGTACCATCAGCATGAATGATGGTGGTGCTGGCCCTGGGAAATCCATATGAGGAACTAACTCAAAGGGTTTGGTTTCTTTAAATAGTTAACACAGTGTTGTGAGTACTGTCCCATATGGGGGGAGGGGGGGTGCGTGCATGTGTGTGTGTGTTTGTAGAAGTTTTCTTAGCGACAGCTGCATGGTGATGATGTGCAATGACCATCATCTGTCATTTGGGTTTTTAATCCATTAGTCTTTGAGTGTTGCTTTTTTAATGGCTTTTCACTAATTCCTAAGAATGCCTTTTCAAATTCTGTAAGCTAAAGGAAGTGCAAAGGCAAGTGTGGAGTGTTGGCAGAAAACCATGTGCTTGTTTAAAGGGCAGTGGGGCCAGTGACCTGGATTTAGCAGATTGTATTGCTTCTTAAATGAGACAAATTGGTGAAACCCCCTTTAGTAACATAGAAGCCTGTTGTTAAAAGGCTTTAAATGTTCATCTCCCTTTCTATTTTCTTAGTCTGGCTTCACCTCACTTCATCTGTGAGATGCTTTTGACTCATTACACTCCGTGCAAGAAGAACTAATTCCTGAATCTTGCCAGCTTCCGAGTATTTTCCTTCTTGCCCATGTACCTGAAGCCCAGTAACACATTTCAGGAGGAGGAGTTGAAGAAATTGTCTGGTCAGTAAAAACACCTTTCACTGCATTATTCATGTCTTAACTGGAGATAAATGGCCGTGTGTGACACGAGCAGTGATATACCATCTGCTGAATTCTTGCATTTTTATCCCAAGGCTCAGCCATTCTGCAGCACCAAGGTCTCCACCACGCAGGCAGTAATTGGGTGTGACCTAATTAGATCCTAAATAACTCTAGAGACATGCCAGTGTGGCCTTCCAGACAGTGTCAGTGAAAGGTAGTCCTCTCCTGTTGCTGACATGATCCCCTTCCCTTCCTTGTGTAGAAGGTTATAAGGATTTCTGCCTGCCAAGGCTGACTGAAGACCAGGGGATGCTTTGCAGCCCTCGGCCGTTACAGCACCCAACCCATGTCTGAGCTTGTGGGGCCCAGGAGGTGACTGGACCCTTTCCCTCTTTGTCATCATCCAGTCCATCTCAGCTCAAGGGCTAGGGCTGTGGCAGGGAGGAGATGGGTGCTCTGGCACGGTGGCCCCGTGGGAGACCCAGACTTCAGGGACTGTGGGGCTGGTGAGGGTGTGTGTCCATCTCCAGGCCCTGCACTGCCTGCCCACTGTTCTCCCTATCTCTCCCTTCCTGCTCAGCTCTCCCACCACTGCTCCTGCAGCCCAAACACGCCCTGGCTATGCTGCCTTGGCCTAGCTCTCAGTGGTCGAGGGAAGTCTCATTTAGAAATAACTTGTGTGGACTTTTGACTCAAGCTCACCCTGCATGCGGATTTGCATTTACCACAAACTTTTAACAATAATTTTTCTTCGAGTTCAAGTTTTCATTCCCTCATTTTGACCAGATGTTCTCTTCCAGGACACCGAAGTGGAAACTGGCCTGGGCATGTGCCTAGCAGGAAGCACCATTTATGGATACAGCCTCAACAAAGCCTTTATTAGTTGTTGGGTTAGAGTGAAACATGGGAGGAAGAAATGAATACAGACTGACGGCTGCCCTGAGCAGGGATCACAGCATCCACAAAATGTGCCAGGTATTTAATAATGCATGACAGACTGGACACAAGTGATAATATCCAGGTAGAGAAAAACCTTAGCTGCTAAGAGAAAAAATTACAATAATAGCACATATTTTTCTAGGTGTAGCCAACTTGTTCCTCTCTGACAGTTTCCACCTTCTCCATCTTTATAACTTGAGCTCAAGGGTGTTTTCAGGTCTCGTTCTTGCATCTTTGAAAACAAAACACCTCCATATAAACAAGATTCTGCATGACTCAGGAATTTTGTGAGGTTCCAGAATCAATGAGATTAGGCAGTGCTTTTTCTAAGGGGAGAAAATAAAAAGTATTATAAATCTGAAGTATTTTTAGAGACTTAATTTTGTTGTTGAGCACTTTTACTACAGAGGTTCAACTGAGCAGCTTATCTTCAGTTGTCCTTGGGCTGCACATTTTCTAATTTCAAGATAACTTTGATGTTGAGGTTGGAAACAGCTTCACCTGATTTTGTGTCACGGCTTCCAAGAGAAGAGGCCAAAAGCGAGTAAGCGTGGGTCTCCCCACAGAACAGCACATATCTTCATCAACACTGGCTTGGGACCTGAAGTTTCTCTTTACTTCTACTTAAAAATAATAATTAAAAAATCACCTTTTGACCCTAACTGACCTATTTAAGAGGCTATTTACTGTGAGGATGAGGAAAATAAAATGCTATGTTTTCATTAATGTAAGCTTTTAAAAATTCTTTGGAAATTGGGTCACAATTTATATTGAAGTCTACAAATTTCTTTACAACTTTAAGTATAAAACACATCAAAAATATCAGTGGTGATGTTTTGTCATTGTTGCTGATGTTTTAAAATAATTTAAAAGTCATTTTCCTAATGAGCTTACAATTGTCTTTAATATGTATCACGTAATGAGCATTTTGCTGTCACTTATTGAATATTCTTCCATCACTAATCAGTCCTCCATCAACCACTCCAAGCAGAACTTTAACATGAAGAATGAGGCATAAAACACTTTTCAGTCTATGTTTCACGATCTTGGAGAATAAATTAGTAATTTTTGTCTCCAGTTCAGAGCTCCAAGTTCTAACAAGGTAACGAGGGGGGGAAAGAAATGAACACACTTTTAGAAGTAAATGAAAGATTGATTTCAGCTATTTTGCCTACATTTAATTTTGTTTTGGTGGACTAGAGTAAATATATATGAACATAAAATGTAACTTAGATACCCAATTCTCCCCCAGAAAAAAATTTCAAACAGAATACTTGATTTCAAAATTTGTAACACATGGTCCAATGTTCAGTTGTATCATCAGTCAGTCATGCAAGGATCAGGGGCAGTGTCACACTCCATGTAAAATTATGTTATAATTATGTTATATTCTTATAGAAGCCCTCAGTTTTGCTGTTGATTCCAGTGGTGCTTAAATAGGTGTTCAGAAACGTAATTCCCGAGTAACATACAAATTATAGCGGCAATCACTGAGTTTACACTCATATGAATAAAATTTCTGATTTTTAGGTTGCGAAGGGCATTTCTCTTTCAATTAGTACCTCATCAAGAACCTGGAGGTGTTCGAAGAGGAATATAGTAGCAACAAACAAGCAAACACAAGAAAGTGAAGCTCTTCCCTGGGATATTCCTCCCTCTGCTGTGACCAGTAAACTCTGCTATGAAAGCAGGATACATATGAGCTATCTCAGCCAGACGCTCAGCAAAGTGTTCATTGTGATGAGATGGGCATCTGCTCATAGTCCTGAGGTCCAGAGGTCAATTTTGTGGAGTCATTTCAAAGGAAAGACCCAAGCATGCTGAAGCTAATGTCAGGAGCAGAGAGGATTGCAAGCTGAGCCCAGTGTCACACCTATTCTCCTGACAGCCTGGGCCTCAATGCAGGTAGAGCCATCAGGACCTCGTCCAGATCTTGGCGAAGCCACTTGTCCATCGCAGTTGTGACCATGGGCTGATGTCCCTCCCAAGCTTCCCGTTTTCCCTTTCCCCTCAAAAATTGTCTTTGTGTGTAGAAAAATGGGTCATCTCAGTCATGATGAGCCACAAACCACTGAGCTTTTGCAGGGACTGCTGTCAGGGAGCCCAAGCAAGAGAACACAAGTGAAGCTCCTCCTTGGAGCCCTGGAGTTAGAGCTGCATCTGCCGTTTCACATCTTGGGACAGTCCAGCATGGAATCCTGAAGTCCTGCTGCCATGTCTACTTACCAATTCAGTGCTCCCTAATGCCACCAAAGAGATTTGGTTTTCCAGTTTTGAGTATGTGTCTGGTGCAAGTTACACCAAAGCAAGATGCTCTAAGGTAAGATATTAGGGATAATAGTGATAGAAGGAGCCCACTGTTTACTCCAAGACTTCCTGCATGCCTAAACACTGAAGGCATTTCCAGTTGTGATTGAGACATCTGTTAACGAGCTGGAGTAACTGGGCTTTGTGCACTTTCTGCTTGGCTGTGACAGATAGGAATATGTTTTAGGTGTTCATTTCTAATATTCATACATAAACAGGAGCATATGATCCCATCTAAAGATTTAGTTAGGGATTTTTAAAACATTTACTTTGAAATGTTTATGTTTGAAAGGTGAAAGTGTCTAATCTGTGGGTGGTTTATATGGGAAAGAGACACGTAAGCTCAGTGGAAGCCCTTTAGGCATGTCTGACTCTTGGGCAGTTGACTGCCTTGGGCCATTGGGGAGGCAGCTGGCTTATACTGGGATCAGACACACTTGTGCTGATCACTGATGATACATTTCCTCTTACATCCCTGTACCACTGTGGTGTGGAGTGGGGCTTGCTGACAAGACAGTGGCATCCAACTGCCACAGCTCCATGCCCACAGAGTGGCTTGGCACTGAGGCTGCAGGGCCAGGGGCTCTGCAGCGAGCGGGCATATGTGGAGGGTGGGTGCTGAGGTGGCATCTCCTCGAGTTCCGACTGTCCCAGGACCCCCGACCCTGCCCAGGTCACCAGGCACTTCCAGCTGCCCTCTGGCCCTCCTCCAAACTCTCCTGCCTTCCTCCCTTCTCATCCAGATTGTTCTTCGCATTTTATTGGCTTTTTATTTTGGAGTTCTGTCTGTGTGAAAATCTCCGGCGGTCTGGGTAGATGCTGCTTTGAGATTGGGTCTTCTTATGCAGATGAAGAAATAAATATCCTTGAAAAGCCTGAAGTGAACACTTGCACAAAAGATGTATACAATATCAGCAATAAAGTACACAGCATATTGTGATTGTGGCATGCATTGCACTGTAAATCATTTTATTTGGATTCAGCAGTGAGGTTTAACAAGAAACTGTGAGTTTATTGCTCAGAGTGACTAATTGCATAAACCAATTGAATGTTAAAGTGTAAATATTGTCTTGATAATAAACAAAGAACACATCTAGTCAGAGTGAGCGTAGTATCAGTGACCACGTTTTGCGTGTTTCAGTGGTTTCACTAATGGACCATTCATTCATCTCTCTTCAAGGAATTTGTTTCAGCATTCCATTTTCCTTTAAAGGCATTTGAATCAGGCTTAAAAAGATGGGAAATAAAATATAGCCATCACTTCTGCTTTCTCCTCAGAGTGAAATTTTCTTCATCCACCCACAGAAAAGCTGACGTTTCCAAACTCCTGCACAGGAAATATATTGGAGTAGTTCTGGAGGAGAGGAGAGGAGAGGAGAGGAGAGGAGAGGAACCCTCATCTGCCCGTCTGCAAACCATGGTGAGGCATCTCAGGGTGGGGTAGGAGGGGAAGGATGGGCATCACCAGAGACCTTCTGTTGGACCCAGGTGCAGATGGGGCTGCTGGGATAAGGTGGCTGTGCAAAGCAGAGGGTTGAGTTTGAGGAACAGTGACAATATGGGAGAAGGATGCATCATCCCAGAAGCAGGCATGGACATAAAGAGAGCATAAAGAGAGGTGGGTTGGCTTAAAGATGTTTTTTTCAAATGTTTTACCCTGATGTTCCTTCACTGAGACACATTGCTGGAGTTCAGTTTTCATGCTTGTGTCTCTTGACTCCTTGGTCAAACACTTCTAGCATGCCAAAGAGGGGAAGTGGCTTTAATATGCTTTGCAGTAGCTGAGGTGAAGCTGATGTTTTATACTGCAAACAAAAATAGCTGAAAAGGAAATTCAGAAGCCTCAATATAAGAGCCACCTATCCTTCCATCCTTTCAGGAAACCCCTGCTAGGGATGGCTGATGCTAGGATGGGAGATGCTAGTATGACATCTTGTCACATGCCATCCTATCCTTACCTGTGAACGTATATATTACATATATTATTTTGGGCAGGGTTTTTTTTACTGGAACAGTTTGGAAGGTCATCCTGGAGCCTACTTTGATTGCCTGGCTAAAAAATCTGCCAATCCCTAGTGGCCAGAGTTTGGCTTTCAGGTATTCCAGCTCCTCTGTCTTAACAGACATCCCTGAGCACGTGTGCTCCATAGACATGTGTGCCAACCTAGCCCAGGCTCTGCCTGGACCTTGACTCTTGCAGTATGTAAGCATCATGAATGGCACACTAGGTAAGTTAAAGAAATCTTAGAGTCACTTTTCTGTCTTGGTAGACATGATCTTAAACGTTTTACATGTCTGTTCAAACCAAGAGAATAGTCGTAAGAACAGATACATAATACTGGATGGAGACAAATTAAAACTGCATATCCAGGCAATGTTCTCAGTGCAAATCACATCCTGGGCCTGTATGACTCTAACTGTATCATCGGTGTTGTCCTGTCCTGTCTCAGAGTGAGCACTGAGCCATTTGCTGAGCACCAGCCTCTTCCTGAGGCCTGCTGTGGCTGAGGGGCAGACAGTGGGACAGTTATAGCCCCTGGCTTAGTGGGGGACATTATCCATATGTAGATCCTCGAGCATTTGGAGATGTGTGGGAACAGTGCTGGAGGACACTTGGGAATTCCTGCTTTGTTTCAGGGGCTGAGCCAATGTTTCCTGTCTCTGGGATTCTGCCAGTGGCTGGAGAGGCACAGGGGCCTCTGCTCCTGGGTGATGCCAGCCTCTGCACTGCTAAATACTTCTCCATGCCAAGTTAAAAGAGAAAAGGAATGAGAAAGAGAGTGAAATACATGAGTGGGTTGAGCCACAAATCCCCAGAAATGGGCACTCCATCATGAACACTGCTCAGCATCAGCACCATGGACGCTGGCACTCGGCCATCTCTGTGAACCTGCAAACTGAGAGAAACATTTCACTGCTGAACAAACGTCTCTGGCAGCAGCAGCTCAACCTAACCATCGCTTCAACGCCAGTCAGAATTTCTGTGTGAGGAGCCAGGCACACACTGTGCCACAGCGACAGGCACCAGTGCGCTGTCGTGGGTGAGTGTGTCACTGCTTCTTCCTGGCTGTGCAGATAAGACAAAATGCCTCCACCAGGCTTCTCTAATTGCCTTTGCGCTTCATCTACTGCTGAGCAGATCCGTAACACTGCTGGTAGTTTGGACAGTGATTTTAACAGAGCTAATGAAGCTCTCCATTATCCTTCATGGGAGATGGCTGAGGGTGAGATGAGTGACGTGAATCCCTTCATAGACTGTAACAGCAAAGGCCACTGCAACCAGAGCACCTCCGTGTCACTCGTGGGCCTTCACAGCAAAGTGCAGGAGAGGCAGCAAACCAAGGAGGGATATTTCCCACAATCACCTTACACCAGGACTCATCCAGGGGCTGTGTGTGAGAAACCCACAGTGTCTGCATGTTCCTCTTGGCTCTGTCATTGATATTGCCCTCCAAAGTGCATGGTGTGCTGGAGGAGGAGAGGCCACAGGCAGTGGCTAATGAAGCTTCAAGAGCAAAGTAAATCAGGACACAGGTGACTCACAGAACCACAGAATTGTTTAGACTGGAAAAGCCCTCATAGATCATTGAGTCTAACCATTCCCCAGCACTGCCAAGTCACTGCTAACCCTTTTCCCCAAGTGCCACACCCACACGGCTTTAAAATCCCTCCAGAGATAGGGACTCCACCACTGCCCTGGGCAGCCTGTGTCAGGATTGGGCAACCTTTCTTCCATTAAGAAATTTTTCCCCAATAGCCAACCCGAACTTCTTCTGGCACAACTTGAGTTTGTTTCCTCTTGGATCATCCCTGTTTGTAGCGACAAGAATTTGCACTCCAGACTGGCACTGTGGCTGTTTGCCAGAGCTGAGGTAGAACACTAAGACAGTGCCTGTAAGGAGAGACTAAAAGAGCATTCCTGGGGAAAACTGGAATACCTGTGAGCATGGAGGGCTTGCATGGAGGAAGTCTGCCTGGAGATGAGTTTAACATCTCCAGCCAGGGATACAGAAACAGACAGAATGTCCCTCCTGTGGGTGGCAAGGGCACTGCTGGCCAACGAAAGGTGCCAGGCAGTGGGAGAGACTCTGCACACACTCATCTATGTGCTTATTAAACAAAAAGCAGCAAAGTGAACAAAGGGATATGATCTTCCTGGCAGCTGGTTTAGCGCCCTGTATAAGCTACAGGTTTTGCATAGCAGAAGTGCAGTGAGTTGTGTTTTTTGTTTTGTGCTTTTTGTTTTTGTTGTTGTTGTTTGTTTTGTTTGCTATGTTTTGTTTTTGTTTTTGTTTTCGTTTTTGTTTTTCTTTAAATATGTGAACATCACGTTCCACTAACTGCATAGCAGCACTCCAGGGTAGGCACACTGAACAAGGTGCTGGTTTACACTGTATAGAAAAAAGCCAGCAGATAAAAAAGGAACTCTTTGTAGTGAAAGTTGTCATTGTAAGAACAGAGATTTTTCTTAACAGAATTCTAATAAGGTGGAACTGGTTTTTGTGAAGCAATCTGGCTTGTCTCTATCAGCAAAGGTGTCTCTTTTCCAACAGACTGAGTTCCAATAATTCATCTTACCTAACACTTTCTGGCAGGCAAGAAAGCAATTTCCAAGTCTGAAACAGGAATTTCTTTAGCATCGCTGATTCTCAGAACAGATCTTTAGAACATTTATAGGACAGGTGTAGAAGATAAGTGGCATTTTCAAATGACTGGGTCAGTTTGTGTGCATTTCAAATATCAGCAAAAGAGTGTAACTGGTGTGAAACCTGGCAGGAAAAGATTGAGGGATGGCTCCTACAGGTCCAAATAATTTGATGGTTTAAAATGTTGGACCTTCCCCATGTTCCTGACCACTTGTTGCCTATTGCATTTTTTGTCCCTTCCTCAGGTGAGTGCTCTCCCCTGGCACTACTGAATAGACTCAGCTGTGGCTGCCACCACATGAATAAAAACTATCAACTGGCACAAGTCCTGTTTTGTGCTTAATATTTGGGTTTTTTACCATCAGGATGGTCAGTCACTGGCACATGTTGCCCAGAGAAGTTGTGGGGTCTCCGTCTTTGGAGATAATTCAACAACTGACTGAACACAGCCCTGAGCAAACTGCTCTGGGTGACCCTCCCATAGCAATGGGGTTGGAGCAGTGACCTCTAGAGGTCTGTTCCAACCTCCACCATTCTGTGATTTTGATGTTTCATGGATGAGAGGGATACAGCTCTCACAAACCAGTACGGGGAAAAGGCCAGCAGGGCCAGTTCAGACCCAAGTGGAGGCTGCAGTAGAGATGACCCAGCTGGCTGGGATAAAGGGGTAACTGTGTGGCTGAGCTGGGGGTAAAGGCTGCCCAGTTCATTCAGCTGTGTGTGCAAATTGCAATGTTCACACCTGCATATTCCTGGTTGCACATGGGATCGGGTACTTGTGAGCACAGGAAACACCACGGCTCAATAAAATTAAACCCACAGCTGCCATAGACATGCATATTTACTCAAAGAAAAGGAAGGCACCACAGCTGTGGGGGCAGGAGAACAGAAAGTAAAGACTCTGAAATGAAAGCAAAAGGCACAGTGAAATTGCTAATAACATTCAAGAGTGGCAAAGGGCCCTGACTTAACACTGATGAATATTAACCTCTGACAGTAACTCTGAGGGAAATGATAGCTATGCACCTCAGAAGGCTGCAAAACAAGACCAGAAAGCAGCACTTCAGTGGACAAGCTACTGGAATCATGCACATATCAGAAATTAATTTCTCTAGCTTAAGTTACTCAGTATATCACATAAAATGATATAATGGTCCTCTTTGGTCTTAAAATCCATGTTCTTAACAAAATGCAAGAATGAGCAGAGAGATGTCTCCCTGGGATCTTGCATTGTGCATGTCTTTGATGGTGGAACTGCAGACAACATATGGATGATGGTTCATCGAGTGAGACTGTCTTATAGGCAATAATGCAAATAAATTTCATTATCAAGGTGCAAAATATACATTTCACACTCTTTTGAAACCCTTGGCCAGATTTCAGAATTGTATTTTATTTTGCTGAGGTACAGAATTGTTTGTGTGCATTTCTTTCCCATTTCTGGTTTTCTTTCCTTCCCCATGCAGGCATGGAAGAAAAGGTTGCTACTGTATACTCAGAGTAAAGGCAAACCCAGGTAAATCTACACAGGTGTCCAGCCCAGACTTGCAGGTCAGTCTGACACCTGTGTGCAAATATCTCCATTCCAGAGCTGGTGCCAGTTTTGCTCATTGTTAATCCTCTGGACAGAGTTCTTATGATCCTATGGATTATTAATTTCAGTATGTAACACCTGTCACAACACATCTGAAATGGAGGTGAATGGGTTCCAGCATTTACCAGCACTTTTATAATCATTTTTCTTCGCTAGTTTTCCCCATTCTCTCTAACACACACTAGGCACATTTGAATAGTATGCCTGTAACTGCAGTATGTTTTCAGAACACTCTTCCTTGTGTAAGAAAATACAAAAACTGTAATCAGAAGCCTTATGTTAATACACTGAGCTGTCATAAACATGAAAGTGCTGATGGAAGAGAAATTCATAAATATTCTCTTGTCAATCTTCTAGTGTGTGTGAGGAACTGCGAAAAATTGTTCTTTCAGTGTATTTCTCAGAGAGAAATTTTGTCACAGAGAGGGAATGATTAAAGAACTGGTGAATTTGAGAGCTGAAACCCCTGTGCACCCTTTTGCCAAAAAATCATACTGCTACTGCTTATTCCTGTGATCAGACAGACTCCTGCCTGCTGACTCAGCTAGAGTACTCTTGCCACAGTAAAGCAGAAAAAAGTGAAAACTCATGCAGGCAGGACTGGCTGTCTGAGGAAAGTTTTACTTTCAAACTACAGAGACAGACATATATATGGCATTGAAGGAATTTGGATCAAAAGATTATTTATTTAAGTAAAAAAATTTGCACATTTCTTCTGCTTGTAGGAGAATTCACATAGGAGACATTCCTGTGGATTTTAGGTTTTTTCTAGCTGAAATTTATTTTTCTCATTCAGCTTTCCTACTATTATTTCCTAATTCTCTACATCGAAGGACTTAATTTATATTTTCTTGCCTCGTGCTGCTTGTAGCCTTGCAGAAAGCCTGCACAGCCCATCGCTGGGTGACACGATGCTTCTCCACAGGAACCCTGAATTCACGAAAAACCCAGGAAGTGATAAAGTGCCGTGTGAAACACTTCTTTCTGATTCCAGAGTTTGTGTTTTAGGAATATGAGATAGGAGAACTGGTCTCATTCCACAGAGTTTGTTTTAGAAATACCATCTCCCCATATTCCCATGCAGAAGCAAAGCCGGGAGGAACGTGCTGGTGGGGGGGAGGTGAGGGTCTGCTCCTGCTGCTGCTCCCACATATCGCAAGTACCAGGTCAGCAGCTACTGAGACACATAATTGTGCTTGGTTACTTCAATGGGGAGACAAAAACCAACGTTTTAAAAGAAAGAGGAATAACAAATACATCTAAAATCAGCTCTACCTATGAACTGCTGAATACATTAGGTGTAAAACCATTGCTGGCTCTCGGTCACAGGCCAGATCTGTCAGGTAAGAAACCAAGAAAACAAAATCAGTTGCTGAAGAGGGGAGTTCACAAGGAGGGAACTGCAGCTGAGATGGGTCTGGCCCTTTTGCCTGTCAGCAAAAATTTGCAGGAAAATATCTCTTACCCTACTGTCAGCAGGAAATTGAAATGTCTTTTTTTTCTTGGAGGGGCATTTATTTTGCAGTGGTTAGTGTCAAGTGGTGATAAACATCCTCTGAAAGAGGAAGAGATGCCTTGCTTTGGGCTTTTTACTGGGAGCTGGCTTTTTACATTTGAACAGCTCCTGAGCAGAGACCAAAGTGGTATCAGTGAGTTTCTACCGGCAAAGCTTTGAGACTGATTCAAAAGGAAATTTTGGAGCACTTGCTGGAATTTGAGGTCACTGCGCAAACAGTTTTTTTGTGTAGTAGTAATAGGGCAACATTTCCTGAACCATTTATTTCCTGAACACTAATTTATTATTACTGAAGAGTTCAGTCACCCCAGGTACATTGCTTCATTTTCTAAGTTGGTTACTGTCAGTGCTCTCATACCACAGACATACTGCATACTTTGTGTCATTGTGCAAAAGCCTCCCTTCACTTGAGGTGGTCGGGTGCTAAGGTAACAACCTGGTGATGGATGATAAAGGAATAAGCACTTCCACATAGAAACACAAGTGTGTGAGTACAGCCAGCACTGTCAGCTCTGCCTGTAGCACAGCTCTGTCAAAGATCCTGTGAGAAAAGAAAATCTCTGAAAATATATGAATTTCATCGAAAATGTATGAAATATTATCAATTTCCAGGCTTGCAGGATTCATTTAAAAAGACTAAGAAAGACTTTCCAGTTTATTTTTTTTCCTGAGGACAAAAGTCAGAGTCAGTTGGAGTTATGATAAATACAAGTATTAATCGCAGATGCTTCTATGCCAAGGGCAGATGAAGAAAAATGCATTTGCTGAATGCTGGGAGCAGGAATAACAGATGAGTAAATTACTTTTAAAATTTGCATTCATCTTTTAAAAAGAAATATTTGTATTAGTACTATCTGTGTTGGCTGCAGCCCGTCTTGCATGGAGCAAGTGTCTGTATAGTGCTGGAGATGGAGGTCCCCATGGCTTGGAGCTGCAGAGAAACCCCTGAGCCTGCAACAGAGTCCTTTGCCCAAGGACTGTAAACTCCAGGATCTACTTAGTTTCACTGGATTCTTCATAAGAGCCCATTTTATATGCTAAATGTAAATGACAAAGAGGAAAATACACAGACAAGCTTTTCTATCAGTCAACTATCCTTGAAAAAGTAAAATCAAGTAAACTCTATCCCAGAACATTTCTACCAGTTATAACTGCTGCATCATGCAAAACAGACACCCCCTTCTCTGTGTGTCCCACAGCACAAGCAGAGCACTGGCCTGGCAGCACAGCGCCGTTGCTGCTGGTGTCCCAGTTGTCCCACTGGCAGCGGTCACTGGGTGCAGCACACCACAAGAGGACCAGATGCCTTGGCACATGTGTTTGGAAGCACACAAGGTCCTAATTGCTCGTCATTACTTTGGTTTCCAAATATTATTTGCTTGAATCTCACAATGTGTTGATAATTTGTTGATTACATCTTCACCTCAATGAAAATAGAGGACAAATTAGAAATGTGAGTTGAGCATTGGTTTTAAAAAAATCACATGAGAAACAGGAGTTCAGCATTCAAAAAAGAACTGGGAACGACTGGCAGATTCGAGGCAGTGACTTTTACAATGACTGACTGTGACATCATGCATTGTATTTATGGGTGTGATATAATGACACGGTGTAATACACCTAACTTTTTAATTTTTTTGTAGTTGTGCTACCCTTCTGTGCATTTCAGTATCTGCAAAGTTAATGTTGTGTTCTCTTGCAAGGATGAAGGTGAGCACCGTGAGGGGAGGTGGCAGAGTCTGCACAGACTCATTGCGTTGGGGGCTCTCATCTCAGCCCACGGGCTGCCCGTGACCCCTCCACTGCTCAAAGGAAAACCGCAAATGGCACTCACAAGTGCACTCACACTCACTTTCTATTTTTTGTGTCATAAAGGGGCCTGAAGCCATTGCTGACATCTGCCTTCTGTGGCCTGTAATGTTTAATGCGAGAAATATTCAGCTGCCAAACACTAGTAAACAAGAATAAACAGCTTTGATTGCTATCATGCTCCACTCCAAGGCAAAATGCACTAGAACACACATGTTTTGTATTCAGTGTTCGACACATACTTCAAAATCAATTTTAAAGACAGATAAAAGAGGGAAAACTTGTTTCTTTTTGGACACTCTAATTAACAGAATTAATTGTTTGTTATCTGGGTTGAAAAGCAGAGGAACAGCCAGTAGAAAGTAAGCAGCTCTTATAATACTTTACTTTTACTATAGTTAATATTTTAGAAATTTTTTCCTATAGACAAAGGAAAAACATGCCAGTATTGTTAGTTTATAATCTCCTCAGTTTGGCTTGTCCTGTTAGTGGCTACAGTTGGTCAGCATTTTTAATAATGATTATATTACATATATAATGAATGAATAAATGCTTTTCCCATCCCTCCAAACACTTCCAATCTTTAATAAGGTCTCTGTTAGCCACTGACCTGGTTTCATATAGTGCTTCTCACCTTCAGTGTCAAACAGGAGCAGCTCAGAAGGGCACCAGCAGCCCAGAAAGGTGTGGGCCATGCAGGGATACACCCGGTTCCACAAGAGTGGGATACTGGGGGGGCCTCTTCTCCAGCATTAGCAAGAAGTGACTTTCAGGCTTACATTTTCTTACTTGGGCTTTATGTAGAAGAAAATATAGATGAAATCTGATGAGTAATCTCACCTGGGGGAAATTATGGACACAGTGGTAGAGCATGGTGGCAATTGTAAACTATTTTGTTTTTTTCTGGGATGAATCAAGAGGGGATCTGGTTGCCGTGATGCAAACTGAGGGAAAGTACTTCAGTTCACTTCCAGAACAGTGGGGAAAGCAGCTGCTGGCTGGGACAGGGACAGGGACAGTGGTCTGCACCAAGTCCTGAGCTTTTCCCAAACACTTCAGCACCAACACTCTGGGTCCAGGTACACAGACAGGACGTGTGCTGTGCTCCATCCCATCTCACCCAGGACAAAACAGCTGCTCCACAGATCCCTGCATGACTCAACCTTGCACCTTCCCTAACACTGTGGGACCAGTGCAGCACTGGCAGGATGTTAATCATAAGACCTGCTGGTTTCCTCAGCCCTTGGAGAGACCTGAGAGTCCCTTGAGAGCTGGCAAGGGGGTGCCAGGTCCAGAGGGGCCCCTGTGACCACTGGCTGCCAAGGCTTGTCTCTGTTCTGTATCTGAGAGGCCAGAGCAGCTTGCTTTGATGGGCTGTTTTATACTGAGGAAGCTTTGGCATCAGGTGATGTAAATGATTAAATGCTCATCACTGATTATTTTTAATTATTTAGTGAGAGATTTCATCGAGCTGATGACACTGCTCCTACCTCTAGAAGTCACAGATGCTCTAGTTCATAAGAGAGTGAATATTAATAAATGTTCTGGGACATGCAAAAAAAAATCTGAAATATTGGTAAAGCTGAAGAAAGACTTGAGAGACATTGAAAGTAATTATTAATGAAAATCATTGATGAATGAAATCAGTGCCTCAAGTCGTAAGAAAACACATTCAGGTTGATGTGGGAGGGACCATGTGAGACCAGAGCCCAGGCTCTCTCTTTGCTCTGGGGAGTAGCAAAGAGCTTAAAGTCCTTAATCTACCAAATAAAGGTATGACCTGCTGTGAAACCTTTCACATTTGAGCAGGATTTCGTGCCACTGCATAAGCATCCTGCAAGGCACAAAGTCCTCTGAAAGGTGCTGGAATGGAAAATGGCATTAGTAAGTCAGCCAGAAGAGACTGTGGTTGGCCAGGTAAGACATCCATAGTGCACCAACTGTGCCACAGCTCTCAGCTCACCAGACACGTTCCCAGACTGCAAAGCAGGGACTGTCCTGCCATGAGGCACAGCTTAGCAGACTCATTACCCGGGACAGGTAGGTCCCACTTCAAGTGCATCCAGGGCAGAAGTGAATGGAGAAGGATGCTGCCCTGGGTTCATCTTTGCTGCACAGAGAAGAGAAGCGCCAGGTTGAGTTCAGCAGAGGTGATTTCTAATACGAGCAGAATGTTTTCTTGTTATGACTTTTTAAAAATAATAATCTGACATTTTATATATCTATTTCAAAGGTCAAATTTGTTGGGAAAATAATCCTGCAAGCAGCTTGTCACACATCCTTCCATGTGATTATTTTGTAGAGTGGCTACCAGTGGAGGCTGTGGGAAGGAGACCCTGCCTGCCCTCAGGACATGTGTTGGCCCACTGTCTGGCCTGGCCACACCAGAGTGAGAGGACTGTGGCAGTTGTTCCGCTGTGTGTTAGGTCAAACCACTTGCCACCTGCTACAGCAGTAGCCTGGCTTCCACTGAATCATTGTTGCCATCATCATCTTCCACCCACTTCTCTGTTGCTACGCATAGTGTTCCTCCCTGATACCAAAGGGAAGTTAGTCTCAGAGTTTATCAGAATATAAAGTCACTAATGCCTCCAGCATTTCGAATGGACACTGCTACAGAAATTGATATTTTATGCAATGTGCTCTGTCATGGAAAAGCTCAGAGAAGATTAGTTATTCACTGCAGGAGGAAGTGACGGCACTGCCAGGCACTGCTCCAGATACCCTTTTCCCAGCCAGACCACACGGCAGTGGCATGGCTGACCCCACAGGGAGGCTGGGGCCACAGGGCAGAGCTGAACATGGCAGGGCTGAACATGGCTGGGTGCTAGCTACCACGGCTGTGAAGAGTGGTGGTGGTTACTCCCGCATGCCCTGGCGTCCCCAGGGTCCTGCTCCTCAGGGCTAACAAGTGCAAGTCTAAACCCCTCATTGCTCCACTCTCAAATGGTTCTCCTCTCCTCTCCCTTCCTCTTCCTCCTCCCAGCTGAGTGCCACTGCTCACCTGTGGCCACAAAGACACAAGCCTTTAGCACAGAGTAGGGAACTGGTAATGAGAACGAGTGCAAATGCAGTTTTGGAATGATGTTGTTTCCTGCTCTGAGGTGGAAAATCAGCATCTGCCTGCCCAGTCAAACATCACAGTTCATTATGCTACTACCCAATACTTTCCAGCATGGTGGGTGTTTCAGATGATAATTCTCCATCCAAGGTATTTGTCTGAGGCTTTCCCAGCCCCAAGATCTTCTCTTAGCCACCTGGTGGGTGTGGAGGTAATTTAATTACACCAGAGTATTCCCAGCTTCTTTGCTCTCCTGGCACAGCCTCACAGGGAAAACCAACAGTGAGTGGGCTGGGAAGGGCTGAACTGAACTGTTGTGTATCTTCTCAATGAAACGATGATAGTGCAATAAAACAAACCTCGTGGGATTGGACTGTGTGCTGTCCTGGATCTCTTGGGTGCTGCCACTCTCTTTTGACACTGATTCCCCATCCCAGCTGCTCCAGCAGAGCCCCGGTTGGGAGGGCTGCCAGACTGGGAACAGTGGGGAAACCAGTGAGGAGCACAAATCAGTGAATGGGTTGGTTATTCATTAGCAGCAAACACTGTACAACACTGCTCTGCAGAAGCAGAAGAGGAGACTTTTTTCTGCAGGACATTGTAAATCTGGGCACATTTCCACTTCTGGCACTCTCTCCCTTTCTCACTCCTTTCCTCTCTTGTTCTCTCTCTACCCTCTCCCTTCTTTCCTTATTGCAATGCTTTTCCCAAACTAGATTTTTCTGTGAATTAGGTTTTAATGCCTCCTCATGAGAGGCAGTTTTTCATATTTTATATCTCCATCAATTAAGATTTCTCGCTTATCACCAGTAAAACTGGAGTTTTGATTAAATATGATCCAGCAGCTCTAAGCACATAGTTTGTATTGATTTCAGGACCTCATTATATGCCAGTGGTATTTATATGGGCTTATATATCAAATATACTGTGTGTATATAAGCAGAGACTTCCAGAAAAAATACTAGATAAAGGAGCTATAAAGAAAGAAAATGGAAGAAAGTCTCTCACTTGGTCCAGTGTCTTGGTTGGAAAGACAGGTGTCTTCTAAGGAAGGCAGGAGCCTCCCTTGGAATGGAAAGTGTAACCCCCTTCCCTCCGAATTATTATAATCTTGAAATTGAGGGGCTTTCAGGCAAAGATATGAGGAATAGGAATAACAGTTCTTTACTAATATACATACATATATATATATATCTCTCAAGGCAAACAAAACACCAATAACTATGGCAGTAACAACAAACAGAACCAGAACCCAGTGCAGCCTTCTCGGCTGTCGGGCCCGTTCCCCTTTGGTGCAGTGACGGTCACGGCCGGCAGGGGCGCTGGCGGCTCCCGGTGAGCGGGGCGGGTGCGATGGTTCCCCCGCGGCTGCAGGGGGCGCTCCGGAGCGAGCTCGGGGAGCACGCGGTAATGGCGGCTTGGCCGAGCCGGGAAAGGATGGGAGAAAGGCTCCACAAACCCCTGGGCAGCCGATCCCGGTGCCTCAGCAGGACCCCCGGGAACAGCAGGCTGGAACAGCAGGGACGAACACAAAATCTCTGGTGGTAGATGAGATGCACGGAGCTCCGGAGCTGCAGCGGGAAGCTCTGGGAGCTCTCGGCAGGCAGGGGTGCGGCGCTGGCAGTGCCACAGTGCAGCGAAGCCTCAAAGCAGCAGCAGAGGAACGGCGGAGGCAGGGCAGCTGCCTCCCGGTAGAGCAGCGGAAGGCGGGCTTGAGGTCCCAGGGCCCCCTGAGGCACCCAAGGAGATGGTGAAATGGTCCCTCTTTTAGTGAGGTAGGGTGTTAA
Organism: Rhagologus leucostigma; assembly: GCA_013397725.1. Classification (NCBI taxonomy): domain Eukaryota; kingdom Metazoa; phylum Chordata; class Aves; order Passeriformes; genus Rhagologus; species Rhagologus leucostigma. Next base: position 98,662 of record VZTD01005277.1, read on the forward strand.
ATAGGGTCCCAGTGCAAACGGCCGCTCCAGCGAGCAAACTCCACTCCCGGTAAAAGGAAGGCAGCAGAAGGCAGGACCCCACCATGACGATGAGTTCTCCCTACAGCAACTGCAGCATCTCCTTCCCCTCCGAACGCCGGAACAACACAGAGCCCTAGGCACTGTACCCAACCCTTTTTCTCAGTTCAAATCGTGTGGCATGTCCGCCCCCCCCAGAGAAAAAACCCCAAGTAAAAGAGGACAGCTGGACCCCTCCCCCTGTGGCCAGGTCTTTTTTGTCTCTCTTAAACACCCAGCAATTGTCCCTTAGCATGGGGAAAAAATTCTTTAAGATGAAAAGAAAAGAACAAAAAAAAAGAACTCCTAAAACCCCAACATCCAGCCACAGAGCGTTTACTGGGCCCCGTCAAGAAGGTCATGGAGAAAATGGTGGGGAATGGACATTTTCAGGGACCGGGAGAACCCTGGGAATAGCAGGATCAAGCCTGATGTTCCTGCAGCAGAAGAGCCAGAAAGTGCAGAAGCTCATGGCACGAGACTCACTGCAGACCACTGTCCGCTCTTCTGGACAAGTCATGGGGAGAAAGCACTGATGGACCAATATGTTCTCAAGAGGGCACCTGTTCATTTAATGGAATAGTGCAGTATGCTGATGGCCACATGTTTTATTCACTGTTCATTCCCAATATGGCCTCCTTCTTTGAAAGAATCTTGGCTGTGCGGGCGCTACGTAACGTGGGACAATGCCCAGGGGCTTGGGCACGAAAAATTTTTGCTCTGGGATTTCTAGCCTGGGGCTCTGCATTGCACAGACTCTCCTGTGGGTTTGACTGAAACTCCCTCCTACTGAGAAAGCATCATATATTTATAATCAAAACCCAAATGAAACAAAGATTACAGGAATACGTATTGGTGACCTTGACAAAGTGGCAGCTCCTACGCTTGGAGAAATACTCTGTGGAGAGCATCACCTGACAGGGACCCGGGGGGCTGCTCTGAGTACAGGTTTCAGGGCTGTTTGTGTTCCGTGTTTGTACGTCACCTGGTGGTGCTTTAGAGGTCATTAGAAGGAAAATACTGACAGCAGAACCCTGTACTCAGCCTGACACCACACAGCAGATACAATTGGATGCTCTCCCTCTCTCCATCACTACATTCCTCTCTGTCTTGAGCTGGAGCTGGTGTGAACTGCTGTGCAAGCACCTGGCTGGCTCTGTGTGCAGGCTGGGCTGCACGGTGTGGGACACCAGCATCTCTCAGAGGAGGGACAGAGGGATTTCCCAGAGGAGGGACAGCAGGATCGCCTAGAGAAGAGACACTGGGATCTTTCAGAGGAGGGACAGCAGAGCAGGCAGCCCAGCACAGCTCATGTGGGTGGGGCACACACTTTTGGCTCATCAGCAGCCATGTGGACACCCAAGCAGAGTGCTGGCTAGCCACAACGACAAAGCCTTGGATGGAGAGAGGGATGCACCCTTTGTGAGTTTGGACATATGGCAGCATTAGATGAATTCGTGTTCAGCAGAAACTGCCCCCAACAAACTCCAGGGAGCTGTGAACCTGCTTGCTCAGGTTAAAGATATGCGTTTTCTACATAAGCTTTTCTAACACCATAGCCCAAGGAGTGCTTTGCATTTGTACCTCTGCCCTCTCTTCTCAATAGTTCACTTCCACTGTAGTTAAAATTAAACAGAAAAATCCAGAGGACTACAAAAAAGAGAAAAGGTCTAAATTCTGTCCTGCTCCCTGTCACAACTCCCTATCGTATCACCAAAACTTTTCTAAGTCTTGTTTGTACTTGTTTGTCACTGGAATCAGTAAGATGCTGCTGCCCTTAAGTGTAGTTTACATCTGGGAATGCTGCTGAAATCGTGGGGACTCTGCTCTCCTCCTGCCCCCTGTTTGTCTCAGTCTGGGCATAGCACAGCCTTGGTTCCGAACACATCGACTGAGGTGAGTGAGGTCAGGGACACTGACCCCCCTCACAAACCCTCCTGTGGGTCAGGATCTGGGCAGGTATTGGCCATGCAAGTGTTGGGCAGGGGGCACAGGGGCAGAAAGTGAGGAGCAAAGTTGTGAGTAGTGGCCAGAGGCTCCACATGCTGGTAAGGTCTGAAAGGCTGGAAGAGGAACTACATTAACAAGATGGAGTAAGGCACCAGCACCAGCCTTCCCTGCATGAGCAGTCAGGCACCGCAGGGCATGTGGCTTAGTGACTTGATGCTGACCCTGAGGACCAGGAAACCTGAGCCTTGCTCAGCTCCTCTCAGCTTGCCTGGGAAGCAGCTCCTGGTGACTGACCATGGAAGGCTCCTAGGGAGATGAGCACATCCACTGGGAGCCAGGCAGTGGCATCCATCCCAGTAGAGCTCCTGTATCCATCCCTGCCCGTGGAGCGTGAGACATCCCAAAGTCGCCAGTGGCAGCTCGTCCCGCACGGTGTCCAGCAGTGCTGCAGCTCCTCCGTGCCTGTTCTCCATCTCAGACCTGTAATGATGAGCTCTCCTATTCCATTTGGTTTTGCCTCTTGCCAAAAACATGTCTCGGCAACATGCCTCCATCATGCCATCTGACAGGAACTGTGAGATGCCATCATCAGAGGTCTGCTGAGAGACATATTTGTGCTATTTCCTACTGTTGCTGATGGGAAGCAGAGATTAACTTTTCCCCTTTGCTTATGCATGCACAAACTTATGCTTTTGTTTTATTGCTTTGGTAAACTACCTTATCTCAACCTACTAGTTATTTTCCATCTTATTTTCTCTCCCCTGTCCTGCTAGGAAGGGGAGTGATAGAGTGGCTTGGTGGGCAGTTGGTGCCCAGGCAAGGTCAACCCACTACACACATGCAGCATCATTAGCTTCCTCAAATATTTCCAATTATTTAGTTTAAAATACATTTGAAAGTGTCACGGCTTGCTAGGGTGGAATAGTGTCTTCTTCAAACAAGTAGAAAAATGTTGATTTCAGAAGTGGAAGGCTGGATTTTAAGATTAGAATGATCTGAGAACCTCATATGCAATGTCTTCTACAATGCCTTTGGTTGGTTCTTGTCCCAAGCCCCAAACTCCCAGGTATTATATAGAGACTGTCCCTGCAAGATTCCAATCTTCATTGAGTAACTCCCACCAGAGGAGAATCATTCCTAACTATTGGAATAACTGGTCAGGGGCTAATAAGTGTTTCAAAGACATTTTATGCCTAGTTTTCTACTTTGAAATTATTGTTTTGAATCCTGTAGGATGCTTTGCAGACCTCATTAGGGTATAAACAGAACAATTTTAAGTAACTTGATGCATTGGCTTTTCTGTAATTTCACTTGTTAGGAATCCTAATCCAATGACAGAAAGCAAAAAGGAGAGATCAGATATTAAGATTGTAGTTTATACTAGGATGTTGAAAAGAAATCAAAGTAAAACCACGGGTTTGAAGCTCTTAAGCAGTACATTGCTGTGTGTAGTTTTGCCTCCTTGACGCCAGTGGCTCCAGAAGCCATCTCTCATAACAGGTTCTGGTTTTATCTGGAGCTCATGCAAGGCTTGGAAGTTAATTATAGTTCTAATATTCTTGCTAATGAATTTGAGCATAATTATAGAGTGGAATGATTTCAGAGATACTTTATGTGAATACTAATTGCTGTCTTCAAGTGTTGGGTAACTGGCTTCCTCATGGGAGCCCTGGGAGGGAGTGCAGAGGGGAGCCCAGCAAGCCCTGCCAGGCAGAGGGATGGGGCGCTGGAAGCATCATGAGGGCTATGTCTATGACACATTTCCCTGTGGCTGGAGGCCATGGGGACACCAAGATGGCCAGGAGAGGGATGCTGATCTGGGCACCTGCCTGGGGCTGCCTGTCTGAGGCCTGGCTGCCTTCCCGTTGGGCTGTCAGTGTGCGCCACAAGCAGGTGTGGGGATGCCCAGTCCTCAGGACTGTCCAGAGAGGTGGGATTCAAGCCAGCAAAAAGACCTGGGGGTACCAGGGCAGGGGTTTCTCTCACAGTGGGCTGTGGCATACGAGGGCCAGGCCCTCATGGGTCAGTGTCCCAGTGCTGTGAGCACTGCTAAGCCACAGTGGCTGTGTGTCGGAAAACCCATTAACCCAGGTGGTCATGGATAGGTGGATGCTCTTTGGAATGATCTCTGGTGGAGAGGAAGTAGGTGTTCCAGCAGAACAGCAGGCAGAAGGACACTGAGGAGGCTCCAGCTGTCAAATGGGCCAGGGTAATTTGAACAGAGAACAGAGAGCCTAAATTTTACAGTATCTGCATAGCTAATAAAAACAACAGAATTATGCTCCTTCAGGCAAAATAGCATGGCTGTTTCTCTGCCTCTTTTTCATGTCTCATTTTATGCTTGCAAGTCATTCTAGGAGTCTGAGACATGACATTTCTCTTCATATGGTCTCTGTCTTAAGGCAAAATTTAACCTCTGGGAAAGCTTATCAATTTGAGAAGTTTTGCAAGGATCAATACAAATGACAATGATTATTGAAATGGAAGCTTGTGGGTTACACTGAATTAATGCAGTATCTGTTTTGATATGTGTTTTCTTTCTTTTGAATAATTTAATAAAGTTCAAATCTCCTCTGAGAGAAAGAATTAATCGAGCAAAATGTTAATTAAGGAAAATTACTTTTTTCACAGCACAGTTCTTCAAATGAAATAATATTGAGTGAAATGACTGAAGTTTACCTTGATTAAAAGTGGTGTCAGTGTTTGCAAAGCCTCAGAGTGTGCGCACTCCCTGTGCCCGGCAGACTTAGAGCTTCTCCGGGTGATGATGGCATTGTAAGCATCCCACAATCCCTTCTTCAGCCCTTCTGGACAGGGACAAATGGGAGATGCATGTTTACATCCTTATATTTACTTATTTAAATTTGAAACTATTCCCTTGCCCTCATTCTCATCAAAACACTGACTGGTTTGCAAAACAGGTCAGATACGGGATATGTTTCCATGTGTGATTTACCTGGATTCCTGTAGCCTAGCATCCAGAGGTAAAATGTACATTCATACATAAACATATTGGTACATGAAAAGAGAGACAGTAGAATCACAGTCTGTACTGCAACTGCCTACACCATGCAGTGATCAGTCTGTACAGACACAGTTACACAATGGTCATTCATTCCCATGGACGCTGAGATCCACATGCACAGCACATGGGAATTTGCACCCTGAAGAGTTCCTAACCTTTCCCAGAAAAGGCTGGGTGATGAAAACCAGCAGGAGCCTATGGAGGAAAGGGAGGTTAACAGGTTCAGCAGCATAACTCAAAGTGGTAACTACCCACCTCGGCCCTGCTGAGGCTGTGCCAAATGATGGTGGAGAGCACAGGAACACAGGAACAGAGGTAATGGCCTAAGTGTCCTGGGTGTGACTTTCACTTTCTCCAATGTTTAGGTAATGCTTCCAGATTGCTGTAAAGATTAGAGATAAACTGGTGTTTATTTTGTGCTATGATTTGCTCTTATCAAAGCAAGGCACAAGCAGAATTCCCCTCCTACTACCAAGGACACATCACCGCATCATACATGGTGGGGAACACATTTCATCCCTATGGATAAACCGTGTGTGTAAGAAATGAGTAAATAAGTAAGACTTGGAAATGTACTTGATCTGTAATCTTGCAAAGTATGGGAGGAAAGGCTTAGAAAATTTCTCATAGCATTATTTTGACTTGGTTTAACTAGATGAAGCTCATGGGCTGTGGCCTCCCTAAGCTGTGATCTGGCAGGCATTTGCTTTCCTGCAGTTATTCTCTTGTCATCTGCAACTCCCATGATTCTTCCTTGGGCTCTTTGCAGCGTCTCTCTGCCTCAGACACTCTGAAACTGCCTCCCCAGGCCCCAGTCCTGCCGTTCCCCGTGACCCTGTGAGCTGTCCCGCTGGGGGCCAGTCCACTCTGATTTGGGTTAATGGCCAGGAAATGAGCTCTCAAGCATGAGGGTGGTGGGAGCAGAGGATGTAATTATCAGTCGCTGGGTTCCCTCTGGCTGCTCCTCTACTGACCTCAGTGTCTCAGCACATTCATCCCAATTGCTGTTGAGGCTCATGCACAATAAACAGGATCCGATCCTCTCCTCTCCTCTCCTCTCCACTCCTCTCCCCTCCCCTCCCCTCCCCTCAAGGGGCACAGCCCTGCCATGCTGTAACTCAAGGTATTGACTCTTGAAAAAGAGAGTCAAAGTTTGGACTTTGGAATTAATTATTACTAATCAGAGTATGTAAATTCATGAACACATTCATCGGTGCCTGGCTGATGCAGAAGTGCACATCACCAGAGAGTTGTGCAAGGGCACACACACACCTCGGCAGCCAGGCATGCTCTGTTCCTTTGCACCTTGCTTTAGTGAGTGGCTACAGAGGTAAATTACTGATTCTCTAATTTGGTGGTGATGGTGTCTGCACTGGGTGATGTGTAATGAAAGTGAAATGAACTCTGAGGAACTCTGAAGAACACTTAGCAGACAGTGAGAGAAGGAGCATTTCTTTGATTTTAGACAAATCCTCCCTTCAGTGTTCTGCTTTTGATCTTTGCATGGAAGGCCAAGTTTTATGTAAGACAAATGTCTATCCAAGTTTTATTTAAAAAGCATGCTTTCAGCAGAAGGTGGCACACTGATTAAATGTGACATTTGAAGCAAAGCAGCCTAAGCAGCCCAGGAATGCAGAAGGATTAAATTGAGGCCTCACATGAAAACTATTACTGTGTTATTAGGCAAGTGTAGCCTTTCAGGCAATGAAGTTTGGGTGCTCTTGATCCATGCTGACAGACAATAGTTAATATTTGCACAGTTGTAATTTTTTTCTGCTCTCTTTTCTGGTTAATAGAGTATGACAGTGCACAAAACATTCTTCAGCAGCTCTACTAGATGTAATTCTGGGAGCAAATAACAGTTATCTCTTGGAAACAGTGTCTGGCTCTTGGGGACCATATGAAAGGCCTCATTTATGGTCCTGAGGTGGTTCAGAGCTCCTGGGAACCAAGGACACAGAACCAGTTGCTCAGGACCTGTATCATCAATATCACCACATGAGCAAACTGCAGAGCTGGAGCAAAGCCTGGGAATGGACAGAATCTGTTGACTCAGGAGATCCTGGGAAAAGGCACTGAGGGCTGCAGCTAATGGAGGACTTCTACATGGACACCACAGCTGCCCTCATAATGCCCACACCACCCCTCAGAGCAACAAGAGCAAGGGTGAAATGTAGCGAATTCCTTGGAGACTGGCACGACTCTCAATGTGTGTTCAGCCCAAGGAGAGGGAGAGCTCTTTTGCCTTGCTCTGTGCTTTGCAAAGCCATTCCAAGGTCGTTGTCTTTTCTGAACTGTCATTGCAGTTCAAGGCACCATGAGAGTCCAGCTCAGCACTATACACATTTCCTGTTGATCACTATTTCCTTTTGTCCAGTCCATTCTCTTGTCTACAGTCAGAAAGGTCAGAGAGTCACATTTATTGCTGTAAAGAATTGTCCAGCAGAAAGAAGTGAACTTTAAGGAACATGAGTGATTCACAGAGGATCAATTCCAGTTTCCATTAGTCTGTAACAAGTGTGTCTATTCTCGCCTTTGCACTTCTGATGGACATAAATATGAAAAAATCAAGTGAACCTTCTAATTTATTTCCATGTCATATAGTTCATATCAGAGACCCAACTGGCATATGCAGGGGCTTCTTCATTCTTTCCAGGGTGCAGTTTAAAAAGCACGGGAGAGAAAAATGAGCCAAAGCACAAAGGCAGGTGTCAGCAGCACCAGAGACATAGGTCTCTGTTCCAGCAGCCGTGGGAGCTCTATGCCACTGTCCCTGCTGTGTGCAGCTGGATCAGGTCAGTCAGAGGAGAGTGTGCACTACTGGAGCTTTTGGCACTGCTGACACTGCTGGACAGCCAGCCAGGGGAGGGCAGGTGGCTGAAGAGAGGCTCTGGTTCCCTCCCTAGACAGAAGGACCTGACCAACCCACAGTCCTGCCCTCTCTCAGGCTGCTGGGTCTGTCCGTGCATGATGCCAAACCCCCCATGAGCAGAACTGTGCTTGGCTCAACGTCTGGCCAGAAGCTCCTGGCAGTGCACCCTCTTATGAGGTTTGATCGTTTTACCCAGCAAGAAAGTCACTGGGCTGCTGTCCATCCAGGGTAAATGCATTGTTAATATTTGTCCTAATCTTAAACCAAACGCTCTTCCCCCATTCCTCTGCCATTTCTGTCCAGGCAGGGGAGTGCAAGTGCGAGTGCAGATGAATATCCTCTTGCTGAAATATCCTGTCCTACCCCAGCTCCCTGGCGGCTCATGGACCAAGTGGGACAGCAAGGGGTAAATACTTGCAGCACTGAAGATTCTGCAGATCATCCAGGTTCTCATTAGAGAACTGTGTCTCCAGTCAATGGACTAGCATTGCTAAATGCCCTGTGCTGAGATAGTGACTGTGGCACACCAAATACCCAGCCATTAGAGACCAGAGTGTGTTATGAGACCAAAGTCACACTGAACGTCAGACAATGATATCTGGATAAAATCTTCAGTGCCTCCTAATTAAATAAATGGTTGTTTGAATCATGAATGGTACGAGTTTTAAATAGAGCTGGCATTAAAATGTTCAGGAAGAGGCTTTGTTTGTGCAGATTGATGAGGTCTGAGCAGGGAGAACTGTGGAAACTTGTTATGGGAAAGCACCACCCCATTCAGCACCAAGACCTCACAGGGGCTGCCAGGGGGCTGGCACCTGTGGATGAGACACAGGATGCTTTTGGACCTGGTCTGAGCCCTGTCCTCTGCTCCTGACACACTTGTCCTGGTGTGTGATGGCTGGATCTGCTTGGCCCATGGCAGGGCTGACTCCTGCCACATGTGCAGGGGTGGGCTCGGAGCACAGTGAAGCACCTGCAGCCCACCTTGTCCTTTCCCAGGGGCTCACCCACAAGCACTGTTTCTACAGCATTTTCCTACACTTGACTAGAAAAAATGGATTGTAGGAGAGAGTGTTGCGGTGGGTGAGGTTCCTGCAGTGGTATAGCATGCTACAGCCTTCTCGGAGAGCACAGAGAAGCTTGCTCGGGGAGAGCGGCTGTTCCGCTTCCCGTGCCTCTTCCAGGCTGCCCCTTGCGTCCTCTGGAAAGCTGAAGCCCCGCAACACAGTGACAATAAAGGAGGCGAGAATGCGCTCCGCATGGTGGCTCCCAGAAGCCTAGGCCCAGCACATGTGCTGGCTCCCAAAGGTAGAGAGCCAGCCAACAAAGCTCTCAGCCAGCCAACTGAGCCAGGCACAGTTCCCCCAGCCAGAGGCCAACACCCCAAGGCAGGGTAGAATGCGAGAGACGAACTCACAGCGCATGCAGGGTCCTTTATCTGGGGCGAAGGGGGCAGGGAGAGCACATGGACCAATGGTCACAGGGCACAGGGGTGGCACATGGGTGGAGTTGGGGTAACAGAATCAATGGGAGAAACCCGAGGGAGTGGTTAGGGCTAGGGGCAGGGAAGAGGGGACCGGTGGAAAGGTAAACACAGGGGAGGGGAAAAATACAACACTAGAAGAGAGTTCTTCTCTGTTTTCTCCTTCATGGGAATGGCCAAGAGAGCTGCCCTTCCTGGTGTGGTACCAACATCAGGAAAATCCTCCTCACTCGCTGGGAAGGGGCTGGGGAGGGGCAGGAACCAGAATAGTAAGTCTGGCTGTGCAAAGACTTTCTCCTGACACTGATAAATGTGATGAGACTGTGATGCCATGGTATTTATGATGATATCAGGTCTCCAGAGATGCTGGCATGTGGGTGGTGCATTTCCAGGGCCACCAGCTGCTGCATGTTGCTGCTCCTGGATGGAGCGGCGAGGGAGTGGCAGCAAGCACTGCTGCTGGAAGTTGACCCCCTTATAAATTGCCTGGAGAGATCCTGAATGCCAGAGTGATGCTGGAGGTGGGAACATTTTTGCTAATTAGAGCAAGAGTGGGAAAGTGGAGCCAGCAGGTTCCACCTCTGTATTTGCGCTGCACAATGCAACATTTCCTTCACTGTCCAGAGTCCTTCCTGTTCCCTTAATGTCTTGCCTGGAAAGAATAACACATTGGAACAAGGTCATGGCTGCAACAACTATAGTTACATCACAAAATAATAAACGATAGGAAGCGCTGCTGACCCAGAAGGCAGCACCGTGCCCAGACCAGCCATGGCGCAGGGGGATGGGTCGATCATCCGAGCAGAGCTGGTGGGCCCCTGGACTCACGCCTGGGCTTGCACCCAGACTAGCACTACAGGCAGACATGAGAACAGGATCCTGCTACAGAGTATGACACAGACATGAAGAGTCTTTGCATGTGAGATGTGAGTATAAGGGGGGATGAAGTACATGAGGGAGCTCAGCTCACAACTCGTCACTCAAACTGTGAGGAAGAGTCTGCTCAGGTCTGCGTCCTGGCCTGGAAACAGCCGAAGGATGTGCACTAGCAACTGACATTTTTAGCAACATAAAAATATGAATAATGAGCAAAATATGATTTAGTATTGATCTGATTAGAGAGCTTTAGTACTGATCTAATAAAAGACAGTGTCTGTGCCGTATGCTCAGCTGGTGGAATAAGTCATTTGGTTAGAAAGGAGAATCCCAAAGGCATTCCTGCCCAACCTGGAAAGTGAACCTGAACAGCTGCTGTATGGCAGCTCAGTGTGCTTCGGGCAATCGCTTCCCCCCCAAAATAGAGAAAATTATGACGATCACAGAACAGCTGGCAGCAGATGCCCACTGAGGGCTGCGTAATCCCACATGGAGAGTGAGAGACGATTTCATGCGGGGCCAGCACGTAAGACTGATTTCACTCCATGCACAGATGTTAGATCTGGATAAAGGAGAGTGGTCTGAATCCTTTAGGACACTGAAGTATATTGCTTTGGAAGAAAAACTGCTCTGTCTCATGCACGTCACTGGATGGCTGCCAAAGATGTCTGGGTCCTCTCCACCAGACAGCTTTCCAGCTGCTCTTCACCAAGCATTCCATGGGTTTGTTGTGACCAAAGCACAGGACCCGGCACTTTGCCTTATTGATTCTTATACTGTTGGTCTCAGTCCATTGAACCAGCCTGTCCAAATCCCTCTGAAGAGCCTTCCTGCCCTCTGGTAGATCAACACTTCTACCCAGCCTGGTGTCATCTGCAATTGACTGAGGGAGCACTTGATCCCCTCGCTCAGATCATTGATAAAGATACTGAACAGAATGCTATCACTATGGAAATTGATGTATCTTTAATAACTAAGGTGCATATTTTCTTGACCAAGTCTGGCAAATATCTTATTTCCATTTCATGAGATGTGCATCCCCAAAAACTTTTATAAAGGGAAGAACACTGTTCTCCATTCCCTGGTACTAACCAGTTTTTTTCTGGTGTAGATTTTTGGGGAAAATTAACTTGACATGGAAGAGAGTGTTGGAATTTTTCTTGACTATTTTTTCCTGTCTCTCTTTTTTTTTTTTTTTTTTTTTTTAAGTTTTTATTTTTTGGGTTTTTTGTTTGTGTTTTTTTTTGGTTGCTATGGAAACAGCCCTTCCTTATTCAAAATAATTTGATGGTACCATTTCCTATTAAGGTTCACGTTTTCTTGCCGTCTCTGTCACACTGTGCTAGTCACAGTTCCTCCAGTGATCGCTGCCCCTGCACTGCCCTGGGGGTTGACATTTCTTTATTACAACAGAGCTAAAACTGACATTTCTGCCAAATCACTTGTTCTTCACAGTAGCAGTGCAACAGGACAAGCAGAGTTCTCACACTCTGTGGTGCCCACAGCCTCAGGGGCTGTTCTTCTCCTCACCCCTCCCTGCCAGCAAGGGAGTGGCACAATGGAAAACAAGCACTTTGGGTTTTGGACCTAGTGGTCATCAGGATCCAGATTCTGCTTCATTCAGTATTTGTAAAACATTTGGGTAAATAAATCTGGTTTTTTTTTCCCTCTCCTACACCTCTTCCTATCATTATTAATCTCAAATTAAGATCTACCAAACCTGTTGGCCACGGACTCACGGATAAGTCTTGTGGTAAGTGGAGTGAAAGGAAGAAACGCACAAAAGTTTTGAACATACACTTGAAGTAGGCAGACAGGTTGGATTTATTGGTTTTGGCAAACAGCTGTGCCGTGGGCTTTAGGGAAGTGTTTTCTTTAGGATGTGAGGCTTGGTCAGTGGGGTGTGCAGTACACAGTGCTCCTCATTCATTTTGATCAGACACCAGAGAAGACAAAAGGAGTGCTTGGACTAAATTTTATAAATCTTGTTTCACTTCCCTGCAAAAACTGGCAAGCTCTTTGTCAAACTTCTGAAAAAAACAGGGCATCAATGTTTGACAACAGTTCTGATTGCTGAATTAATGCTATTAATTATATTATCAATTTATCTCCATTTATTCCATTAAAAGCTCTCCATTATTCAAGACACACCTGTGCACATTATTTTCAGAGATATCTCAGACTTATTAAAGTTTTCTCAAGTATCTAACAGTAGGTGTAGGCTTCCCTTCGCATTTTTGTTGTTTCTACCTCGCAGCTGATGATTGATGTTCTTTTTCATCATCACGTTGGAGTCAGAATCTGCGCTGATGAATGTTGCTGTTTGTCATTTGCCTCCCACTCAAGGTTCTCAGCATGATCCTAATGCCAATAACCCAGAACCTGGGACTCCTCTTTCACACCCGGCTCTGTTTATCAGCACTTGATGGCTGCAGCAATTAACTTTGTTTTCAGTGACTTTTCTCAGCTACTCCCCTGCTTTTAATGCAAATTTGATATGAGAAGGCACTTATGTGTTTGGAAAAATAGACCAGCAATATAAGGATATCCCTTCCTGAAAAATTAGAAATTATGCATATCTCAGTTTTATATTCTGAGATTAGGGTCAGGTTAAGGGTAGTGAAAATCTTTAAGAAGACATTGTCTATGCAGATCTGTATGGATGTCTCATAAGGTGCTCTCAAAGAAAACAGAAATGCAGAAAAAGGCAGAAAAAAGCCAATTCATTGACCAACAGTGAGACGCTCGCTGAATGTTGCACACATTTTCCGGTGATGACCCAAATGTGTGCGCAAGAAGGGCCGAAGCTGGGAAGGAAGGGTGAGCACTGACACCAGAGGGTGCAGCAGAGTCACTGCCACGGGCGAGGGGTGTTCATCACCAGGGACCATATGCGGTGCAAAGAGTGGAAGGTGCAGTACAAGAGAACACTGACTGTGACACGAAGACTGGACCTGGCTTTGACCAGATGCTGCCAGTGTGGGGTTCACTGGGGCTTTTGTAGGATAGGATACAGCAGCTTTCATCTGGGCACAAGGGCCTGTACTCTGAGCAAGAAAGGAAGTTGTCTTTGCTTTAAAGCTTGCTTGTGATTACTTTTAAGTCTGATGAGAACTCTGTCTCTCCACCAGGCTCAATGGCATGTCCATGCCGTAGGTTATGACAAGATGATATAACTGATGATACAATGATAACTGGACAGGTGAGCAGTGCATGCAGTGCAAAGACTTGCAGCAAAACCTCTGTGACCTCGTTCATGCAGTAATGAATGATGGCATGGACAGAGAGCTTGAGATCCTGGATGCTTGACTAGAAAATCAATGAAATGACAAGTATAGCTAGTCTCATTTCTTCCTGACCTCTTCCAATCACCTTTTACTTCTTCACAATTGTGTCTGTTATCTGTCTGGCTCTTTGCACTTCCCATGTGCTCTTATATTTTGTTAAAAGGAAGAAAATAAATAAAATTATTTTCCCCCAGGAACTCACAAGCTCAATTTTGCTGCATCAGCTTTGTGATAAGTTAGCTTTGGGAAACAACTGACAGTGTATTTCTCCTGCTCTATTTAGGTGAAAATCAGCTGTGTCTCTTAACTGAAATGTTTTAAGCTTGTTTTTGTCAGGTAATAAAATTGTGTTGCTTTCTATAACTAAATTCCTTGTGATGTCTATTTCAAAGGCTGACATTTCTAATGCACTAACAGCGAGCAGTAAAGAGCTATTCAATTCCAAGCGTAAACTCATCCAGAGATGTTTTAAAGTTCTAAGAAAAAGTCGTCAAGGACACCGACATGATGATGTGGATCCTTCACACTAACACAGTCCAAGACGCTGTTTCAGCAGAAGAGAGAAGGGATTTGGTGTCCAAGTTCATTTAACAAAGTCAGTAATCTTTGCATCTCATGGATAGCGGGAGCTTACAGGCTAAAAGCAATCACAGCGGGGAAGCTTGAAAAAGCTGTGAATTAGAATAAAAGACTGATAAAGTCTATAGTAATTTTCTACTTCTTCTGTTTATCTGGAGCCCCAGGTTGGTGCCCTTTTGTGGAATTCCTGCTTACAGGTTTCATTTTGTGCATTCACACAAATGGTTTATTTTAGGGCTGTTATTTATTTATTTATTATTGTGTGAAACACCACCAATAATTTTTTAACTTTATCTTAATGCTAGCTGATGACACCTGGCAATTTTCGAAGTCTGCTAGCATTCTTGGCCCTATTGAAGGGTCTGTCTGTGTATTTCCTGCACTTTTTGCCTTCCTGAGACGCTGTTCAGGCACTGACTGTATTGTGGGGCTGTCTGTCCAAAGGTCAGGGGTAGATCGTGTAGTGCGCCTGACCGCGGAGCCACAGGCAGCACTGGGTTCTTGCTGTGGGAGCTCGGCGTCACAGGTGGGATGTCAGCCTAGGTGTCCCCATGGTTCTGGGATGGCTGTCCCGCCATGGTCCTTCCTGACGAGAAATGCTGATTTTCACCTCATCATCTGAGCCCAATGGAACTGTCCCAGGATGTCATCCTCTGCATGTCACGCCAGATGACCACACCACCTGCTCTGGGGTCTGTGGTGTGGTTGGGAGAGGCTACCCCAACCCACACCATTGGCAGGTGGGTCTGTAAAGGCCTGTTGACTTCAGCCCTCTGGTCTCTGGCATGGGCACCAGAAGGTCTCTGACATACTGTGTTCTGTAGAAATCAAATGTTGCTTCCTCTCTTTTTTCCACTCTCTTTTATAAACATTTGTGTATTTTATAAACATTTTCCAGAAGGTATTGTCTCTGCCAGCTGTTATAAGTAAACTCTGTTGTTTGCATTTTCCCTCAGCCTGTCCTGAGGCACGTGTCATTTCAAGGCATTTGGCTCTCATCGAGACTTTATTTGCCAAGGCTGTAGATATGTTTGTGATTTTTTTTTTCATTAATTCAAATTTTTATTTGTCTTACAAATAGGAACAAGGGGGAAAAAACCTCCCACTTCTGCATTCCTTGTAACAAATGTCTGCATGGAAAGGTAATGGGGGAAACCTTTAAAAGAGGAAAGGATGGGAGTGGCAGCAATATCCCAGCAGAGAACTTGGCCCTGGTGCCACTGTGGCTCCGTGTGCGGGCTGTGGCTGTATCTATTGGAGTGCAGTCATCCACACAAGGCACCTCTCTGTATAGCAAGGGAAGATCTTTAAATTGCTTCATTTTCAGGTTAATTGCATGCTTGCAGCTTCATTGCTTACATAGATGTGCCATAACTACTGAATCCTGATGCTTTTCCACGTGTGATGTCCCTGGAACAGGTGCCCCGTGGTTTGGTACCTGTGGTGTGGAGTGCCAGCTGTTTCCATGGCAGCTCCGTCACACCAGCCCGAAATCATCCATCCCCAAAAACTTCGATGGTGTTTCCTAGGAATGATTAACTGCATGTGACAGTCTTGCTGGTGGTTTTGTATCGATTCCTTCAAAGAAGACACAGAGACAACATGCAATTGTCTGTCTTTCAGTTGTCAAAGCTCTGTGATTATTTTCTCCACAAACCGAAAGGAGCCCAGCATTAACTTGCTGCTTTCTAAACTGCCAGTGGACAATTTGGATCTTTGCTACAGAAACCAAATGAAGCAGAGCACTTTTCTGGGGATGCTGAACAGAAGTGAGTGCTCTCAGAAATGTTTGAAATTTGCACACCCCAGAGGTGGTGGACAGTGCACAAAGTCTGCCAGGCAAATTACAGTTTCCAAAAGCAAGTTTTGTCCTCAGAGACCTGCTTCAGAGATGCACCCCTGGGCTCTTGTTGGACTGAAAATTGCTTGAACCAGGGGCTGAAAAATCTGAAGATCTTTCATCTGGTGCCTTAAGTTTTAACTTTTATATTTTTTCAAATTCTGTTTCACTTAGTGTGTAACTCTGAAGTTTCTTGTAGCTTGTTAGCTGCTCTCTTAGGCTAGACAGACACAACAAAGCTTCTCTGAGCTTGCTATTCAAGGACACTCAGACTGTCCTAGGCCCAAATGTGTAAACTAGGGCTGGGAGAGAGGTGGAGAAATTGAAGAAATTACATCATTAGCTAAAGTTTTAATTGGTGAATTTATGCTGATATACAAATGAACCAAACCTATAAAAGTGTGAAGGACTCATGACTTGTCATCCACCTTGGGGTCCATTTTGGACGCAGCCTCTGGGTCCCCGAGGTGTACCTTTGAAGGCCTTTCAGATAAATACCTACCTTTATTCCTTTACTCCTGTCTAGTCTCTGTTTCTAGGTAGCTGGAAAAGGTATCAATCCAGGATGTTGGTTTGCCACTATGAGTGTAACAAACAGCCCCCAAAATGATTATTGCTTTGAAATTTTGTTGTTTGTTCGTTGTTTTTGTTGATTTTTTAAAACCTTTTTTCAGATGTTCCTGTTAAGGTCAATGCTCAGATAGAGCAGGTGAAGGGAGGCAAACCTGCCCCTCCACACAGCACTGGTGAGGCCACATCTGCAGAACCATGTCTGGTGCTGGGCTCCCCAGTGCAAGAGAGACACGGGCAGACTGGAGAGAGCCCAGCAAAAGGCTCTGGAGGACCTCTCCTGTGAGGAGAGGCTGAGAGAGCTGGGATTGTCCAGCCTGGCTGACAGGAGGGTCTGGGGAGACCTGGCTGTGGCCTTCCAATATTTAAAGGGGACCCATAAGAAAGACTTTTTAGCAGGGACTGTTATGATCACACTGCCAGAGGGCAGGGCTAGATGGGCTATTAGGAAGAAATTCTTCCTTGTAAGGGTGTGGAGGCACTGATGTTTCCCGGAGAAGTTGTGGCTGCCCCATCCCTGGAAGTATCCAAGGCCAGGTTGGACAGGGCTTGGAGCAGCCTGGGATAGTGGAAGGCGTGTCTGCCCAGGGCAGGAGGGTGGGACTGGGTGAGCTTTAAGGTCCTTCCAACCCAAACCACTCCATGATTCTGTGATCCCACACACCATCCCAACGTGACAAACCCTTCATGGTGCACACTTGTGGAACAATCTCACCTCTCTGAATGGAGTGGAGCAGCTCTGTCAGAGCTGCACTGTCACAGTCTGCTGTCCGGGGCTCCTCAGGTCAGCACAACAAATAACAACGTGTGGAGCTGTTTACAGGTTGAGGCCAGTATGTCTTGTTCTTAAGAGAGGCTGTGGATTGTGGAGGAACCAGGTGCAACACAGTACTTTAAGATAAGTGTGTATAAAACATTAATTACATCTGTTTTAAAACAATAACAAATAATTTCTCAAATGTACTTTGAGTATTTGTTTTTACTGATCATTTGCTACGTGAGACATCACTACGTCTTCCACAGCACTGGCGTCACACTGGAGGTATGGACTGTGCGTGTTTCACAGGGGAGTGCCTGCTGGTTCTCTCTGGCTCATTTCCCATTACTGGCCTGAAGGGTTCATTCTATGAACTGCAGAGCTCCACCATCACCTGCAGGACACATGTCCATTCCTGGGTGAAACTTAGGGGAGAGTTCATGAGATTCCTGCTGTTCCCGGTGTCTCATGGCTCTCCTTCTGGGGGTCATCTGTGGTGATGTTGTGAGGAGAGAGGTACCCAGTAGATATAGGACCCCCTGATAAGCCAGACTTCCCACTCTTTGGCCAGGGAAATTACACTGTTTCAATGGTTATTTACCCTTGCCTGTAAATGTAAAAACGAAAAAAAAACAAAAAGCGACACCTGACAATTCTGGTTCATGTCAGTTTAGTCTCAGCTTCTATACCTAAAACTTAAAATTTACTTTTTTTACACAGGGTGTGTGATAGGTGCTCCCAGAGGCAGGGAGTGATGAATGTTCTGTAGAGCTGGGGCAAATTTTACCCCTGGCTGGCTTGTTTTGAAAAGTTCTGTATGAAGATGCAAAAATAAAAAATCCCAAACTGAGCAAAACTTCTGTAGGTGCCTCCTGCCGTGTGAGTGTGCTGGCCAGGCTCGGTGAGGGCAGGGTATTCTGCTGTCTGAACAGAGAGAAGTGTGAGAGGAGAGAAGTGTGAGGTGGCCGTAGCCAAAGGGGAAATGCCTTCCTAGGGCTGGTGGGTGGCTGGGAGATGGCTGAGCAGCACTGATGGCAGGGACTGCTGGGACCCCCGGGTTGGAAGATTGCTGTTCCAGTGCTCAGACGGGCTGGCTCTGCCCCACAATGCCACCCTGTAGCTCAAAAAAATCCCATCAAAACCCAAAAGCAAACCACAAAACCACATAACTGCATATAAACTGCATAGAATGCATATGAAAACCTTAATCTGATCCCTAAAACCCCTGAATCAAAATAATTTACAGAGCTTATAAAAATCATGAACTCTCTAAAGCAGAAAACTCCTCTAGTAAGGCTGCTCTGTGTGGAAGAAGGTGGCTTATTATCCCCTCACCTGTGGATTAGAAGGTCCTTGCAAAGCAGGTTAATGAGGGGCTTTCTGGGGAGTCGGATTTATCCCGTATGGATGCACAAATAGTCTATAGTTTAGACATGGCTATAAATGAGAAGACTAAACCTATGGAGGGGAAGCTCAGAAAGTCATGATCAAAGAGTTTATTAGATAATTTACACTCATTCAGCACAAATGAATTCAGGCTTTTAGAGTCCTTAATAATTAACACATTAACACATCAACACATCACTTTCTGACACTAGTGCATTCATTTTCTATCTTCAGTAATACATAGAAGCTATCAAAGTAAAAGCAGAAAATCAGATGCAGAAGATGGAAAGATCCTTCCTAACCTTATTGCTTTTTGTGTAAATCTAAAATTGAGGGCTTGAAGTGATGGAGAGATCATTTGTAGGCTTTTTCTTTCTGGTTTTTTTTTTTTTCTCCATGGCACAGAAATATCACGGATCAAAGACAAACATGAAAAAAGTAAAGTTGAATAAAGGCATATTAAGCCTTTAATTCAACTTAGATTTCAAATTCCAGTGATCAATGTAGTATTTTGGAAAGAAACTATTTCAGCTCTGAAGCTCAGTTCTTTGATTAATGAGATATCACGAATTTTCTTTACTATTCTCTCTGAAGGAAATGCAGGTGTTTTGAAAACAACATAAACAGCATAGATCTGTAGGAAAAGCCTTGTTCTCTACTAGTGCTGATTGTTAAATGTTAACTGAAGTCCCCTGCGGGATCTGGGTGCGAGTTTTATATCAAGGCCATCAATCACACTGGTCTGCATAAGAAATGCCCTTCTCTTTGTACTCAGGGGAGGTGTGAATGGGCTGTTTTGATTTAAATTTGTCTCAGGTGTGCAGCCCTGGTCCTGACACCATCCTTGCATCCTGCCTGCCCCAGGGATCTCGCTTGCCTCCGCTCTGCAGGTCGCTAGGTCTCGAGAGGACAGTGGGTAGCAGCAGGAGTGCAGTGCCGTGGAGAAACCAGCGTGTTTCTGGTATCAGTGAGAGCCGAAAAGCACGGGAGAAGCTGGATTAGAGATGCTAGAGGACTGTAAGACCATGCCGGGAGCTCTACCACTTCTTGCTCCTCCCACCCGTGGCTGTGCCCACGGTGGCTGTTGCACGTGCTGTAGGTCTGCATCCTCATGTGCCAGCCTGCCTGAGTTCTACGGAGCAGCTGCAGGAGGGATGGCCATGGCAAGAACAGGTGATGACTCTTAAGCCCCTCCAGATGAGGCCTCTCCTCTGCCTGGCAGATTGTGGCATTCCGTGACTGTGCTCCACAGATCAGAAGCACCAACAGTAACTGCACCTGCACGCATCGGGTAGGTCTCATTCCATTTGCTCCTTGTCAGGTGTGTTTCATTCCATCTGCTCCTCGCAGAGGGCACCCAGGATACTGCTCAACACCAACAACTTGTATATTGAGACAGTTTCCTGCACAACCCTGAACTGCTGCAGGGTGATGCCGTTTCAGTAAGGTGTCTCTGCACTGCTCCTGCTTGCAGTGCAGCACTGAGAAGAAGCAAATTTGCTCCCAGACCCTTGATATTAGTAACCATTCTTTGGATTTCTTTCTTTCATTCCAGCACAGGCCATCCTATCTCCCTTTAGCTGGCTCCCTGCCTCCTTTGTTTTCTGTATCAGGTTCAACCTTCTTTGCTTGTTGTCTCCCCATGTGGCTGGTGACCAACAGCAGACAGAATTGCTGAGCCTGCAGCAATCCCTCTTACAACTGGTTTTGGGTTTTTTTGGCAACTGTCGCAGCCTTGGAGCACTGTCATGGATGCTGATACAAGAAATGCTGGATAAGACATGGATTTTGGATATGTCAGAGCATGTGATCAAAGAAGAGGAAAGATGGTGCCAGGGGATGTCAGTGTTCCCTCTTTGGCAGGTCCAAACCGCTCACAGTGCTCGGGAACACCAACAAGCCAGGGTCGGGGTCCACTGGCTCATTGCACTACCTGCCTGGGAACAGGCATGTGCTCTTACTGTGGGAAAGCTGAAGTGATGCCTTTGCAGTGTTAAAGCCAACCCAACCCTCAACAACGGTCACAAAAATCTCAAACCCCACAAGTCGTGTTGCACCATCTACAGTTCAGTAAGAGGTTTGCTAAGTGCTGTCCGTGTTGTCAGTATGCTGTACTGAGTGTTGTAGGTTTGGCTGAGGTCCTTGGTCCTTTTCTCTCCCTTTTCATGTTTTTTTCTGTGACCACAGACCACTTAGTGTTTCTTGTTACATATCTGACCTCCCTTCCAACTGAGGCGCCTTGGTTACCGCTGCTTTCTGGGGTGTTTGGAGCTAATGGCTATCTGAACAGTGCAGCTGGTAGCTGAAGGAAAATGAGCTGTGCCTTCCTCAAGCGGGGCAGGTTGGTATGCTTTGGACTGCAGCCGACGTTGTCTTCAGAGCGCTTCTGTTGAGACACAGGCAGCTTGAAGCAAGAGAGTCCTGGTCTTTGTGGTAAAAAAACCTCCAAACCTTTTGTTTAAGATTTCAGGACAGGAGCATTGGTTCTGTTTTGTTTTCTGAAAGCTCAATGTGTTACTTGGTAAAGCCCAGTGTAAGAGGGAGTATGAGGTGTGTTTCTTGGGTCTTGATTGTGGAAAGTCACCACCTTCCCTTCAAGTCTGACCCACTCATCCTGTACCACTTGTCTCTTGGCACCCAAATCTTGTTGCTGTGACCTGTCTCGTACCTGTAAGAGGTTTGTGAGAGGATCCTGGAGGTGTGTGTGGCACAGACTGTGTGCTGACTGCCGTGTATGACAGCGCTGGGTCACAGGGACATGAAGGCAGGGGGGAAAGTGATGCCAATCCCAGGGGATGCAGTGACTCGAAGCTGCCCAGTATCTCGAGAAGAGCTCATTTCACCTGTGAGTTCAGGTCTGTGCCAAGTCCTCAGCCTGCCTATTAATGTGCAGGTTTCTAACCTATTTTGGCTGTACTTCTTTCTGTCTCTCCTCTCCAGTTTGATGTAAGTGTACATAAACATGTGCATTGTTAACCTCAGGTGCATTGCCGTTGTCAGGAGCCTTGTTTCCAGCTGAGCTGTCTGCGCTGGCAGACCTTGATGAGGCCACAGCCCGGGGACAAGCTGCTGTCCTCGCTGGAGAGCTGCCATTTCAAAGAGATGCTTGAACACAGCACTGACCCTTAACCGCTTAAAGCATGAGAATCAGTAAGGAGCCAAAAATACCTTTATTTGCAAAATTGTCCCTTCTGAAAGTTCACCTCCTCTCCATGCTGGTTTCCTTCTCCCTGTGCCCAGTTGCAAAGGAGTTTCTACTGAAATGGTCCTGTCCTTGAGTAATCGTATCAGATTTTTTTTATTAGCTTTCTAGAATCCTTGGAGCTTTGTGAATTCATGTCCCATGTATAAATCACACAGTCTCACAAATATGTGCTTAAGAGCATTGTTTGTGCAGTTATTTTCGGAGATAATTGGAAATGGCTTTCACCAACATTTGAAGTGCTCCTTGCAAAGCCCGAAAACCTGATTGCATTGCACACCTGTGACTGCAAAGTGTTGCTGAAATACTATATGAATGTTTTTTCCTGAGCAAGGCTTCCTGGCATGTTCCTTTCCCTTCCTTCAGCATCAGGAAGACTGAAGGAGCAAATTGTCACCTTAACTTTTATGGCAGTTCCCATAAGCTCTCAAAAGGACCAGAAAACTAAGGTTTACGAAGAAAGTGAAGGTAAAACTACCTTGAAGCATTTTCTGACCCAAATCCAGTTGCATTTTCTTTTTTATTCTGTGCAAGAATGGGCTTTAGCTGACCTCTTCCTCCCTATCTTAAAGTATTTTAGGGATGTGTTTGTGTGTGTGTCTGCTCTTGTTTTTTTGGCTGCCTGTCAGTGTACTGCTGCTCACATGGCTTGGGAGGCATCACTAGTTTGTAAAGTTATACAATAGGCCAACACTGGGCAAAATGGGGCTGCTTATTGCCTGATGGAAATGTTGACTTCATGAAAGCTACAGCAGGCGTTAGACCAGTCCATTACCTTTGCTAGGCAATTTTTTTTCATTTCTCACACACAAACTTTTCTGAGATGCATAAGAAAGAGTGGAGTTGGAGAAAAGAGAAACTTGCTCTCAGTTTATCAGCAGTGTGTGTGAGCAGTCTCCAACATGGGCTTCCATGGGTTTGGGCATCCCCCTGCTCTGGCATGGACCCCCAGGACCTGCAGAGGGGTCTCTGCTCTGGCACCTGGAGCACCTCCTGCCTCTCCTGCACAGACCTGGGGGGCTGTAGGGCTATTCCCCTCACATATTCTCACTCCTCTCTCCAGCTGCCATTGCACTGGAGTTTTTTCCCTTTTTAAGTCTGTTATTCACCGCTGCTGATGGGCTCCTGGCCAGCTGCGGGTCCCTCTCAGAGCTGCTGGCATTGGCTCCATCGCACATGGGGGAAACTTCTGGCAGCTTTTCAGTGAAGCCACCCCTGTAGTCCCCCAGAGTACCAAAACCTTGCCATGCAACGCCCATACAGTAGTTAAAACAATTTCATTTAAAATTACTTGGCAATTTTATTGGTGATAATAAAATTATGATATTCATTTGAATTTGGGGGGAGAGGGGAACTTAAGGAATCAATTTAAACTTTCCTGTTGAATGTAAACCTTGTCAAATCTCCATAACAAGTTTTCACTAGCTCTGTCACATTGGATAATCAAATTAGGAATGTTAAATTGCGTATTTTTCTAGAAACAATGTGTATGGAAATGGAATAGATTTTGGGCAGTTTAAAGGTACTAGTAATAAAATATGTTGGTTTGTTTTGTCACTGCAATACCTGAGAATGTAGAGGTACCCTTAATTTGAGCTCAGTGATCTGTTGTGTTCATTGGGCTGGGTTTAGTGGGTACAGCACATCATCTACATGCCTCTCTTGCTCAGGAACTGTCTATTTGGGATTCTTCCAATTCTGTACCCAAGCACTCTGAAGTGAGTGGGTAGGGATGGAGCCCTTCCAGGAGGGAAGCACAGTCACATTCATTTCAGTGGGCTTTTCCTCAGTTATTCATTGAGGGGAGGGGTGGGGGAGGGAGCCTGGACTGCAGCCTTCAAACATACCAGACTGCAGAGCATATTCCAGCTTGATGCTGGATTTGCTTTAAATGACACTGGGGAAGTGGAGAGTGGGACAGAGAAGCTGATGCCAGAAGTGTGGCATTCACTCTCAGAAAAAAAGCCTAACTTCATTCAGTTATGCTTTTGTGTTGACCCACTCAGGGAAAAGGTGAAAATCAAATAATCCTTGTCCCAAACATGCCCGGTGTCACACTTATGGGTGCTGCACCTGTATTTCAGTCAGAGGTAAGTGCAAGAGGTTTGCCCACTATCAGCTGCTGCTGCAAAGACAAACCCGGGGCTCCATGTGCCTTTTGTGTGTTTTATTGAGCTATCCCACACGCCAATGGAAATCTGTCAGTGTGCTGGGCTTGAGAAAACTCTTACAAATTGTTTACAAATCTACTGACTTGAGAGCAGTAGTTGTCTTTCACTGTTGTGTCCTCTAGAGCAAATGTTTCTGTAAAGGTATTATGGTATTCCTGTTCTGTTTATATGGCAATTGCACTTCCTCTTTTTTGGTATTTTGTCTCGAATATTTCACATCTGAGAACACAAATGCAGCAAGAAATCTCTAACTGATGGATTCCTTGGGCAGCACTGCAAGGGCTTTTGGCATGGAGATGTTTTTATTCTATGGCATTAATCTTGCAGAATACTTGGCTTTTGGAAGTTTGTGTGGAATGTATACCACCAAAATGTATTTTACTTCTCTGACATAACAAAAGTAATGTGAAAATCAAGAAAAAAGTTTCTAGACTTCTAAATGGACTTTTTTAAAAATTTTAAAATAGGATCTGGAGGAGTTTCTCTGGTGCTTTGAGAGTTAGAACCTTGTCTTTCAGTTATTCTGCTCTAAACTGGAACACAAAATGCTTCTTAAAGGCATTACAGCTGGGATTATCCGACTGATATGACTATGTCTGTTGGAGAGGTTCACAACATTTTTTACTTTTTTTAATACTTATTCTACCCATATCTACACAGAAGTACAAAGACTTAATGATCATGGCCATGTAAACATATTTTTCATTTGCATCCCATTATTTTAGCAACTGGCAGTATAATTGCTCAGTTAAGCATGGAGTCTGTGGAAAATAAATGCCACATTGGTACTTCCACATCTGAATGTCTATTTTAAAGGAACTGACCTTTTGGTATCCAGCTTTTACAAAGTGGTACTTTGTAGTACCACTTACTTAGTTGCTACTTATTTCATAGCTTTCTCTTCCTTCTCCTTCTTAGGTAGAATTTAAATATCCTCTTTTACTTTTATTTCTGGAGAGAAAAGATTTGAATTTCATGGTTATAACTGCTAGACTTAGTATTGCAGTAAGTGAAGGTTGTTTCAGTGGCACCTGGCAGTAGTGCTGAACATGGTTTAACACTGTATCAGTCCCCTCCATGGTGGGGCTGGGCAGCAGAAGCCTTTGTCACAGCACCTTGCTGGAAGGAGATGTATCTGATTGAGGGGAGCAGTGATAAAAGCCCATTAAACATTTCTCCTGCCACTTTCTGTGCTCCCAGTGCCAGTGTGGGGTATGTGGTCTGTGGAGGTGAGGACAGCATCCTCACCGAGTGCGAGAGTGAGTCCCCTGAATGGGGTACTGGGGTGGCCTTTGGATTCTGAGGGGGCAGCTTGAGGTGTCCGCCTGTCCTTTCCTGCCAGCTCTCTGCCCAGCAGCCCATCTCCTGAGGCCAGAGCCCCTTTGCTTCCAAGACCTCAATTCCTTCCCAGCCTCTGGCCGAAATCAGTGAATGGGTGCAGGAGCTACCAGGAGCACAGAATGCAGCAGAAAGAAAGGTGAAAGGATTTGGATCTCAATTTCCATCCACTGAGGGCCTGAAGCACGGTTCTGCCACTCGGCTTGCTGCAAGTACTCGGGGGTTGTGGTGTCCTGCCCAGCACGTGGTTCTGCTGCCCTGTGACCCTCAGCTGTGCTCCCATAGCTATTGCTCATGCTGCACGGTGACAGTAAGATGCTCCTTCTGTCCCCATGACTGAATTTCCTAGTAGGGGGACAAGCAGCCCAGGTTGCTCCGTGTGAGTAGGTGACTTCTTTAACATCCCCATAGAGTGAATGTGGCATCAGAGACAGGGCAGGCTGGGTCATGAAGGACAGGTGGTAGCTACAAAGGATTCTGCTTTCAGAGGAGGATGTCAGTGCTGCTCAGAGGTTTCCAGGTCTTGAGAGCTCACACCATGGGTGCAGGATCCAGCTGAAAACAGGCGCTGTCCATCGAGCCTGGCTGGCCATGCCATCACTGCTGGGCTGCTGACAACCAGCTGCTTTCTCTGTAGGACAAAGTGACCTTTGGTAACAAAAGGACCCGCTGCAAGAGCAACAACCCCCCTTTGTTGGCACAGACAGCAGTGAAGCTGTGGGATGACCTGGCGCTGCCTGTCGTGATGGGAAAGCGGAGGCTGGTCTGCCCTTCTGGCTGCCTGGTACCTGCGACTGCGATCCCTGCTGCCCGAGTGCTGTGCTGCGGGGGCAGGTAGGTCTGTGCCCCCTCGCCCGCCCCTGACCTCAGAGACAGTGGCCACCAGGCCACTGTCAAGGCAGGCTCCGTCCTCCCTGGCGGGTACCCGGGGGCAGGGCGGCTGGAAGGTCTCCGGCTGCACCACCTGCGCAGGGCCGGACACCTGAGGGCCAGGGAAGCGTCAGCAGATGGCACTCGTGACATGCCGCAGATGGAATTTCTGCAAAGAAATGACGTTACTTTTGTGCATTTTGGCGTGGCCCTGTGACAGCCTCAGGTTGTGCGCGGGCATGTACGGCTCGGGGGGAGCTGCGGGCGGTGGGGGTGCGAGATCCGACATTCCTGACGCTGCCGGAGCTTCTGCCTCCGGCTGGGAGGGTTGGGGCGCCAGTGGGGGCTGTGGGGGCTGGAGAGAGGAGCCGGGTGCTCACACATCAGGGCATGCAGCTAATTGCTGTCTCGGCGAGTTTCCAAAGAGCTCACGCTGCCCACTTGGGATTTATTTACCCACCGAGAAAATCCATCTGTGCCAAATGTCACTGGAGAGATGAGCCTGTTTTACTGTGAGGTCAGCTCAGCTTCTGCACAAGGTGCTGGCTGACTCATCAGCCTGCATCCACCGTCTGTGACCCCATGCCTGTCCATAGCTGCATCCCAACCCGCATATGATAGACCCATGCTCCAGCAGAGCTTCAGGGCTAATTCAGCATAACACAAACACTCCGAACCTCCAATAAATCAAGAGCGAAAACCCTATTTAAATTTCTTTGGACTCGAGATGTGTTTTCCCAGTCTGTGCAAGCACAGACAGTGAAAGAGCCGTGGGGAAGGGGACAGCCCTGTCACAGTGCAGGAATGGGGAATTGGGGCAGTGGGGAGCTGGGTTTGTCCACACCTCGGAGCTGAGGAGGTCTCACAGAGGACGCCAAAAGAGCTGGTCCATGCAACTTGGAGCTGTTTTGCATTATCCATGAAAAATCCTGGTGACTAAGAGAGGACTGTGGAGTCCCCATCCCTGAAGGTTTCTGGCTGGACAAAGCCATGTCTCACCTGACTGAAAGCCTCGGTGTTAGCAGCAGGTGCTCGCTCCAGCCAGGGTTTTTATGGCCCCATGTAATATCCTAAGGAAATGAGGAGAGAACTGGTAGATCTTCATGGACTGAAACTACAGATATATGCTACCTTATATTCTGTGTTTGATCCATATTTTCTTTTTGGAGTTTGCTTTGTGTAATAAATAATTTCTAGAATTTGTTACAAAACATTAAATATATCAAGATTAAGAATATATGTCCAAAATTTATATTTATTGTGAGAATTTCTGTTCTATTACTCCTGGAACAGACATCAAGGAGAAGACTAGTATTACATGCACAGTGATGACTAAATGAGTTGTTTACAAACATTTAAGGCTCGTGGAAGACACTTAGGTAATAACCCAGAATTTAAAACACATACATACAGTTTTTCAGGTGCTGCACTCTCATACTTCCTTCTCCACAATGACAAGAGTGTGTGTGCTCTGTGTAACTCAGCTCTGCTGAAATATGCATGAGACTCTTGAGAAACTTCTACAACTAATACCTCAGAAAGACAATTGCTAATCCTCTGGAAATAGGCTTTACCTAAAATTACAGGACTATTAGAAGACTAGAGTCCTATGTATAAGCTGTCTTGCACTTCGTAGATTAGTGCAACGTTTTATAAGTCAACTGTTAATACCCTATTGAAATATTTACTATTTTGCTCATGTACTTTGGAGTATTTGTGACTTTTGTGGGCCCAGTGTACTTCCTCCAGGGCTTGTGGAGGGCACAGCAGTGCAAGTCTGCTGCTGTAACCCTGATTTACTGAAATTCAAGCCCAGAAATGCCGTATGACTTGTGCAAAAATCCCGTGGCAGATCAGTGGCAGACACAGATACAGAGGGACACTCTCCTGACCCCATGGCATCTGAACTAGTACACAGAGTTCAGGTTAAGGGTTAAGGGGTGAATTGTTTAATGAGGAGCTGAGAGTACTACTACTGCCCAAACCAATCCCCTCCCCACCTTGCTGGACACTGACAAAAGGGTGCAGCATGCCAGCCCCTTCCAACCCTATTGCTGGAGCACTGGGCTTGGCAGTGGCCCTGTACGCCCAGAAGGATCCCTGCAAACAGGAGACACACTGTGCTCTCCTGCTGTGTCCTTTCAGCCTGAAATTCCAGTAAGCACTGAGGCTGAGCCTGACGAACACTGTCTGACCTTCAGTACACATCCCCAGGGAGTGTTACTTTGGCATCCTCAGTCTCCCAGAGAAGGCTGGCAGGGTGCTGGTGTGGCAGGATGAGCCAAGAGGATCAGAGTGAGTGACATTTGATTACCAGAAAGGTCTGGAGTGTACTTCAGGGGAGAACAGCCCGTCCACTCTAACTTGATGAAGAGCGGTGTCCAGTGTCTCCCTGCCCGTGAGTACAAACGGGTGGCTGACTGTGACAGTAATTCCATGGATGGCCATGGAATGGCATCTCTTCTGTCTGCACAAAACACCCTTGTCACTGAGCTGTATTTGTGTCCCTGGATTTCTGTTTGCTGTCATCCATGCTTTCATTTGTAAATAGAACAGCCAAGTTCTAAAGGACAAGAATCATGTGGTTATTGGGTGTTGCCTGCTTGTAGCCCATGGCTGTGCTGCAGAACACATCCCTCTCCTCCTCCAGACCCCACAATGGCTGAGCACGGGTGCAGGGCTGAAGGTCACCTCAGGGGCTGCACAACCACCCTCAGCCAGGTTCCTGGCCAGCACTGTGGATGTCCCATGGCTAGGGTCCTGCTCCCCATGTCCCCACCTGCATTACTGGGGATTTCTGCCCACCCTGATGCCGGGCAGTGAGACCTGCCTGACCCACACACTGCCCAGGGCTACAATGGGGGAATGCAGCCCTGGACACCCGGGAAATGTCCCTATTTCTGGCATTGTACCAAATGGGATTCTCTCAAATTGATGTTTGTTTCTTCTTCCAAACACTGAGGGATAATCAGGGGGAATCAAAATATTCATCCTCCCCTTTTTGCCTGTCCTTTTATCCGAAAGAATCATTCAGAAATCAAAGAAAATCCTTACCTGGAAGCATTTCTTTCCTGTGCATTTGAACGGTTTGTCTTTACAGATTCAATTTTGTCAGCAAGTTTCAATGGCATCTTAAAACTCATTTCCTTAGTATGAAATCAGCATTTTAAAATCACAACTTACAGGTTAAAAATTGTTCTATGTATTGGTCTTTTGGTATCTTCCCACAGATGCAGGAGGACAATAACAAATTTTGTTGATTGGGGCACTCATGGACTGTAGTAACAGACACAACATAGCGTGGCAGAGGTGCTGTCCCATACCTGATGCCACTAAAGATAAATAATGGAATAATTTACTGTTATTAGAATTTGAGACACAGGAAACTAGGAGAGAGTAAACCTGTTCACTGGCTTCTCAATCCGTGGTGACCTGTGATAAGACCTGTAAGGATGCCAGATGTAGTGGGTTCAGATGCAGCCCTTGAGCAGCTTGAGGGCCAAGCCCCCAGCAACCCGGAGCAGTGGCTGCACTGCCGAAGGGGATGTTGCAGGAGAGAGTTTTGGCACTGGCAGTGTGAGGCAGGGTGTCCTCCTTCTCCCCTGGCATGCCATCTGCCGAGTGCTGGGTGTGCAGGTGGTGGGAGACAGGTGCCCTCCCACTCCGACAGCGTGCTGGGTGCTACCACTGTGAGTGGAAGGCCATACTGACAGCAGAGCCTGCAGGTTCCTTCCTGTTCGATCTGTACCAGGAATGGTGGCAATGTCAGAAATAGTTTCAGTAAGAAATTTTAATGTACATAAAATCAAGACTATTTTGAGAGTAGAAATAAGAGCCTCTCTGTGTTCATAATTGCGCTCCCATGAGCTCCTCTCTGCTTATAATTATTTTCTGTTTGCATGGAATTGTTCATTGTTAATAGCCTTAGTGTTTAGAAGGTACAAATAACATCTCCACTGGGAAAAAGGAACTGTCTTTCCTGACACATAAAATATCTACTTTGTCTACTTTTGAACTAAGGAGAAGTACTTTAGGAACTATTAAACACTCTTTAACATCTAATGGGAAATTATGGTTTGACTTGCAGTATGACTGTCTCGCTGGTTCCTTTGTCCAGGGCACAGGTTTAGGAAGGGTTACGCCACACACCACCCAACAGCATGTGAGAGCTGTGTTTTTCTTCTGGAAGTACATTTACATATTTTGGAAGCTCCAACTGAGAAGCATCACTCAGCCTATCTCAGTGAGGATTTACAGGTACCAGCAGCACGGAACTGGCTACAGGCAATCAGCAAGTTTCAATGAACCAGTTTTCTGCTGTTGTCTCTTGATTTAAACTGCAGTATTAAATGAAGAAATCACCTAGTAAATTAATTTATTAGTTCATTCAGAATAAAATAAAGAAATATGTCAGTGATTAATTTGCCTGGAAAGATAATCACAGAGACTCTTCAGCTGGAGCAGGCAGCCTGGGCAGTGTCCTTAAAGTTAATGGTCTATCAAGTGAGATGAGAGCCTGTGTAGCTTCAGTGGCTGTCAGCATCTCTCTGCTGGTGTTGTGCAGCAAGAGGTACCAAAGGATTATTGATTTCCTCTGAAAACACTTTGTAGCCCTACCCAGCTTCCCACAGGCTTCACCTGTTACCTGCCACCTCTCTGCAGTTCATGTGGCTGTCGCAGGATGAATAAGCAATTCCATTTCCTCAAAATTGTTTCCAAAAGCTGGTCTATGCAGTACGTACATCTAAAACAGGCTGTCTGACTGCTCCCTTAGTGCCTTCGGAGAATGCTGGGTAGTCTGGAGAAAGGAGCTGAACCAGGTCTGGAGTCACTGCGTTCTCTCCCAGATGGAAAAGCCTGTGCACTGCTGTGGTTGTCTGCCATATGATGAGGAGTAGAACATCATATGACATTAGATGAGCCTTGGTTTTGAATTTAGAGGAGGGATTTCAGTTCAGTTCTTACTCCAAAGCTGAGGGATGAAAACATGACATTTTAAAATGCAAAATATCCTACAGAAATAGCACCAAGCCAACACAGTATAAAATGAAATAAAATACTATACACACCAGGAACACCAAGTGTGTAACCCACAGGCTGGGTGCAGCCCACCAAGCAGCCTGGTCTGGCCCCTGTACTGGGATCCCAGGGACTGGTGATGGCCAGCACGCCACCATGCCTGGGCTCTGGGGACCAGGACAGCTGGCTCTGTGAGGGGTTCCCAGCCCCTTCGGGTCTACATTACCTGCACTCTCCACTGATTACTGCCAGAACTACTGACTCTGTCTCCCACTACTTGACACTTTTGTTCTCTCTTACGTGTACTTTCGCCTCAGCTGAAGCTCGTCGGCTTGCATGAAAAATTATGAACAGACTCCTGAGCTCCACTGTCTGAAGAGTCTCTCAGAAATGATCAAAAATGTAAAAGTCCTTTCCACTCAGTAAAATCCAACAGACATTGCCTAAAATCCTATAAAACCTTTGAGGTGGAAAATGCGACTTCTGCAGCCTCTTTTCCCTCTGTCACACAGATCAGAATGGACACACCAGATCTGGTTTTACCAGTTCCTCTTGGGCAGACTCAGCTGCCCTGGCTTGGTCTCTTCAGTTCACATTCCTTCATTGCACTAATCCAGTTTGCTTTTTAAATCTCTATTTCTGATCACCATAATGTAAAAGGTTAAGTTCTGTATATTATCTTCAAATAATAATAAAAAAATTTTCTTATTTAAACAAAAAAAAACCCTGAAAAGAAATCACATTTTGAAAATCCCACATTTGTTCATTCTCTGTGATGTACCTTTTCCCATGAGGGTGAAAAGGTTTTTAATTATCTTCTTCAGTGTCCACGGTTCATTTGTTTTTCTCAAGGCCACAAACCATTTTGCACATGGAGAGAGGAAAGTGCAGCTTGTTCTCTAAACCTATGCTCTGCTTCTGCCTTTCTGGGAAAACCCAGGCAAACTGTGTGTTTTGGAAAACAACAGCAGATTTCCAGGAATATTCCAGTGAGCAGACACTCACACCAGAGCCAAGCCTGCAGACTGGGGCTGGGATCAGCAGGAGGACCGGTGGGATGGAGTTCAGCTCTTCAAAGCCCCAGTGCCTCTCGGCATGCCATGGCAAGGCCCACCCGGGGTTTGGGCTGCCCACAGGGAGCTGCTGTGGGTGCCACAGTTCCCTTAGCAACACCTGCTGAGGGTGGGCAGCGAGGTACCTGCTGCCCCTCGGATGGTCCCTTGTGGTTGCCAGGCTAGGATGAGCTCAGGTTCAGGAAATCCACTGCTGAGAAGTGAGCTTTGTGGACATTTGTAGCAGAAGTGATGGTGCAGCTGTGGTGTGGTATGAAAAGTGTTGAAAACAGTGCCTGGGTCTGGTTGCAGCTGCCAGGTTGGCCATGAGGGCTGGGGGAGCCAAGCCCTTTGGGAAGAGCTGCAGGGGCTGTGCTGTGTGGGCAGCGGGAGCTGGGCTCTGCTGCCTCTGCCCCAGCAGCTGCTGAACTGCAGCTCCCGGGGCCAGGACAGAGAGTGACACAGCCCTGCTCCCCTGATCCGGGAATGCTGCTCAGGATCTACCCCTGGGAACAGCAGTTCTGCTCTGGCTCCAGCTGCAGTAATGGGCTTGGGCTGTGGCTGCCCATGGCCCCATGCTCTTACACACTGCCTCAGTCCATCATACCTTTCACTTGATTATTCTCTTCCCTCATTAACTGACTAGAATCTCTCATTTCCAGCTGGAGTATTATTCTTTTGAGGCTAAATATCAAATCCATCTGGCTTTACAGGTGTATCTCTGGGCCAGCTGCACCCTGGGTCTTCCCTTGTCAGGTATTCTTTGCTGTCACTGCTCCTGGGCTCTCCCCACCCCATCAAGACAGCAGTGATGACCCCCCCAACTGGATTTGATCTCTCCAGAAGAAGGAACCCCTTCAAGCTCTTGGCATGTAAAGCACAATGTTAAAACATTTCAGAATTGCTCAGTCTAATGACAACCTTTTTCCCTAAAGATAGATGTTGCCATTAATCAGAGGTTCTCCTGCTTTGCTTTAATAAGCCAAGCTCATTCCGAGAACAAAAGGACTGCCACTGGAATAGCCCAGCTTTTCAATTTCAAAACATCTGCATCTTACAGAAAAAAATGAAATCTTCAGCGCACACAAATACTGTGCAGAACTAAATGATACAGGCCATTTCACTTTCCTTCATGGTTTTCTAACTTATTGGCTTTTAAGTAATGGATAGTTCAACAACAAAAGCTCCACTCAAATAAGGCAAACAAACACAGAAAGCACACATTACACATGGCATTCCCAGCCATCTGTAAAGGTTGTTCTCTAAAGAATAGAGAGGGAGATTGTTAAATTCTTTGTCTAAGCCAGAGCACAAAGCATCAGTGGGGTGAGATGTTCAAGCACTGGTCAGATGTCTATGGGGGAGCATCTTTATTTGATGACAAAAGTCAGGAGAGACTGTGCTGACAGGGTCTTTACAACCCACTGTAACCTTTCAGCTCTTTCCTGCTTGTTTTCCCCCATTACTATTCAGCCACCCTGAAGGCTGGCAGGCAGTCTCTTCTACGTCACAATTTTTGGTACTTCATCTTCTGTAGCTCTGTCTCCTCCTTGCTCTCCTGTTACAGGTCTGTCTTCAAATAGGTCTTTTGGATGATCCTTTTCATCTCCTTGTCAGCTTTTCGGGGTGCAGTGTCCCCAGTCCAGCCTTTTCCCCTCTGCCCTCACCCCTGTGAAATCAGTTCTTAAATCACTGCCCTGGAACCCGTGTTTCTGTCACAGGAAGCATAAGCTTCTTGTCACCATGCAGAGGGCTCCCGGCACCCAGTCCCCAGTCTGTCTGTCACTGCCTTGCTAGTGAGATCTGAGCTCCCATCTTGGATGGCTCCTGAGAGCCATCGGCAGCACCACACTGCCAACTTTTCAAACAAACTTGTAATTCTTCTGCACCCCCTCATCTTAGGGCATGTGTCCAGCAACACTCCGAGAGCACCTTCATTATCTGTCTCTGTATCTGCCTGAGTGCCTTTTTCTGCCTCATAGTATTGCAGAATCATAGAATAATTTGGGTTGGAAGTTCCCCACCCAATAGTTTGTGTTGGAACTGGAGTCCCCTTCCTCCCTGGCACAGGACAGTTCCTGGAGGCACATCCCTGCTGCCGTGGCAGAGCTGATGTTTCTGCCTTCCTGGGTATCCCACAGGTGTTCATTGCTATTCTCACTTGGCATCAGCTCTCCAGCTGCTATCAAAGTAGAAATGAGTCAGCCAAGCGCTTTCTAGGAACTCCTCTTCTTTATTCTTACTTCTTAATACAGCTGAATTGTGGGTTTGGTTATGTTTTAGTGTCTGAATTTGCAATGAAACACTGTTAAGCTGTCTGAAGTGGAAGGGATTTGTATTTAGAGTGTACTTTGGAATGTTTTCCTTTATTTTATCTTTGTCCTACTTAGAACCTAGTTGAATGGCAGCTTTACTTGATTCCTCTGATGCCTTGAAACATGATGTACATGCTGTGGAGTGCTTTTCTTGGAACTATTGTCCTACACAATAAGTATTGCAAACATTAATTACACAGTAGTTCCCACAAACTCCTGGTTTACAGCATGCTGTCTTTTCTCAAGATACCACAAGTGATTTTTTTTAAACAGAACTTATATTGATGTGGAGTAGTTTGTCTTACTCATACCACCTGTTTTCATGCCTGTGAGTCAGACTGTGTCCGAGCCAAGCCATTAGAAGTTTTCTATCGTGTTTCTTCTACCCAAAGAACCAGCCCTCCTGTACCACTCCAGAATTTCAGGTGTCCGCAGCCCAATGTCCCTGCTCTTGGCAGAAGGGCACAATTGTTCCCATGTTCTTGCTGTTAGGAAAATTAATCCATGATGCCAGAGGTTTATGTCCAAAAAGGAGACAGAAGAGTCCAGTAACTTTATTCGAATAAAGGGAGAGGCCATGGGCATTTCCCGTGGGGTCACTCAAATTGCAGGACGACGCAGCCTCCTTTTTATCCTAATTTCCCGGTCACATTTCCCTCTCTCTTGCCCCATTGGCTGAGGTACTTGAGAGGTACAGACTTCCTGAGTCGCCTGATACAGACCTCCTCCTAATGTACACCCCCAACCCCCTTTTCTTCTTTGTATCTCTGTTCTTTTTCTCCAAATCCAGGAATTTAACACGGCCTTGGGTGAGCAACAGTCTGTCAATTAGTGGAATTCCTCTGCAATTTACGGTTCTTCCCATTGCTTCTTTCACCTATGAGTATCTGGCTTTATCTACCAGCAGGCCCACAGTGTGTTTGTAAAAACAGCGCCCTCTCACTCCTTTCACTTCCTGCCTGCACTCTCTTCCCTGCCTGTCGGGCATCTGCCCTGTTGCCTGACCCTGTCATTGACTCAGCTGCGCTTCTCAGGAATTAAACATTCATTTCTGGCCACTTCCCATCCTTTAACCTTCTGACATTCCAGTTCCCATTGCTAAATTCCCACTCACACGATTTTTTTCTACTCCTGTGTAAAAATAGTCAGTATCTCCCTCTTTTTCCATTTCTTTTCTTAGTATTAATTTCATTTTTATGTGCTGTCTTCAAGCCCTGGAGAAAAGTCCTGAAGGATGCAGCTTTCCTGGAATGTACTCATTATCCTATCAAACGTGCCCTGCAGCACCAGTCCTGAGCCCTTTGCGTCTCTCCCTTATTTTGTGGCATTTTCACATGAATCGCTTCAACCCTCCTCAGCAGGGACCTGATGGCTCAAGTCTTCACACTGCATCAACCTTCTCTGCTCTGTGCCAGGAGGCAGCTGGCACTGTCAGTCCTTGCGAGTTTTATTCCTCAAAGTTAGTCCTCTCCTCCTTTGGTTATGGCTTCTAACTGGTCCCTGATTGCTGTGGTTTATGGAACCTCCATAAAAGGTTGTGGAAATGGCACGCAATTCCCTGAGCAGCCCCATCCATCAGGACAGTGTGGAGATAATCGCCTGTTTATCTCCTGCTCAATGGGCTCCCAGCAGAGCTCATTATGAATTCATTCAAAGGGACGTGCAGTGTCCCGTCTGGTAACGATGGTGACAAAACCAGCACTGGTTTAAAATCGCAAAGTGTCTCTGCAGCATTGCTGCGGCTGCCGAGGGATTCTTACTCTTGGGGTCTGCTTGGGGTTTGCTCAGATACCACGGCACCCCGAGTGTTGCCCTCAGTATTCCATACTGCCAGCCCCTTCCTTGCTCCTGCCTTCAGGAGAAACGGGTTTGTAGTGTCGCTAAATAATATTCTGTGATACTTAGAACAGCGATCACAGTTCTATGAAGTCTCATGGCACCGAGGGGAGGGAGCCTGGTTTAAAATAAACGGAAGCACAGACTGGACCGATACTCCGCTGCAACTGGAACAAACCTGGTGAAGCCAAGACAGCAAATGTCATGTGTGCAGCAGGGATGAGCTCTCATCCCTGCTATATTGCCTGCTATAATGCTGCATCTGCTTTGGATCCTGCTGGGGTCTTGCAGAGCATTTGGGAGTTAGGAGGAGGAGGAGGTGGTAGAAGGAGTCTCTCTCTTTCTCACATCAGAGATGTGTTTTCATCCTGAGCAATTCTTTAATGTCTCCTTACAGAGGCGTACTTGACTAACAAGGCAGCTCAGAAAGCTATTTGCTCCTTTTCTTGGCTATTGCTAAGGACATCAGCTGAGTGGTCTGTCTAACTGAGGGAAAAGGTGGTGGTAGGGGTGGTTGTGGCTGCAGAGCTGTGCAGAGCAGCCCAGGAAGAGATGGAACAGTGAGCTCATTTTCTGAAGACTGGCAAAAGCTTTGCAGCAGGCTGTACCAAATAAGTAACTCATTGCCTCACATATATCTCTGCAGTTCTGGAGATACTTTGGTTTTGCAGGTGTGGAAAGGCATTTCCAAGCCCAGATGACACTCCTGGTGATGAAGCAATAATTGTTCCTGGCATGCTGCTTGAGATTTGAAGGCAAACTTTGTCCTGAGCTGCTGCCTCACCAGCTCCGGTCAGCATCTTGACAGCCTGTCCAGTGCAGAGCAAGACAGGAGAGGGAGCTCCTCCAGCCCGTGTCGGTGTGTTTGTCAGGGTGCCTTGCCTGCAGCTGCAGGTGCTGGGTACAGTGGCTGCTGCTGCCACATTGCTGCCTCACAACAGAGTACGGTGATTTCTGGGTGAAGCAGCTCTGGTGCCCTGTCACTTTGGTGATGCTTTTACACCAGCCCAGGACTTTGCCTGCAGTCCAGCGTGGAACCAGCATGAAGCTCTGCCCACATCAGCCCTGTACTTCTCAGAACCTGTTTGCAGAGGGAGACCCTCGCGCAGGAGCCCACGGTGGGGGCAGAGAGCGCAGAGAGGCCCCAAAGCCCCACACGGTGTGGGAGCCACAGGCATTATGAGGACAGCTTGAGCCTCCAAAAGCACTGTGTCGGGCTGGCTTAGAGCTGGGAGGTGCTGAAGGGAGGGGAGCTGATGTACAACTTCCTTCCTTCCCCTTCCAGGCTTTTCAAACAGTGATGAGGACCCTGCTGTACCTCTGACAGTGCCATAAGCCAGCAGCGTCCAGCTCCTCTTACTGGCTGCAGGCCTTTCCTCCACAGACTTGTCTACTTTTTGGGCTTTGGTTTCCCTCGGGGACCTCAGGGCAGAGGGCTCAGTGTGAGACCCTTTGGTGCCACCCCAGAATGTTACCACCAGGAATCCTGCACAACCAGCCAACCAAAACAGTTTATCTCAATGTGAAACCAGAGGTGCTCTGATAAAAGGAGAGGGAAGACATGGCCGTTATGGCCATTGTATTTTTAGGACAGAGTTGCCCTTTCCCTCAGTGACAGAATTTCCTTGTGTGTATGTGTGGACTTGTAAAACTCCAGGCCTTGGACTCAAAATATGACTAAATAAGGACAAGTGCTAGAAGTGCTCTATATCATACAGTCCTGAGGCTGCTGGCAACAGCTGTCATGTATGGTGTAATTAAAGCATATGTGTTGCCTGGAGTATTAATTAACAGGCAAGTAATCAGCAGCATACCTGCACACCTGAGCTCCTTAGTCCCACTGCAGAAGTGCAGGGGCTGGCCACTTAGCTTCCCAGCAGCTGTGCACATCAGGTTATTACAGTGCTCCCTCACTTCCTGGGTTTCATTAAAAGAAGTTTAGTGAAGAAATCTCATTTGCAGAGACACCAGCCACCTAAAACATACCCTGCTTTTACTGAGTGCATGCAAATTAATTATAAAACATCCATACAGAGAGGGGATGCAGGAAAAGAAAGAGAATTATCGCACTATTTAAGATCTATACCCCAAGTTTTGTCTGTGTCTGTTTTCCCACCTCCATGTCACAGAAGGGAGCTGCCTGCCCAGGGTCCAGCACCTACTGCAGCTCTGGCCCAGATGGGCTGTGACTCCCCAAAATGTACAACCTGAAATGCTAGGGAGGCTGAAACTCCAGGTTTCGAGCAGTCAGCATGTTGGGAGCATCTCATACAAATCCATAGTTGCAGCTGGTCTCAAGCACAGTTCGAAAGTCATGTCCTTAGATATTGCAGGGTCCCTTTGAGATGTGAGTGCGTCAGCAACATGTCCCTGGAGTGGGACAGCTGTAGGCCCTGCAGTGGGAGGCTGAGTCAGATGGCAAGAGGCCTGGGATCTGCAGGGGTATAGGCTGGCAAGGCCCAGGAGCAGAGGCTGGAGTGACTCTCTTATGATCTGCTCTAATCGCAGAGGAGCAAAGAGAACTAAGTCTCTGTGAATAAAATGGAATAAGCCCAGAAAGGTTCAAAATATTCCCCAAAATGAGATAAAAACCAAATGAGGTTAGATGTTGATATCAAAAATTTGATATATTTTATTTAATAGTAAAAGATGCAAAGGGAAAGAAAGAGAAAAAAAAGAAAGAAAGAAATAGAAAAAGAGATGTGTGTGTGTGGGGTGGGGGGGGACAGGGAGAGTGACAAAGACAGATTAAGTAGAAACATATCACCCCTCGGGTCCCAACAACGTCTATTGCTTCCCTCCATCTGATCTTCTTGGTGGTGAGGGTCCCCCACCGAAGAGTACAGAATCCAATGGACTAATATATGTTTGGCAGGTGGGAACACACATGTGCCTCCCCTGAGGGGGACAAGTTTGACACTGTCCCTTGCAACACTGTGGGTGTCTTGCATCATGTTTCACCATGTGCAGTGCTCTGGTGCAGGGTCTGGGGACTCTTTGGGGGGCCTTTGATGGGCCATGACACCCCTCTACTGTCCCTCACGTGGATGTCCCCTAGATGTGGCTTTCCCGGGGTGGGGGGCCCCGCAGCTGGGCAGGTCTGCACAGTGGAGGATGGGCGTTCACTGCCTCTGACCAGAGGTTTTTTTCACCATACACCCAAAACACGTCTCCTCCTCCCCCTGGGCTGGGGGAGTGTGTGCAGGCCTGGCAGCACACACTAAGCCTGGGGCTATAGCCTCCACCCCAAAGGCGCTGGGTCGAGTCCTGCTGTGGATGCTATTCCAGATGCTTTGAACAGCAGTGTCACTTTTCTTATCTCTATCAACTTGCAGTCCAGGGCCTCAGTCAGGAGGCCCGTTCAGGGTGCAGTGGTCTTCCGTGCAGTTTTTCTTATACAGTTTTGCTATAATAGGCAAAAGTCTTTCATGAAAATGTTTGAGCCATGAACTCAGCCTCTGACAGACTCGGCCAGTGCATGGATGGGCACAGCCTGGCACAGAGGGTCTGTCCAGCCCCACAGCCATCCCTCATGGGCAGGGTGGTGAGCCTGCCACAATGGACAGGAAGGCTAGAAGTTGTCTGTGTTCCACGGTATAATCTCCTGTGATTCGCCACTCTGTGCTCAGGGTATTTAAGGTTAAAGACTTGGTGGAATTTTCTTCTGAGAATTTGTCTTAGCAATTTCCCAGTTACCTGTGTCTTTGTAATGGTCCATCTCAGAAAAAAGCCCCATTTATTTACACATTTCTTTTCTTGCTTCATAATTCTATGTGGTATTTTTATTTCTCAGCTCTTGCACTAAAGAAAGAGCAAGGAGATTATTTGCTTTCTCCATGCCAGCTATTTCTTCCAGACCTCCAGCACTTCCTGGCACACATTTTCTTCTTTCATGCCAGTTTGAGGAGCCCTATTGCATTTACACATTATTTAGTCCTATTCTCTGTTCCCCTTTTTGAATCACAGATTAATTTAGGTTGAAAAGGATGTCTGGAGGCTCTGATCCAGCTGCCTGCTCAAAGCAGGGACACTGTCACAGTCAGGCTGCTGTACTGCCCTGTTCCACCTGTCCAGTGTGTGTGTCCCTGCTTTGATTTCCCAGGACTGTGGCAGGCTGTGCTGGAGACACAGATGA
This sequence comes from Rhagologus leucostigma, assembly GCA_013397725.1. Classification (NCBI taxonomy): domain Eukaryota; kingdom Metazoa; phylum Chordata; class Aves; order Passeriformes; genus Rhagologus; species Rhagologus leucostigma. The sequence continues at coordinate 139,282 of VZTD01005277.1, forward strand.
AGCCAGGACAAACCATACTCACTGTTCACTGGTTTCCCCTCACCCACAGAACAACCCTCTCCCCTCAGGAAGCTCTCAGGTTCCTTAGGCACAGCCTGCCTCCAGTATCCCTGTGTTGGCTGTCCCCAAGGGCTGCCTCCCCCAGCCAGGCCTGGCTGCCAGCAGAGCTTCCTCCATCGCCACCCTGGGATCCAAGATGGGTCTGCCCGAGCTGTGGTCCCTGAGTGTCCCTCCTGTCCCATGCCAGGACTGGCGATGCTTTGCCTTTGCTCAGGCCGCTGGGACTGGCTTGGCTGCTGGCACCTCGCTGCAGAGCTGGGGAGTGGGGCTGCAGCAGCACCTCTGGGTTCATCCCATCAGATGTGTAATTGCACAGTGTTCTCTTGGACAGTTTCTAGCAGGGAGCTTTCTTTTCAGCAACTGAAGACCACTGAGTTGACATGTTCTTTTCACTATTAAAACTCACATTATCATTCCTGAATGGCAGTGATCAGTTTTCACAGCTCATCAGGGTGTCTGTACAACCCAGATTTTTTTCCTGTATGTCCATCATTTTAATCCTCATCTTCATTGAATTTCACCTGGCGTACCCTCAGAGGGTGCTGGGAGCGCTTTGTTGCCTGATGGTATTTGCTGTGCTTGTGTCTTTCATGACTCCCCTGGAGGCTGCTATGGCCTCATTCACTTCTGCCCCCCTGAACCCATGTAGAGTCCTTTCACCCTGCCAGGATGGGCCCCCCATTGTGTCTGAGCCAGTCAGGAGCAGAGGGGACACACAGTGACAGCCCAGCAGCCACCAGGCAGGGCTGGGGATGTGTCTGCTGCTGCCAAAGGTTTGGAGGGTTGAGGTGAAAGGACACCTTCATGGCAGCTTTTGTTAGCTGCAGCACTACCCTCGGTGGGTGATGAAGCCTTTGAGAAACCCTTCACCAGCCTGCTTGGGTGCAAATAAATGCCAGTGCAGAATTTTATTGAGGCATGCCCCTACCAGGACAGCCATTTATCAGTGATCTGCTCAGAACTGAGAGGGAAGACAAGACATCTGGCTAACACAGACACGTCTGCAGTGAGTGGTCCTGAAGCTAACCATAGCACAGAAGTCAGAGGCACTGAGAACTGATTGAGGGCTAAAATGCTGACAGAATAAGCACTGCTATTTATTACAACAGTTTTACACCTCCAGAAGTGCTCATTGTCCTGTAGAGTCCTTGAGAACTGCTGTTACTCATGTCAGAGACAGCCAGCCTGACCCAGTGTCAGCAAACCTGAGCGGGACACATCAGGGGAGGCTGGGGGGAGCTGCTATGCTGTGCAGATAGAAACTGAGGCACTGCCTGGCCACAGCATATTCCTGTTAATCACTTACACAAATTAACTATGACAGTCAGTGAGAAACTCCCCAGTTTTAGACAGGGAAGCTTCAGGGAATTTACCTTGCTTCAGAAGGAAGTTCTGGATTTTCAGCTGGAAGTAAAGATGAACCACAATCAAAGTCTGTCAAGCAGAGCGGAGTGTCGTGTGGTACGGGGTAGGTTTCAAACCTTACCCTTGCCTGGGAATCTCAGAATCAGAGGATGGTTGGGTCAAAAGGGACCTTTAGGGGCCATCTAATCTGATGCCCTGCCATGAGCAGGGGCATCTTCCACTAGACCAGGTTGCTCCAAACCCCATCCAAGCTGAGACTGAATGTTTCTAGAAATGGGGCATCCACCACTTCTTTGGTGCCGGTGTTAAGAACTCATAAGCATTTTCTGCTCAAGACTTTTCCTCTCCTCTCTTTCCTTGCAACAGCACTGCATGTCATTTAACAGGACAGGATTAATAAAGACTCACTCTAATCCCCTGAAACTGCCTACCAAGTCCAGTGGGCAGTGGGACCAGCAGTGTCTGCAGCAGTACCCAGAGATGGCAGCCCACAGCAGGACAGAGCTGTGCTCAGGGGATACTGAGGGAAGCCCCAAGGGGCAGGAGCTGGTACCGCACCCTGGGGCCGGTGTGACCCTCAAACCCATGGTGTTTGTGCCAGAGATAGAGCTGAAATCCGCAGGAGCAGTGTGGGTACAAGCCCCAGGCTCCGTCTCTGTCAGGGCTTAGCAGCCCAGCAAGAGGAGGAGGAACAGATGACAGCAGGAGAGCCAGCCTTGCTTCCCAGCACCTGAAAGGGGCTTCGACAGCTTCAGGCATTTCAGGGGTTTAGATTTCTGCTGTATCCATGCGGCAGATGGCTTATCTGTCCCATAACATGCAGCTTTCTTCCCGGATTTGTGACCATTTATTCAAACCCAGTTGTCTGCAGCTCCCTTTCCTTCCCCCCCTGCCCCGTGCAGTGCTGAGAGCCCACGGGCTGGGCAGAACCGCTCAGGCGTGGCTCGCCCTGGGCTCACCAGGCTGCTCCTGCCTTGCAAGAGCATCAAGCAATTCAGTTTTCTCCTGTACTTTGGGAGAGAAAAACATCTTTGATGCAGGGCTTTTGCAGGACTGATCTTTATTTACTGATCGCTCATTCTTCTTGATTCTCTATTTCCACTCGTTGTCTTGGTCATAGGATGCTTTCCTTTTTGCAACACTGGTGAGAGGAAAATTCTTCTCAAGCTGGTGCTTTCCGCCTCAGATGTATCAATGTATGTCCTTCAACAGCTGCAACATCTGCCTGTGACATCCTGTGGCACCCAGGAACCTTTTCACCTTGGCCAATCCAGTGATAATCATAATTCTCATCATGACATAATGATGATGGCAATAATAGCTATGATGAGGAGCTGCTTTTCAATGTAAGCTTTTGATTTTTGTTGTTGTTTTTTGTTACTCTATAGAAAGTAGGGAATGTAATAAAAACCACTTGATAAAAAGGAATTTAAGTAAAACTAAAAAGGAATGTAGCTTTTCCTGCCTGACTTAAAAAAAAAAAGAAGATGTAAATGTAAAGAAACAATTCAAACATACAGGAAAAAAAGCATCCTGGAAAACTCGTCTGAGCTTTGTAATGGGCTGTGGGGCCAGGTGTGTGATTGTAGAACATTTCTTGTAAACATCGGAGCTTCAAATACATGTGTTTCATTCACCCAGTCTTTATGCAAGGCTGAATAAATTACACCAGCCCTGTCTGTCTAAGGTAGCTGCAGCAGTGGCTTTTGCAAATTGTTTAATTTAACAACTGCTGTGCCATTTCTTCAAATGGTTTCACTCTCCCAGCCAGGGTCCCCCAGTGCTTCCACAGTTAGTGGCAGGGGATGGAGGGCTGAGGCCAAGTGCAGGGAAGAATTTTGGCTTGAAGGGCAGAAAGAAGGCAATAAATAAAGCTGAAATTTCTGAATGTTATTTTATTCTACTAATTTTAGCTGAGTTAGTACTTGAAATTTCCTGTGAAGCTTTGGTAAACTTCTGCTTCAGCAGCTTTCTCAGTTATCACCTGTGTATGTTTCTTAGCTGATTGTACCATCTATGCGGTGAAAAACCTGAAGAAGAAAAATGTAAAATAAGTATCTTCCAAGATGTTCAAAGGAATTTTGTAAAACCTAACCAAAAACGAATTCAAAAATATTTTTAGATTTTTTTTGTAACAGTAAAGAATCCCTTTTACTTAAATTGTTCTGTTGGTTTTTGCTCTGGGATTTTTTAAATTTTTTTTTGTTTAATGAGTGTGCCTGGTGGCAGGGGAAACTTACAGCCTCTGTAGAGGGGAAGTGTATTGATTTTTCCAAGCTAGAGTGATGGTGGATGCTGCATGCTCTTGACTCTCCCTGTTCTTGTGCAGGGTAGGTATGGTGCAAGTGAAGGGGCTGTGGCATCTGAAGGGCTCAGCTCTGTGGCTCTTGGGACCAGGAGGGTCAGGGAAGGGCTGATGGAGGGATCCAGGTAGAGAAGTAGTTAAATAACAATAATAATGTTATTTCTGTTTATAAATGTTCACTTACGGTAACTCTCTCCTTCCTCAGATGCCATGCCTGGTTCTTATCATGTCCCTCTGGGTTGTGACATTATCTTTGATGTGTCAGTACTTTTCTGGGATTTGTTTTATCCATATTTGTCTCTGAGCTCTGTAACCCTATGCGGGAGCTATCTGTATGACCTATTTTTGTGAGGCGGTGCTAGGCTGTGTGACAGAAAAAAGAGGACTAGGGAGATACCCTAAGAATGAAGGACTCTGAGCTCAGGGTGGGCAGGGCCTGGCCTGTGCTCCCCCAGGGCTAAGGGACAACCAGCTCATGGCCCGGGTGCTAGCAGGTGCTGGGCTGCACCCCCCCACTCTCCCCTTAAAATGTGCAAAGCAGTTTGGAGAAAAAGGAGCGACGTTTGGCCATTGATACAAGCAGCAGTTAGTCTTTTCCAACAGCCTTGTGAATAATGGGCACACATCGTGGTCTGGCAAGGAAAGTATAAAATACACCTCTTCTCCCTAAACAATTATTGGAGCCATAATGAAAGAAAATCCTTCCTTACCATTTTGCATACATGATTAGAATTCCATCAGTGGTAAGCAGCTTTCCACAGCCTTTCTCACCAGCTTGTTCCCTGGCTTTATCCACTTGCATCAAGGCTTTATGATCTGCCCTTTCAGTCATATTCCCATGTTCTCCAATGGCTTTTGGCCAAGCTGGCTAATCATTTCTGTTAACTTCCTTTTAGTCTGAACAATCCAAGCTCCCTTGAATGTCTTGTTGTGCTTTATTCAGACACCCGTTCCTCCTGGTGTAAGTGACTGATGGCAGCAGCTGTGGGTAGGCCCCAAGCTGTCGAACAAGCCATTTGAAAATAACATGCTCTTTAGCCATTGGAATTATTAATAGCAGCTTTGCTTTCCTGTCTTGGGGCATTTAATACTCAAGGATTTAATGATTTAGCCAATTGACAGAATTAAGCTTTTAGCTCATGGTGAACTTACAACTTGACTCTCTAGCTGGGAAGGGGTGATGCTCTCGTTTTCTTTTCTTTCCAAGACCTGACAATGTTTAGTATTTTGGTAGAAGCTGAATTGCTAAAACTGTTGCTGATGACCTGCAGCAGCCTGACAACTCAAAGGAGCAGCTCACGTGGCTGTGACTGACAGATGGGCCACGTGCAAGTCACCAACTTGTCAGGTGCTGCTGCTGACCCCGGAAGGGGTTAGTGTCTCAGTAGGCTGAGACTTGCAGCTTTCCTCCGGCTCGGCCTCGCTGCTCCCTTTTTGGGTTGTGCTTCTCTAGTACAGCAGATTCAGCTGCCCCTTGGTCCTGGGGTCCTCACTCCATCTGCTCCCAGCCGGCCCTGCTTGTGCAGCCACATGGAGAACGATCAGGATTGCTTCACCTTCATCCCAAACACGGCTGGTGCATCCGCTGTGGTTTATCTTTGCCGGTCCCTCCCATTTAACATAATGCAGAAGATGGGTACAAATGCTGATGTTGGAGATGTTAATGATCACCGAAATTCTGTGCTACTTCTGTGCTGTATAAATGTGGAGCAATTGGTGGAATTGCAATTGTGGAGCAATTGGATTGCTGTAATCCTTACATGGAAAATGAGAACAACATCAATGCCACCAAACCTCCAAGAGCTTGGGGCTTACAGTGGTGATCTATTTACAAGCAAACACTCTCTATGAAGGTTAAAGAAAATATTGGTGATGTGCACACTACACATTGTCATCACAAAACCAAAATGGCACAACAATCCATTCATCAGAATCTATTACTTTTTGTAGCTCAGATGTTATGTGGAGACAAAACAGGGGCAGACCTTTGTCACAGCCCCAGGTCCCCAGGACTACACCCTTCCCTCTGTCCCTCCTGTCTCCATGTCTTACACAGACAGACTGCATGGAAACATGAGCTTTTTTATCCAGTAACTCACTCAAGAACCACAGCTCTGTGACGAGAAGCCAGCCAACACTCCATTTAATTCTTTGGTATCAGCTTTGAGATGTGAGGATGCTCACTCATGCACAGCACCGAGACGGATTCGTGCCTGACAGTGCGCAGTTCATCTCCCAGACAGAGGGTTGTGTGGAGTTACGGAAGCATGAAATACACACACCTGAAAACAGGAGAGGGACTGGTGCAAGGGACAGAACTGTCTACCTTACAGGTGTGCTGACGGGGGGTACAGCTGTGACACTGAGCAGAGAAAGTCTGCACACAAGGTGATTTTGCTTGTTGTTGTTCAGCCCAATTTGAGGCTGAAAAGACCCCGTAAAGGGAGCCATTTGGAAAAATATCCTGTGCCAAATCAAATAGTGCTGTCCAGAACTACAGTTGCTGTACAGCGTGTGCTGTGCAGGATGTATGCTGTGGTGGTGCTGACTTGGGCGCAGGGCCCCTGAGCTGCCCCTCGCCAGGGTCACGCCAGGCGCATGCTGGCACAGGCGCTGCCCTGCCTGTGGCCCGCTGGTTCACTTGGCTTTGCTCCTTTGCTTTCCATCTTAGAGCTCTCGTAGGAAACATGTCTAACCACAGGCTCTGCTATGTATCCAGTTTGTTCTGGATACTTGCGATGGCAAGGGATACAAAGGGAAAATAATTCAAGTAATAAGGGAACTACAAGAAATTGTGAAGCAATAAGCACTGCAGTGGAAGAAGGCTTTACAATAAACAGTTCAAAAGGATGTGAAAGCAAGGGAGATATTGCTATCAATGGAGCAGAAATAGCTTTATAGTTTTAACGTCAATCCCTTTAACTGTACAAACTGTTAAATAAAAGGTTGTGTTTAACAAGTTGAAACAAGTTGCAAATTCTTGAAAGAAATGGGTTTGCTGAGACTGTGACACACATTAAATAGCTGGCAGGCCTGCCTGATGTGTATTTGAAAGGAGGATCCTGTGTCTTTCTGTAATTAATTTCATTGCAAGTGTGATACGTGCATGCCTAACACATCACAAGATAATGTGCAGATGCAGATTGTTCATAGCACTGTCATTAATTCCACCACTGTTGACAATCAGCTCATGGAAATCAGTTGCCAAATCTCAGCTGGATCCTTCAACACAGAGTTTGAACCCTTCTCATGAGAGATGAAGTGCTGCATTCCTGGAAAGTGGAAATCAAAACTCTTGTGAATTGGATGGCCTCATTTGCTCTACAGCTAATTACATCTGGTTTGGTTCTGCTCCACCTTAGCAACATCTTTTGAAAACTTTAAGTAAAAAAAGAAAAAAATACGGTCCTGTACTTGGGAGTGGGGCATCTACCTCACTTGAAGTCAGGACTTGGTGACCTTTGTTCCATGCGGGTTTTGGTTGTGCGCTGGCTCTTGGTTAGGCACAGAAAATGGTATTTTGAAGGGCTGGAGTTTACCGTGATACCTGATGATACCTGCAGGCACACTGGAGAGGGCAGGGGAAGGACCAAGGCCTCCACAGCATCCCATAGCAGCTATTCCTTACATCAGGTGAGCATCCCCACCCCTCAGAGCAGAGCCTGAAACAGCCTCTCAGGGGGTCAACGACCCAAGGTGATCAGCTCCGAGGCTGTCTACTCTCAAAGAGCCAGTGCCTGAGAAAGACTAATATAGGAGCTTTCAGATGTTTACAAATAACACGAGAAATAAAGCATACAGATGTTGAACAAGTTTGTGCACTCACAGCTGAGCACTTAGAGCAGCTTAAGCTTAGACCGGTGCATCCAAGACTGGATATAGTTGGGGTGTACGGAAGCGGGCCTGAAAGGGAATTGATGGGCGGTGTCTGGAAACTCTTTCTCTAGAGATGCAGACACCAGATTTACCAGGAATTAGTGTCCTCAGCAACACATTCCTAAATCTAAGATTCACTAAAGTTTACAATTGCAATGAAATGGGGCTGTGCTCAGCCTTGATGCCCTGACAGATGCCTGCTGAGTGCTGGGCAGTGGGGTGGAGGTGTTTGACGGGATGAAGCCAATCCGTGGTGGGGGAGCTGGAACAGCACTTGGACCCATCCCACTGCTGGTGGGTGGCTGTGACTCTCTAGGACCTGCTGCCCCTGGGAGCTCCCTGTGGTGCTTGTCTGCTGGGCTCTTACCTTCCCCTCTGCTGTCAGCAGCTGGTGCCTGAGTTGGGGGAACAGAGCTTCCTGAGGGTCAGGACTCTTCCATCGCCTCTTTCTTACCATCCGCTGACACTGAGAACTGGCCCAGGCTCAGACCAGGAGGTTGTCAGCCCCTTGCACTGATTATCAAACCTTGCATCTCTTAATTAGCAGATCCTGATTAATAATCAGGCACACCTGAACAGAAAAAGCCAAGGGCCTCTTCGCTTCCTGTCCTTGCTGAATCCACCTGCCCTCTCTGCCCAGTGTCTTCAGAGTCAGCCAGGACACTGACCCAGTCTGCACGGTGGGAGCTGTGTCCAGCCATGTGGAAGGAGGATGCTCTCTGTGAGGAAGCTCTCTGACGGCTCTCCTGATTTACCTCTCAGTTTGCCTCAGGCAGGACAAAGCAGAGCAAATCAATTCTGCAAGCAGCAATCAGGAACTGCTATTAATAGGACTGATTCTCACTGACCTGGCAATACCGCTGATCCTGCCCAGGGATGCAGTTCCTATTCCACACTCTCTAAACAAGCCTTGTTTTCTATGGAGACCGTTCAGTGTAGCAGCCTGTGATTCGTTGTCAGAAGCCTTTCTCTAAGCAAACACAGGGTGAGACATTCCTGCTGGTTTGCAGTGTGTGTGACTGATCCCCCCAGGGACTCTCCTCCACTGGGAAACAAAATTGCAGTGAGCAATGACATTAAGTGTCATTACACTCTTATGAGTGGAGAGGTCTGCAGGCTTCCATGGAGTAGCATTTCTGATCAGGAATGAGACCATCAAGGAAGGTTCTCATTTCGAAGGGCTTTTATCCGGTTACCTCAGGCTCACAGTTTCTTTGATGACTAAAATAGAGCTGAAGGAAGGCTCTTGTCAGTAAGACTGATGCTAAAATGCTCCCAAGATTGAGAAGTATCTTATAGGTTTAAAGGGAAAAACCACAAGCGGAACTGGGAGATGAACAGTAATTCCTTTGGTTGGTTTAAACTTGTGCTGAGGTTCCTTCTGCCTGAAACTCTGAATTAACAGTTTAGGTTTAATTCTGGCAATTGATTTTTTAAAATAATCATAATTGTTCAGACCATGCCTAGTGCAGGTTCAGTTCAGCTCCCTGAGAAGCCTTTTGTACAAACCATTCATGGAGGAACACCGAAGGTTTGCTTTTCCTAGCTGAATACCCTGCACGGAGCAGTTGTGAGCTACCTCAGGCGATCCCAGCACCCACGGAATGGGCACAAGGCCAATTGCTGGTCAGGCCTTGCATGCTGGAAATAGGAAGGATTCACTGAACATTTTCCCCAGAGACCAGGAGCCATTGTTCCTGTGCAGACCCATTTATTTCTGAATTGCCGTTCACAGGATGTGATCCAGTACTCACTTCAAGGTATGAAAAACACATTTTCTTCTCAGTGCTGTGTGAAATTTCAACTTCTCCTTTTCCCATTCACCTTGTGTAAAGCTGGTATCAGCCAGTGTCTGCCAGTGCTATTTTAATTTACTTCAAGGATAATGGAAGTTTCTTCCCATGTACATAAAATCCCAGTATCACCAACACTCTGGGTCATGTGCTGGGAAGGGGAGCGAAGCAGAGCCTGTAGCTGGAAAGTACAGCAAGGGCTGGCCAAGGGCAGGGGTGGGCAGGTCCTGCAGAGCAGCTGCATCTCCCAGAGCTGGGGAGGTCATGGGTGGGGAGGGCTCAGTGAGTCCCTGCTACCCAGCACAGCCTTTGGACACATTTGAAGAGTGGGCAGGGAACTCCCAAATTGGCCCTGGGCTGGCTTCACTTCCAGGCTGCAAGGCTCCAGCATGCTTGGCCTGGCCACAGAAGAATGGATTGTTATAAATGGTTAAAGACTTCTTTCAAAATAGTATTTCTTTATCAATGATCAGAAAGCAAAGGGAGGAAACTGGAAGAACAGTGGGAAGAGTGAGATGATCCCCCCAACAAAGTGGGGTGGTGCCCAAGGGGCCTTCAAAAGTGTGGGAGATGAGCTCAGCTTTTCCTTCCCAATCACTTTCTGATACGTTTGGAGGAGTGAAGTGTCACCAAACTGAGTGTGCTTTAGGTGGTGGTAGCCCCTGTGCAAGACAAGATATTCCCCTTGTCAAACTGCCTTGTTATGTCTTGCACTGAGAGGAACAAAGAGAATCTGGGCCACATGACTCTTGGGGAAGGGACATGTTTCCTTGGCAAACCCTCCACTGCCTCTGGGCAAGCTGTCCTCAGCACGAGGAGCTGCACCTTGTCCCACTGGGATGCACAAAGACGCCCCTGCAGCAGGAGCCCATCCTTCCTGCTAGCTCCATGGTTGCCATCTCCTAGTCCTGGCCACTGACATCCCTGGGACAATGCCCAACTGTGAGCAGCAGCCCCTGGGCCATGTGGGGCTCCTCTGCCCCAGGCTCCAGCCCCAGCCGTTCTTTCCTTCCAGCTGAAGCTGGGCACTCCTCATCAGCCTCAGCCCTCCACAGAGCCCCATGTGCCGCTGGCCCTGGGGAGGGATGGGAAAGATGACAGGGCCTTTCCCTACCCCTGCCCTGCTGTCCCTTTCCTGCGAATCTTGCCTTTTCCTCTGTGACACAGACTAAGGAATTTCTCCTCTGCTCTCCCCCTCCCCACACCTCTGTGTGCCCTCTCTGATCCTTCACTTTGTTCTTGCTCCTTCTCTGCCCCTTTGCTCCTCACACTTGTCTAGTTTTTGCATTACATAACATGATTGAATCCCCTTCCTTTTAGAAAAAATCTCATACCTGATCCCATTCAGCTTCCCAGCTATAGTTCATCCTGCTTTCATCTGGAAAATTATTTAACATGCTGTACAGGCTGTCTTTTATCCGTTTTGTTTCTAGACAGTTACCAAACACTTGTGTTCTTACCGCTGACCTTTTCCCAGTTGGCTTGATTCCCCGAAAAGACAATGGGAGGGACAGAAACCCATGCGTGCTCCAGGCAGTCACTTGGACAGCATGCACGGGTGGACTGGCTGTTCACTCCCACCAGCCCATCCCTCCAGTATATCTGCTAATTAGTGATAACTTGAAGCTGTTGCTCCCTGTTCCAACACTGCTGATACTCCTGTTTCCAATGTCAGCTGGATGTGTTATTCTGACACGAACCTGATGAAGCCAGGAGTTACCTGGGAAAATCAGGCTCATCTGCTTTCCTAGTGAGAGAAAAAGCAATTCTACTTTGGAAGGAGACAAAGAATTGGCTGGGGCTTCCCATCCTTTCCTTATGAAACCATTCCCTGAGTGTCAGAGGTGCTGAACGGGGCCAGTGGATGTGCCAACACACTCACATGAGGGACCAGTTCCTTCCTCCCTCTGCTTTCAACATCCCTGTCTGCCCCTCATAACTGTGAGAGCCCTTGGCACTGGGCAAAAAGACATCACTGTGTAACTCTTCCTGGTGCCTGAGGATATCGGGGCTTCCTGCTTCTGGGATAGAGCACCACAGCAAGCCCAGCAGAACCTTTGTGTGGCCGCAACTACGGCTGGAACTGGCAGCCAGCAACTCCTTCAAAAGCTGCCACCCATCAAAGCCTGGTGAGTCACTCCAGGTTCAGAGAACAAGGAGTTCCTTGAGTGTACATCTGACATGTTCAGTAGGATAGAGGGCTGATAATCAAATTTTTCTTCCAGATACACAAATTATTTCTGAAGGTCTGTATTACCACTGTTTGTGGACAGAGTCACTGAAAGTTCCCCTCTTAGACCAGCTGCTGTGAGTAATTTCATTGCTAAACCATATGGCATAGCTCTTATGTAATTTTATTTGAAAATATGATTATTTTAGTTGTGATAGTGCTTTATCTTTTGTGTTGTTGTTCCTCTGTATGTGCATGTTCGGCTCTTGGCACAGGAGGATGCATGTCCAGAGAAGACCCCTGTGAGAGCAGGGAAGGTGTAGCAGCCCCTCAGAGCCAAGCTCGGACAGTGATCATCCCCAAGGGCTGCAGGAGCAGTGTGAGGGAAGGAACAGCTCCGCCCTGGTACTTGGTAAGAAATGAGGATCTGACTCGGGGGTGGCGTGTTTTAAAGGGCAAGAAAAGAGCCCTAGGGGGCTGCTCTGGGGATTTCCATCCCTCCAGCCTCCAGAGCAAAGCCAGACTCCAGCCCATGGGGAGCAGGTGGGCAAGTCAAACACGTCACTTGTTCACGAAAAATCATAGGCACCATCTCATATCAGCCACAAGCGCTGGTGAGCCCAGCACCTGGGGTGCTGTTATCTTTAGTGGCAATAAAACCAAACTCACTCACTGAGGCAGAGCTGGGAACTTGCATCTGACATCTCCTTTGGAGAGCTCGAAGGCCGGTCACTGCCTTTGGGACCTGCAGAGTTTGCTGGGTCTTATAGAGGACTTTGATTTGGGAGGTACAGGTGAGGTGATCAAATGACAGTCTTATCCCAGCTTTGGGCACACTCCAGGATTTCACTGTGTCCCCTGGTAAATTAGAGCAGAAATGAATTTCCGGACTAAGGGTGTCCAAAGTGTTTGGCACCCAGGGCTGTGCTCCCAGAGAGAAGACCAACAGTTGGAAATGGAGGGTGCAATTAAAGAGTTTAACCAGCCATTACAGAGGTGTTAACTCACTGCTGCAGTTACACAGCTGTTTGTTCATTAAAGGAGAAATTTAATACAATAATAATGCAGTTATAATATTTGCAATTCTGCACACTAAAAGCCAAAACCCAGAGTTTTCAGGAGTGATACAAACAGTCCTGTCCCTTCTCCAAAAGGGCCTTTAGATCTCAGAGCTTACAGAAAACTTTTACAAGGTACAGCGTGCTCTGGGCGTTACCACAATTTTCCCCATTTACGTTGTTGAGCCCAGAATTGAGAACAGCACCTGAGCTGTGAGAACACTTCTCTGCAGCCTGCAACCCCCTCCAGCCTCAGAGCCTTCATCCATTCACAGCAGGCACTTTTTCTGTCTATAAAGCTCAGTCCCAAAACCTGGTCTTCAAGCGAGTGTTGGAGCTTTTTCAACTCCCTCAGGAAACGTTTCATCTTTTTCACTTTTACTCTATTTTTAGAAACAAATTCACTGCTGCATTTCATCAGAATTTACTCACAGTTTCACTGCACTTGAACTTGTACTTCTGAAATCAATGAATTGTTTCATAAAAAATTTAGACCAGATATTGCCGGGAGGTGTGGGAATGGTTTTTTAAAAAACACTTCTTTATAGAGTGTTGTTGATTAAATCTTTGCAGTCACTGCTGAGCTACAAGATTTTGTGGAGGTGGAGTGGGGCAGATTCCTACACAGAACAGACACAATCTGGTGCTCATGCACCACTGACATTATTTATTTATTACCTCACTTGAGGGTCAGGGAGATGACTGTGGTTTATTAACCGTGCAGAGACCAGACGTGGCTCAGGTTGTCACTGCAGGGTGATGAGCCGGTCCTGTATCCCTGGTAAGGCCCTCTGAGGGAAGGGAAGAGCTTGAAGGCTCAGGCAGGGTCAATGGTATTTATTAGAGATGTTCCTGTCTGACGTCTAAAACCTCTTTTGCTGAGACATTGGCTGAACCATTCCATATTTGCCAATCTGGATTAAAAGGAAAAGGGAGGAAAAGGAGTTTCCTGAACATTTCTACTCCTGTTTGCACAGTGAAAGACACCCCAGACACCTGTCGTCTGACTCCAGAGATCACCCAGGAAGTGCAAACAATGAGTGCTCAGAGGCTGAGCATTATTAAACATTACGGACAACAAGGAAGAGACAGAGAAATGTGAATAAATAAAATTATCAGGATTTACCAACAGGGTTTGTTTGTTTGTTTGTTTGTTTGTTTTGGTGAGGGGTTTTGTTTGTTTGGTTGGTTTTTTAAGTGCAATTTGCTATTAAAGAAACTATTACCAGGAGATTGCATGGTAAACTGAGGAAAGTATGGAACCGTAGCTTGGCCTGTTATGGTATTTAACAGCAGTTACTAATGAAAAAGTGAAAATAGTTGCATGCTGAAGGTTGCACTTGACTGAGATGGAGTGGATGTAGATAGAACATCTCCAGTACATCAGTCAGTTCTGAGCACGTGCTAACAGGAAATCAATTAATTTCCACCAACATTTGCTCTTTCTGTTGTGAAAGAGTTTTAATTAACTTATTGTGAATGGTCAGTAGCTGCTTATTCTGGAAGAGCTTTACAGATTTAATGAAGCACCATTCTTTCTGAATTTATGCTGGAAAAGTGACAATGACAAATTTTAAGCTGAATTGCTTGCCATATGTGATCAGTTAATGGAAAACCTTCCGCATCCCAATTATTAATTCCTGTCCTGTTATTTTCTCCATTAAGCAGCAGTCTTCTGACTTAGGCAGTGAGTCCAGGAGCAAACATGCCACTGCCACTTGGCAATAAAGCCATTTGGGCACAGGAAGATCCCTTTGGTCCAGGGCACGGCCATCTACTACTTGTTTGATGCTTTCTACAGACATTATTGTGTCTGACACCAGGAAGGGCCACATGCAGGAGTGGAGCTGAGGGAGGAGGGCTGAGCTCCCCCCAGCCACACTGTTTTGCTTTTGTGGTCATTTCCTCAGATAACCCCAAACACCACTGAGTTTTGGAGGCTCAAACAGATGAGGTTTTGGTCCATAAGGAGAAGATAAGCCCAAAATAAGAAGAGGAGCCCAGTGCTAGCTGCACTACAGCCCCCAAAGTGGTTGCTGTGGGAGAGATCTGAGGAGGAGGTGGAACAGCTGAACTTGTTTGCTTACCTGGACAGGTATGAGATGGTGGTGAGGGCTGGGTACTCCACCGGGTGATGGAGCTTCTGCAGTGCCAGCACCTGCCCAACTCACTCCCCTGAGCTGCGTGGCAACAACATCACAAGGACAATGAGCAGAGGACTTGGGCTCCCTTTGAAAGAGCTGTTTGTACCTTGTTCTGCATTACCAGTGTTCATGACTTCCTCCTGCACCACCTCTGGGAGTGGCCTGGTTCCCACCTGAGCCAGAGTTTCATACTGGTATAATCAGGGGATTTCTTAAGCACAAAGTCAGAGGTTTCTTGAAGATGGTGATGGAGGTGGGAGTACACACAGCTGTCCCAGTTCAGGGGGAGTGAGGCACTGGAGCCCCTTTATACCTTTCTAATGACATTGCTTTATTTATTTACTTATTTTGCTTAGTTCTGTATAGATGAAGTCCTTCAGCTTTATGTCCCATGGGTTATCACTGTGTGGGAGGGCTGTGCTGGGAGACCAACACTGTGCTACAAACAGGGTGGACATACACAGATTCACTGTGGATTCATTGGCACCTTTGTACACTTGAGGCAGCAACATTAAACAAAATAGTAAATAATCCAGTCCCCTACAGCCATGGGCACCTGCCAGCTCTCAGTCTGGCTTCCCAAAGGAAAGCATGTGCCTATTTCTCACTGTTGCCAGTTCTGAGTAAGAGAAATGACCCGGGTTCCTTGTAAAAGAAGAGACAGGAAAAGCTGCAGCAACACAGGACAAAATGCATCAATTTTCCAAGAGAGAACTTAGCAATGGCAGGAATCACAAATGGGGAAGTATTTTCATGAGGAGTCAACTCCATGGCTTTCAGCAGTGACTTCTTTCTGATCTGTGCACATGCTGCAGTTAAAAACTTCACACAATTAACAGGACAGAAAGTCAGCAGTTAAACACATTGTAGAGACTGCTCAGGGAGATGAAAGGAGGCATTAAAAACACCAAACCTTGTGTAAAGGTTAATTAAAACATTAATAATGCAAGGTTTCAATTATTCATGCATAAATAAAAAGACATTTAATGGTAGACACACTTTCTGGGAAAGGAAGCCCAGGGTGATTTTCTTACACCCTGACCAGCTGCATGTGGAATAATCCTCCAGTGATGGAGGCCTGTCCCTGGGAAGGTTGTTCCAGTGAATGACTGTTCTCGTTGTTAAAAGTTTCTTTCATATTGAGATGAAACTTATTCTGGTGCATCTTGTACCCATCGCCTATTGCTTTTGCCATGGAGCTCCTCCTGCAGAGAGACCCTCCATCCTCTTCAGATCTCCAGTGTATGTCCTGGGGTGCTGTGATGGGATCCCCCCTGAGTCAAATCTTCTCCAAGAGAAGAGACTGAACTTCAGTCTTTCCTCACAGGGCAGGTTCTCCAGCCCTTGGATCATCTATATCGCCCTCCTTTGGATCCTCTCCAGTCTGTCTGCTTCATTTTTGGATTGTGGGGACTAGAACTGTGCATGACCAGCAAGGCTGAGGGTCAGGCAGGTGACACTACTCTCCAGCCTGGAACCCACAATGGCCTTCACACAATGCTGCCAGGACTGTCATCCCTCATCTGTTCTTGATGTGACCTCCTCAGACGCTCAGAGCACCACTTACAGCCTGCTGGCTCCGGACCTGCACCTGCACTTCTGACACATCTTCCCCTCTCTGTGCCCCTAGCACCGTGTGTCTGTGCAAACACTGTTTCTGTGTGGCCGTAATCATACTCTCAGTTTCTCTCTTTCAGCTGTCTTTGACAAGTCATTTAGAGTTTGCCTGCTTTCATCAGCTTTTACAGTGAAGGAAAGTTGGCAGGCAATTCTCAACTACCTGACTTGTCTCTTGTCTGATGATTGATTTCCAGTGGGAGTAAGTTTTGATATTTGAAAAGATCCAACCTATTATTATTGAACATTTGAGCTGTGTGATGGAAGTATCTGTCTGACAAACCCAGAAGGATATTTGAGCAGAAGGCTCAAAGGCTTAAGGAATTTCTAGATCATGTATAAAATATTGCCCAGTGCATTGTCTCTGATGTCAGACAGAGAATGGAGAGAGGCCACAGTGTCAGGAGAATGCAGCCAGGTTGAGGAAAAAAAAGGTGCAAATGGAATATTTTTAAAAAGTGAAGAGAAATGTTAGCTTCTCTGAAGAATGAAAGACATGGCAGACAATAGGATGAAAAGGACTGATTCTGACCTACATACCCAGGCAGAATCCCTGCTGACAGAGAGGAAAAATGATGCCTTTGATCTGTAGGTGATATCAAGACTCTGGGCAGAGAGAGCTGATGAATCCTGTTGAAAAGGAAAAAAATCATACCAGCCCCAGTGGAGCCTGGGCTCTCACTACAGACAGGTCAGCAGCCCACGTGGTGCACAGCCTGGGCTCCAGCTGTGGCTTGGGGACAGGAAAACAGAAACATCCCCCTTGGAAATGGACAAAGATCCCCCCTGGGGACAGACAAACCTTCCCCTTGGGGATGAGACCTTGACCATTAGTTCAGGGATGAAGCTCTGCTGGCAGGAGCCAGGCACCCAGCTGAGAGGTGAGCTGCCGAAGGCTGGTGACTGGAGCATGCCCTGGGAGCTCTGCCAAGGGGCTGGTTTCCAGCTCCGAGCCGAGCTCCCGTGTCTTGCAGAAACAGGTGTGTTTTTCCTGGAAAACAAGCAAAAGTTGCTGTATCAGCCATAGAAGTGTCCCTTGGTGCCTCACAGCCTGAGCCAAGTACCAGTGGCACTGGTATGAGAGTCACTGTACAGAACATGTACTCTTAAGGGCGGAGCGTGTGCTCAGTCGTGAGCTGGTGCAGTGCCTCGTGTACACAGGAAACCAGCTGCAAGTTCTGGAGAAATCCCTTCATTTTGGGGCAGATAGGAAAAGACATTTCTTTTCTGCTTTGGTGCCAAGGAGAAGACCCCATCATCCCTCACCTCATTTCCAGGCACAATCTCACCCAGGTCATTGCCATTGCTCCCCTGTGTCTGAGCCCAACCTCACCTGGGTCACTGCCATCTCTCATTTGTCCCCAGGCACAGCCTCACCTGGGTCACTGCTATTGCTCACCTGTCCCTAGGTACAGCCTCATGTTTTCTCCTGCTCTTTGGTCTGGGAGTTCAAACCAGCCACAGCCCTGGCAAGGAGCAGCTCAGATATACTCGTGTATTCCAGACACCAGCAGATTCTGAGAGCAAGGGAAGGAGGTGGTGTTTTCCCACCGTGATGAATCCATGTCCAGAGAGCTCTAGTGCTATGTTCAAATGCAGGGAGAGATGCTGTCTCATTAGCATATTATTGTCTTTTTACTAATCAAGTCAGCGTGAATAGTTTTGCTTATGATTGTGTTTGATTGTATTAGGGAATTATAGACTTGAAAAGCTCTTTTTTTTTCCAAGTCTGCAGAAGGCAGCAGCACCATTCCTGCACTCTTTTTAGCAGATGTTGCAGAGAGCGTGCTCTGTGCCTGTCTTGTTTCACCGCCAGGATTGTACACCTGCAATTCCAAGGGAAAAAAGAAAACTGAGCAGTGTTAAAAGGAAGTTGTACACCCATCTATGTGTTGCCTGAGGAGGTAAAAGGCAGCTCCTGATTCCATTCTGGACTGACTGTAGTGCTTCTAAATGAACCCAGTGGTGCCATGACGGCTTTAAAGCTCATAGACAAAGTTACATTTTAAAAATCACACATAACTTGCCTGCACTTACTGTACCCCAAAATGAAGGTGAGATGTTTTCTGCTCCAGTGACAAAGAGCAATTTACCTGTCATGCCTGAGGTTATAATTACAGGTGAAGGCTGGGTGAATGTGGGAAGTGAATTTCCCTGTAACATTAAACCCCAATGATGGTCCTTTCAGGCCACAGAGGTTCTGAGAACATCACATAGCACAGCTCCAGCCCTCAGTAAGATTTATGGGTAGCTGCTCTTCTCCCAAATGGTTTTCCAGATGGGAGCTGCCAGAGCAGTGAGAGCCCTACAAGCTGCTGGAGCAGCCACACCAACCCCAAGCCCCTGGTCGTGCGGCTCTGGGCCCTTGTTGTGGGCTCAGCATCTCCACTGAGACTCCCTGGAGGCCTGTGGCCGAGGAGCAAGCCTATCCAGGGAGCAGGCAGGAGCATGGGACAAGCAGTGGGAGTGAGGAGTGCCCTGGGATCTGGCAGTGCTCTGCTCCATGCTAACGACCAAGGATTGGTCAAACCACACAGGAAAAAAGGGTTCTGGCTACTCAGTATTGTGATAAATCCCTTGGATGTGATATAAGCCCAGCATCTGTGTGGAAAGCTCTGGCTTCAGCATTACACAACATTACAGTGCTGCTCAGGCTACAGCCACAGAGTGACCTGACCCACCTGGGTCAGGGTCCCCATCCAGCTCAGAGCCACTGCCCCTCCAGCGTGGGGCACTGGGGCTGTGTATGGAGCAGGGCTGGCAGCCTGCGAGCGGGGAATGACATAGCCATGGGCTTCTGATGTGCCAGGGGGGCACTGGGAGGAAGTGGGGGTTAATTTTCCTCTTGTAAGGCTCACACTGGACTGGCATCTGTAGTGTTCTGTGTCTGTGCCTTACAGAAAAATGCTTCAAATAAATCACCAAAACCATTTGGGGGTAGGAAAAGAAATCCTTGTCTGGCAAGAGTTGAAGAGCTCCACCTGGTTATCTTGCCTGAAATACAGCAAAATGCTGACTTTGGGACATGTTTCCAGCAAAAGATCGTCTGGTACTAAGAAACCTTTAAATCTGGTTGAAGAAACAAAAGAGTCTGACTGGGAGCTAAAGAATTAAATGGATCAGTAGCAAGGCAGGAGCTCTGGGAGCGCTGGAGATTAAAGTTGGGTCACACAACCAAGCAACTGGTACCTGCCCCAGCTCTGGCAATGAAGTGTGACCAGGTAGAACTTTTCTAGGAGACGGACAACGGAAAGCCCCTGCTGTTGTGAGGATGCTGCAAATGGAAGAGGTCCTTCCCACAGTGCTGTACCCCACCCCGCTGGTGCCAAGGGCCAGACAGAGCCTCACTCCAGGCATTGTGGTGGCTTATGAAATGCAGGAGCAATGGATCCCCTGAACATCATTAACCCTCGGCTTCCCGTGACCCCAGCCCATGTTTGCCCTCCATAGGGTTACTGCAAATACTCTGCAGACATGGTCCCTTGTTACAGAAGGGGCAGGAGCTGCTCAGCTTTGTGGGTGAAAAAGAACCCGGGAACAAGTGAGACCTTACCTGGCTCTTCAGCTGAGTGCACACGCCCCTGCACACACAGACAAAAAAAAATCACATTTTTCTCCTGTGGATCCTAAGGAAAAGACTGTAATAACATTTTGTGCATAGCCTGTTGTTCTGTATGTTGACACCAAAAATTCCAAGGCACACAGGGAAAGCGAAAGGAGATAAGATGCAAAATGATTCTGTAATGGGTGCTGAAGATTTTCCGGGGAAGGGATTTTTTTTTCTTTGTTTGCTAAGCTTTCAAAACTAACACTGACATTTATACAAAAAGCAGCTTTTTATTTTCCCCTGGAGGTTAACAGCCTGCTGTTTCCCATTGTGAGTTATCCTGCGGGCACTGCTAGCACAGGTAGAGGAATTGTTTCTAGTCCAACTGTCAGCACCCAGCAAGGCAAAAATATTATGGAGTTAATAACGGATTTAATAACAAGCCATTATCAGTAATTCCATCAGTCCACTCTGGTTCATGGTGGGCGGCGTTGCTGGTTCACAGTACTGGGCAGGGAGAGCCTGGGTGCCTTCCTGGTCCACCTTCTGTGTGTGACCAAAAGACATATTGGCTGGCACTGACCCAGCAGGATCAATCACTAATTGCCTGTGTCTTGGGCCCAGAATTTGGCAGACACACCCTGGGCCACCTAAATACGTGTGACAGCAGCGGTGGCAGTGTTCGCATGACAACAGCCCCTGGAGGGAGGAGGGAACAGAAGGGCCATGAGGGTGAGAGTTGGGATCCATTGCAATAAAGGTGGCAGAGACAAGACCAGGACGTAAAGCATCCACTGAGTAGTGATGCTGTCTTTGTCCAGTCCATGTTCAGCTGGAACATTGGCTCTTATGCCGGTGACAGACCAGTAAATTAGTAATTCCATTCCCTTGGCCCATCAAGGAGCTAACAGGACAAACTACCATTGAAATGGTGTAATATATTAAAAATGTGTGCAAGCCTGCATTAATTGCGGCTGGAAAAAACGCCCCAAACCATGTTCATGCGGTGTCCTGCAATGTGAAACGGATGTCAGATTAAGGCTTCCCTCAAAGTGCCCCAGGGCTGGAACCCACATGTATCTAACAGCATCACAGCCAAAGGAAAAACCTCTGAATGTTTGCCAGCCTTTTTGCAAGGCTCCAGCTGATGGTTTTGTGCTGAATGAATAAATAAGTTTTACTTTGCTCTCCTACGGAAGGCAGATAAGAAGCCAAAAAACAAATAAGAAACACAGCAGAAGAGCAAACATTTGCTTTAAGGAGGGAAAGCCACGGCTAAGTTTCCAGACCATGAAGCTACAGGCTGCCTCAAATTAAATTAATTTAATGGTTTATACATTTCCTCTGTAGAGATGTGAGCACTGAAATGTGCATCCGCAGGCGAGGTAGGGAGGTCTGGCAGACACTCATGTCACCCCTTGGCACGGTACAGATGCCACGTCTGTATCAGGGGCAGCTGGGAGAGGGATGGATGCTCCAGGCAGTGCCCAGCGTCTGCAGCCTCCAGTTCTGCCCTGCTGGCACCAGCCACTCTGCCTGACAGACCCAGGTGAGCCCCTGTGTGGGAGCCAAGGCTGCCCAAGCCTCATGAGGAGGGGGCTCTGCAGGGGCCAGCATGGCACCGACTGACATGGCAGCAGCTCCCGCCTTCTCCTCAGTCCCAGCTCTGCCTCCAAGCAAGGACTCTGTGGCTTCGTTGCCAAGAAGGTTCTGCATTCCCATCCTCCAAATTACTTTTTGCTCATTTGGCCAAGCTCTAATTCATCTTCCATCAAATATTTTTCCTCCTGTGGAAAGCATGGCTCCTATTGCTGTTTCTCACATCCACTTCAGCCTAACGGTGTCTGTAAATAATGAATTTGCATAATGAACAGGATTTATGAAAACCAGTTGCTCTCTGTGTAGGTGACCTTGTGACTCCAAACATGCCAGTGCACAGGGATGCAGGGCAGTGCTGCAGTAGCAGTGGTTTTGGGAAGCTGCTCACTGAGTGTGCGAGCACCTCGCCATGCGTGCCTTCCTTGCTTCCTGCTGCACTTAGAAGCCCAAAATGTTCACACAGAAACCTGCTGGGCTCCCTCAAAAGTGATGGTGACAGTGGTTGACTATCTCCAGTCATGGCAGTACCAGTGGCACCTGCTCACACTGGGGACCTTTCTGGCAGCACCCAGCAAACCTGCACAGGACAGAACCAAATCCAGAAACAAACCATTCTCTCCTTATCGTCTTTTAATGATCACTGTGCAACTGCATTCCAGGGAAAGATTAGATTTTGGGGATGTGCACAATGTAGGGCAATAATTAATACTAATATTATTCAAACACTGAGACCTTGTTGCTCTCTACCACTCCCTAATGGGTTGCCGCCAGGTGGAGGTCTGGCTCTGCTCCCAGGTAACAAACAACAAGACAAGAGGAAATGGCCTCAAGTGCAGCCACCTCTCCCCGTGACACTGGTATGGATGGAGCAAACACAGAGGGACAGGTCTAGGCAGCACTGACATCGCAAGAACAGCAATGGGAATGTGAGAAACACCCGTATGGACAACTCTAGGAAGGAGGACAGCTGGCTCTGATTTCTTTGTTTCATAATGTGAGAGTTTGAGTGTGACCACAAAAGTTAGAAGCCGGAAATAACTGAATGTAGCGATAAATGAAAGGCAGTGATAGAAAGTTTGCTGGTGTTTCCCTGTGAGGAAAATGCCCCTGATTCCTTGGACAATGATGGAATCCAACATGCTCACATTTTTATTGATATTTTCAATAAAATTTGATAAAAATTTGGATGAATGAAGAGAAAGGTAAAGAAAATTGTCCGGTAGAAAGTTCAGTATTTCAAACTCATTTTGGCTTGGAATAGGAGGAAAAATTTGCTTTTCACATCCAACAGATCTAGTTTACTGAATTTCCATAATGAGTCCACCTCACCTTCACTTTTAAATAATTCCAGCAGTGATGTGATCTGCAAACGTGATCTCATATAAAACCTCCTGAGATGATAAAACTTGGGCTGAAAACTTAAGTCACTGTGCAAATACAAGGTTTCTCTGAGCTTTGCTGAACATGTGGAGCTGGCAGCAAATGAAGGCCTTGCCCCTACAGGTTACCCAGAACAGCTTTGTCAGCTCACCAATGGGTATCTCAAATATTTTGTAAAATATCAGGCTTTTCCAAACATCACTATAAATTTCCCACTAAATTTTATAACATCAAACCTGCCCTCATTTTTCCCTCCTCCATCTTCCATTTGCTTATGAGATCATGGAGTTCCTGCTGATAGCAAGCTGTGATAAATTAAGTTTATCACTTAAGAAAAAATATGTTTGAGTTATAGCCGTTAGCTCCGGCTGAAATAATTCTATGGATTCTCCTGAATGCAAAGAAAATCAATCAGGAGATCAGAGCTCTATAACTATGTGATTTATATGTATAAATACTAAAGGCATCAGCTAACCAGAGAATTAAAACTGTCAGAAGCTCTGAGTGTGGCTCCGTGGCAACACTCAGCCCAAATTTTCTGGCTCCAGGATTTTATCTGCAAAGTCAGCCTGTGTTCTCCAGACCCGGTCTGTTACTCCCAGCATGAGGCTCCAGTTCTTTCCATGACATAGTAACTGATTTGCACAGAGTTTTAGGATCTGGGATTTGGAAGCGTACTCCTTTCTGGCACAGCTCCTGCTGGATAAATGGTTATACGGACTTTTGGTTGGACCTGGTGGCTGTTTGTGTCTTCTGCTATACCTCTCACAGTGGGAAATGGGATTATCTTTCATCTTGCAGAAATAATAGACTTACAGCCCTGATAATCTGTATATCTATACCTGTAGGTAGAGGTTATATTTTAAATAGAACCACTGGTATGGTAGGTGAAGTTTCAGATGTGAAGTGCTCTTGTTTTTGAATTATTGTCTGTTTTCTTCCAGCTATATCAGGTGTTGAGGTGAAGGATCGTCTTCTCTGCCATAAATCTCCCTTGCTCATGCCCTCAGTGCCTCATGGCTGCAGCAGCCACCCCACCCTGTGTGAGATGAGCGACATCATTTCTGTCCTTTGAGGGAAAACATGGCAGGCTTGGAATCCCCTCAAGCAGTAGTTTTAAAAATGGTCTCACGAAGCTGCTTATGTAAAAGTTAATTTGATAAAAAATCCCCTATAAAATGGAAACTTCCCTTGGATTTCCATAGCAAAGCATCAGGAAGGAGCTGCTTTGCTGCACTGAGCTGTGGGTAATGAAGGTAAGCTGGACACACAGGAAGGATTGCTCCGGCTACCTACATCCTTCAAGCTGCTTTTAACTGCAAACAAGGATAAAAAATTAAAATACCATAAATATAAAATATAAATATAAAATATTTCAAGTATTTTTTTTAACATTTGCTCCTCCATCTGCCTCTCAGAGGAAGACTCCACTCCCACTAGGAGACGTCAGAAGTCACGGGAATGGGCAGCGCTGGGTACAGCTGTGCCTGAAAACCTGCCGGGAGGTGCAGGCTGGTGTTCGAACAGCCCAGCTTCAGTTCCTGCAGCCTGACCTGCGGAGCAGCACAGCCACAGCTGGGCACGGGAACTGGGAGCGGCAGCAGGTGGAGCCTGCGAGGTCTGCAGGGAGAGGGGAAAGCCTGGGGGACTTGGTGAGTGGGTGCCTGCATGGGTGTTCCTGGGCCAGGCCATACTGTCAGGGCCATGAGCATCACTGGGAGAGAAAGCTGGCCACGGATTTCGTCTGGGACAGTGCCTGTGGCAATCCCGTGGCACATCCCTGTGGCACATCCCCGTGGCACATTGCACCTGCCCAGCATGGGCAGTCCTTGCCCTCCCCCTGGAGCGTGGGACAGGGCTGCCGTGTCTCTGCAGTGGTACTTAGTAAGGAATTCATGCCGCAGAAGGCTCAGAATGAATGAATGCCTGTGGTATCAGTGGGACCTGTGCCACCCCCGAGGGGTGGCAGGATCATTCTGCTGGGACTGCCCAGGTATTGCAGAAGGGGACCCCTTGCAGGCCTCGCGGGGCCCCTCACGTTCCAGAAACCACCATTTGTCACATACAAACACTATCTAGGTTTCTGACGAATGAGTGACGTAATTAATGGCACACAGTGAACCGTGTATCACGTGATACATCACACGCTTCTCATACATTGTCAGAGAAACCATTCCTCATTGCAAACCAGTTGTCCGCATTTTTGAACCTCACAACCCAGTTTACCAGCCCCAGTACTGTGGGGTATGGCCTGTTCAGGTGTCCCCTTCAGGTTTAATTACTTTTTTTCCTGGGCTTTATGCATTTATTCAGTCTGTACTGAATAGTAGTCATTATTTATAACTGGACCACCTGGCAGTGAGCTCTGCCTGGAGTTCGGCTCTCTGGAGGTGCCTCATTTGTCTTGTATTTGCCTCGAACATAAGTCATAAGCCACCAGGGCTGCTTGGAAATGCACCATTTTTCTGAAAGAAAAATCAGTCTGCAAACCAAACACACAATGAAAGTGTAAATTGTATGGGGTTTTCATGGCCAGGTTTTGGTAATGGGGGAGTTACAGGGGTGGCTTCTGTGAGAAGCTGCCAGAAGCTTCCCCCATATCTGATGGAACCAATGCCAGTGGCTCCGACAGGGATTCGCCGGTGGCTCCTGCAGCTGACATCCACCCAGCTTCCTCATTCCATCCTGCTGCTCGCCTCCTGTTGATGCTAATGGATATATTCCCAAACTGATCACTGAACAGGGTAACAAGCAATTTTTAGGGAAGAAATTGCCATCTGGTGTGTAAAATAATGGAGAAAGCAAACAGAAGAGAAGAGATGAGAGAGAGAAGTACAACCTCAGGGCTGGATTTCTTTTCTTTGTTAGTGCTGGGTTTTGCGGAAAGTGGAATTGGAAAAAATTCCCTTAATTTAAATTTTATTCAATGTCAACCTTCTCACCATCAAAGAACTGTAACAATACTGGTGGGTTGTTTAAACAAACCACAAAATGCCCACAAACCTGCTTTGAGGAACTAATAGGGAATCTGGGGGTTCCAAGACATCACTTGAGAAAAATAAAAAGCCAGACTGTAATGGTATTTGGAGTGCCGTTTGCTTCAGTTGCCTTATTTGCTTCCACAAGACTCTCTCAGACATGTTTCCATCCTCACCATCTCAGCCACAGGACTGAACTGAGATTTCCCCACTCATGAGAAGGTACCAAGTCACTGAGTTTGACTTTGAGACTGAAATGCTGCCCCTGTTCAGACTCAAAGTCAGCAACTGGCAGGCCAGTGCACAGATTGGTTTTTGCAATGCAAACAAGATCCTCATAAGCTCTCCAAATGGAAGCCCTCCAGTCTTGTTACGCAAGTCTTAAATTCGTTATTAACAGTGTAACACTGCTAATTGTACAATTGTAATGTAGCATTTGGTAATTGCTCACTATACAAACACTGTAAAGGCCTTAGAGAATGCATCTAATTATGGGCTTTTGACTGATTTTGGAAATCAGTCCATGGCTGGTGAAGTGAGTGGCTCAGCTTCCTCATCCTCATGGAGCACTGGCAGATGGAGTTACAAGCCAAGTGGATGCACTGGCCGGTGGCCACCAAAAGGGTAAACTTTGTTCACCCCCTTCTTCCACATCCTGCTTCCACTTCTGGGTGTGCTGTCCTGCTTCTGCAGCAAAGAGCTGGAAGAAGTGCCAGGAGGCATCTGTTGGTGCTATTTTCTGGCCTTGGTGGGGGTGTAACTTCAAAATTAATCAAAGAATGGACCTTGGCTTTTACTGATCGCATGGGAGCAGTGTTGAGCATTTTGGAGTGGCTGTATGTGGGTTAGCTGTTGTGATGATTTTTTGCTGGGATAAAGTTGATTTTCTTCCAGAAGCTGGTCTGGAGTTGTGTTTGGGATCTGTGCCGGAAGCAGTGTGGACCCCACGGGGATGTGTCAGGCCCTGCTGAGCAGCACCTGCACAGTGCCAGGGGCTGCTCTGCTCCTCACCCACCCCACAGCGAGGGGCTGGGGGCACCAGGGGCTGGGGGGACACAGCCGATCCCGACTGCCCCAAGGGATGTCCCAGCCCCCAGGACATTGTGCTCGGCATGGAGAGCTGGGGGAGAGGGATGGGGGCACACTTGGGGCAGTGGGGTTTGCATTCCCAAGTCACTACCATGTGTGCTGGAGGCTTGGGGATGGCTGAGCACCTGCCTGGTATGGGAAGTGGGGAATGATTTCCTTGGTTTGCTTTGTTTGTATGCACTGCTTCTCCATCTGTTAAACTGACTTTACATCAACCCACCAGTTTCCATGCTTTTGCTCTCCCAGTTCTCTGCCCACCCCACTGAGAGTGATCCAGTGGCGGGGTGAGCCGAGCTGCCGGCTGGGGTGAGACCAGGGCACCTGAGGTGCTGGGGCTGCTGGTGGCACTGGGCCACCAAGGAAGCTGATGGTGGCTCTTCCAGCGACCTCCCCCAAGCCCCAGCCATGGCTGGCAGCCCTGGGGCCCTCTGTCTCCAGCGGAGCCCCTGCCTGGGTGCCTCCTCTGTGCGAGCCGGCACAGCCCACTCAGTGCTGGTGGTCAGCAGGAGGGGCTTGGGGCTGAGCCCCCGGCCCAGCCGCACTGCTCTGAGCATCAGCTCTCCAGAGCTGCTGCCACGCTGCACACGGGGCAGCAGCACAGCTCTGCCTGTCCAACAGCGTAGTTGTACACATTTTTCATTAAACCCATGTTAAATATGGAAAAAACTGCAAAAAGGAAGCTTGATATTTCATATGTGAGCTCTTTAATCCATTTTGGTGTTTCTCACGTTTGGAGATAAAAACAGGATTGAAAAAGCTCTCTTCTGTCTTTCTGCTGGAAATGTATTGAGGTTTTCTGAATTGACATGATAAATTTGCTTCAAAAAACTAGTCTAAAATCAAATGGAATGAACAGAATCTCTAGAAATGCTTTTTCAGTCAGAGGGGCAAGGCAAAAGGTTATTTCTTTTTACTTCTTCTGTTTTTTGAGAAAGAAAGTTAATTCAGTGTTGTTGTTTCAGAACCAGAGCTCTCCTTGCAATGCTGCTCTCAGATGTGACCAGCAATACAATCCTGCCCTGGACTGTGCCAGGGACTCGACAAGGTGTCTCAGACATGACGAGTGGTCGTACATGAAGCAGATTTTTGGTTCTACTGACTAAGAATGTGTTATCCATGAGTATCTGTAGTTCTCCAGAAGGTAAAAAGCTTTTCTGGAGGTAGCTCCTTTTTCTGTGCAGTTTGAAACCAGAGAAAGGAGTGATGAGAGGGAAAGCTAAATGGAGACAACAGCACCTATCTCTTTACTGTGTGTGACATCTTTCCATTCGAATGAATAAAGATAAAAATCTACTTGAATATCAAAAAATGCCTCTCTGAAACAGGGCTGTGCCCAGCTTTATTTAAGATTCCTCTGCACAGAAACCAGGTCTTCATCCCAAGGTGCTGTTTTGACAGACCAGAAGCTGTGATTTTAATGGCTGCCAAATTGGGAATGGTGTCATGGGTGGGGAAAAGAGGTATGCTTGTTCCTCTAGTTTAAGAAGAGAGTTGAAGTGAGACAGGAAAACAGGAATCTTGAAGTTAGTCCTTAGCAGTGTGCAAAGTCACAGGAGAAACTGGGAAGAAATAGCAGCTGAAGACAACTGGATAGGTAGTTTAGGAGTAAATTTAGGAGTAAATTTTAAGAGTAGGTAATTTAGGTGTCAAGCAAATCGGGTTTTAGGGAGACAAATTGCAGCCAACTTTCCCAGTCAGAAATATTTTCCTAATGCCTAACTCCCAGGCAGAATTATTATGGACCAGGTAACACATGGCTCTGATGTGCCTGGGCTGCAGGAAGGGAAACATTGATTTGTGGCAGGATGCAGACACACCTGATAACCTCAGGGCAGGTGAGGAACTGCTGCACAGGGGGAGGATGTCCTGGGGATGGGCTGGTGGGGAACTCCTGGGGGAATACAGGGCCACCATGCTTGGTTTGCAAGAGAAGCTGCTGCAAAGAGCTGGAGCACAAGGGCAAGGCTGGTAGGGGATAGTGGCAGGGAGCACCTCTCAACACAGCCAAAGGTCCTGACACAAACACCACAGAATCATGTAGATTGGAAAACCCTCTGAGACCACTGAGTCCAACTGTTCCATCAGCACTGCCAAGGCTATCACTAACCACGTCCCCAAGTGCCACATCCACACAGCTTTTAAATCCTCTAGAGATGGGGACCCCACCACTGCCCTGGGCAGCTGTGCCAGGGGTGGACAATCCTCAATCTCCATTCCACTAGGGAATCCCAGTGCGAGCAGCCAGTCCTGGCAGTTCTCTGCTCCCTTGCACTGTGTCTGATGGACTGGGAATCAAACTTGGTAGCTCTTGCTTTCCCACCATTCCTACCAGCCCTGAGTCCTGGGGATGTGGGTGCTTGGTGGCACCTTTGTGCCCACTGCAGCATGAATGGGAACTCATAACCAATGTGAATAAAAACACCTGCAGGTTTTATTGCTGAGTGATCAGTGGCTGAGCACCAGAGGTGGGTATATACACAAAAGTGTCCCTGTGCACCACAGATTCACCTGCCTCAGGTGTGCCTGCCTCAGATTCACCTGCCTCAGGTGCGCCTGTGCCATCTCTCTGTGGTACCCAGAAAACAGAGAACACTGAGCACTTCCAGAGCTTTACTTAGAAGAGAAATCTAGGGAATTCCAAGGATGTGTGTTCCTAAAGCAGAAGAGCCCAGAATGCCCCTGGATATGTTGTCAGTGATCTGGAACCTCCATGGGCAAACCTTTGCCCACGCCCAGCTCCACACTGGAAAAATTGGGAAGAAATAGCAGATGGAGACAAGTGGATGTGGGTAACTTAGGAGTCACACAAGTCAGGTTTCAGGGAGACAAATTGCAGCCAAGTTCCTCAGCCAGAAATATTTTCCTGTTGCCTGACTACCAGGCGGGATTATCATGGACTGCCCACCCAGGCTGGCCAGGCTGAGCCGCACAGAGATTCCTGCGCTGGGTGCTTGTGTTTCTGCATCAGTAACCTGAGCTGCCTTGTACCCAGAAAACCAGGAAAGCAGATTTGCAGGTTGGTGCCACACAACAGCTCCTGCGCAGCTCAGCAGGAAGATGCTGAGTGCAGGTGGGAGCTGCTGTGGCAGGAGGTGCCGTCAGTGAGACATCTGCCGTGGTGATGCAGGGCTCACACTGGGCTGTGGGGCTCAGCAAGTGCAGAGCCTGAGGCAGAGGACCCCACTATGGTGGGGGCAGTGGGCAAGGCATTTCTGAGGGGTGTTATCCCCAGTGAAGAGGGGAACGTTCCCAGACCTGCCTTTGGCTTGGTGCACAGGGACAACTGCTGCTCCACACGGCTCCCTGAAGGGCTTGGTCATTGCCATGTAAAAGATGTTTTCTGGACATATAGTTCCCATTTCCTGGATATTTTCATGTGTCTATGCACACTGAATTCCCATTCCATATTCATATCTCCCTGACCTCCCAAGGGCACTGCCTCTTTGCAGTTTCACCTCCTGAGGCTGTAAAACAGCCATGGTGGAGGTTTTGGGTGGTTTTTTTAGAAGTCGGAGCATCAGATTAACTGTTTGATATTCACACACCTCCTGAAGAGCAGCGCCGGGCAGCCAGCAGCTGTGACGGGCAGGCAGGGAACAGGACTGGGAGCAGAGGAGGGTGATGCTCAGAGAGGAGTGTGGTGGCAGCTCCAGATGTCCGTGGGAGCCAGGCTCGGGCTGGTGCGGGCACCCAGCCATGGGGACCAGACTGTTGAGCAGGGGGGACAGGGTTGACAGCCTTCCTGAGGGTGCAGGGGGTGCGTGGCTCTTGGGCTCTGTGCCAGCACACTGGCACCCCAGGAGCCCCACACCTTCCTGGGCAGCTCTGACACAAGGGGAAATGCACCTGTTTTCCTCTGATTTTCAGCATTTCTCAACCTGTTCAGATGACCAAACCCTGTCAGCAGCCACATTTTTTCAAGCCTGTGTGGCAGCACCAGTCTTTATCCTTCACTGTCCTGTGTGAGCACTGGCAGACACGTGGCTATTCAGGGCAGCAACTTGAGGGTGAAAAGAGAGGGGTTTGGTCTGGGGGTGGCAGCACAGTTCTCAGTATCCCCTGATTCCCTCCTGTTAACCCACAGCCAGTCCCAGCACATTAGGAAATGTTACGCAGGGCCTGAGAAACATAGGAAAAGCAGGAAAACATTCCTCTTTAGGGGCTGGACATTAAAAAAAAGGAAAAAACCCTGTGTTTGGAAGCTACAGTGGGAAACTGAAGATCAGAAGTAAAACATGCATTTTTATCGAGGAAAGCAAGAGATTGGAGCAGCTTAACCAAGGGGCCAGTCAAGTTTTGTCTATTGAAGTTGTTTTTCTTTAACCCAGCCTGGGTTCATTTCCAGAAGAACTTCAAACAGCAGCAAAACACAGGACCCTGTGGCTCTCGGTCTGTGCCCTGTGGCAGGTCAGACTGGCATGATGCACCTACCACTTCCCCTTAAGGAAAGGAACCCCGCAGGATTGAGGATCTCATCCTTGAGAGGTGACACTGGCAAGAGCTGCTGAGAGCTCCTGTTAGCAACAGGAGTGAGAGGGTAATTAGCAATGACAGCTCCTGACCCAGGCATCCCCGATCTCCCTGACTCCTGTAAAGGGAGTTATTAGTCAAATACAGCGCCTTCTTGGGAAACAATTACCACTAATTACCATCAAGTCACAGCATCCCAAGATTTTAAACACAGTGTGGAAGTCTCGTGTGATTAGAGATCGTCAGGCGACTGTCTAAAGGGTTTCAATGCAGCATATTCCTGACAAGATGGTTCATGCCAAACAGGTGACTTTCACTGATGTTTAATCTGCACATAACATTAATAAAAATAAAGCAGGCTGGCAGACTGAGACACAGCAGACAGCCTAAGCCCTCCTCTTGCACGTCTCAAAAACCAGAATCAAAGGGGATACCTGGAACCTTCTGAGTGCTCCTGTGACTCCTGATCAGATTTTTGGCTAACCCAGCCCATAGCCCACCAGCCTGGTGTGTGCTGGGAGCAGCATCACTGGGTCAGAGCAAGAGCCCCATGGTGGCAGAAAGTGGCCAGAAGGAGCTAAAGGTCTGCAATGCAGCCGCTGTTCCCCATCCCTGCAGCAAGTATCTCCACATAGCACCTGTCAGGAAGCTCTATCAGAGTCTGCTGGCTCTTGGGAATAGAACAGACCAAGATGAGAGGTGTAAAAATCAGCCCACCCTTTTGGGTGAGCCTTTGCAGTGCATCCCACAGCAGCGGGACTGCTGAGGCTTCCCTGCCTCCTTTCGTGCTGGAGGGGATGCCCACTCCATGATGGAGGAGGAGGAATGAACACTCACCCCTGGATTGGGATCTTCTTTGCTCAGAGGCGTGTGATTCAGTTATGGCTTATACATTTCGGAATCTCATGATTTGAGTGGTTAATAAGTGAATTTATGTGAATCCCTTGGGCAAAGGGGATCAAACCCTTGTTTGTTGTGCTTGGTTGTTTTATCTCCTAATGAGCTCATTAAAAAAAGCCTAATTTACAGAGCACTTTGTCCTGTACATTTGAGTGATCCAAAGTACCTCGACACCTCTCCTTTGGCTCTTCCTGCCAGCTGCCAGCTGTGAGGAAGTGTGTCCGTGGCCAGGCAGGACACCAGGGAAGGCCAGAGCAGCGGTGCCCTCCTGGGAGCAGTGGCTGCAGTGCAGCAGGGGCTGTCTGCGCTGCGGAGCCTGTTGGGGCAGTCGAGAAGGTTCTCACCTGCTCGGAGAAGTGTAGCAGCAATGCGGAGCTGGCAAAAATGAAAGGATGGTGGGCACCAGGAGCAGTGAAGTGACTTTTAGCATCTCTGTGTCTCTGGAAAGGGTTAAATCCAAGTCTGAGTCAGGACCTTGAATCTGGTTTGTGCTATGAACATACACAAGACCCCGGTAGCGAATGCCCAGACCAGAGAAAAGAGCAGATCCTGGGCTGGAAACACGGTGTCATGGTTGAACTGAGGAATTCAGCACTTGGAAATTGCTGGGTCCCTGCCTTATTAGATTATCTTGCTGCTCTTACTTCCTCTTCTGTAGGGTTCTTTATTCAGAATTTGCTCAAATATTTTCCTTCAGAAGATTTAATATCTCAAAGTGCAAATATCCAAACCCTGTATCATTTTGTAATTTCATACTCTGTGGTTCTTTCATATGCATATCAATCATTTGCCATCCTTTTGAAGGCTGCAGCTTGAGCAATGGAAGTGAAAGAAAACCCATTCAGTGTTGATTTTAATTGAACAAGCTCGGAAGCAGTGGGGATCCATGCCAGACGCCAGTTCGCTCCTTTTTGAAGAGTTATTACTAGAATTCTTTTGCTTCTGTGTCTCTATTTTTTTTTCTAATTAGCAACTTCTCAAAAATATTAGTTATCTTATTATTTTCCTGGTTCTGCTTGTTTGGGATGCTTACACATAATAATCACTAAATTCACGTTCTCCTCCTGTTCCAATGGAATATTGTATTCCTTGTCTGGGGAGCAACACTCCAGCCTGCATTCCAGAGTAATTTTTGCAGTGAAAATTAACTCATTTTTGGTGCAACCTTTTCATTGTGGTTATGGCAGTGGTGAGCTCCTCTATGCTCTAAACTGCAACTGTAGAGACTGTAAATATTATAAATCGAAGACTGCAAAGACTGTAAATAAGTTTGTTCTTTCTTCTGTGTACAGATGAGGTGTAGGGTAGCTCTTCATTCTCCCACCATGATATGTTGAACATTAGCCCTCAGCGTGTTGCTTGGATATAAGAGGGGAGATGGAACATCCAGAAGAATAATAACTTGAATTCCTGGACACTCTCTTCAGTGCAAAATTTGGCTTAAGGAAAAGACTTAAATCAGCAACTGGTAGAACAAAAAATTCCTGTCTATTATGGAAACGAGCTCTGCACATGGCTCTGACAGTGCTGAGGGAATTGGGGCAGGCTGGTGATGGAGATTTTGCTGTTTTCTTAGAAGTCATCTGAAGAAAGAAGGAATAAATTGTGGAAGAAAGAAATGTGAATAAAGAAGAATTCTAAAAGGCCGAGACCCAAAACTCCAATATGAAGAGAGTGCAAGTGTTAAGGGAGCACGTTATTATAATTCCAGAAGCAAGGAGGAGGAGACAGGCAATGAAGCACATATTTGGCTTTAAACTGGCAGGGGAAGAGGTGCTGAGCCCTGGTGGCACAGGATTAGGTGCCCGTGCTGTTTGTCAGGTGATGCCCATCCCATCTGCATGGCACCCAACACTTCTGTCTGCTGAAATCATGGAATCACCACATCATTTAAATTGGAAAAACCCTCTGAGAACATCAAATACAACCATTCCCCCAGTTCTTTCAATCTCTTCAACGATGTGTGATTGGAAGCTGCATTCAGGGGTGGGCAATCATTGTTCTTCAATCCAGGAGGCTTAACGTCACCCTCAGAAAGAAATGTAGAGCTGTTTGCCCCTAAACCAGCTCATCAGACCACAGCACTGCACTGCAGCCCTGGGTCGTTCCCTGGGACACAGGCTGGCTTTGCCTTCCACGTCCAGCTGCATCGGGCCCCGCAAAAACACAAGTATGTCTGTTTACAGAGACGGAAAGATGGGGCTGCCCGCCGTGTCAGCAGCCCTCTCCTCACATAAGCTCTGCCCCAGCTCCATCCCACACATCGGCACTGCCTGTCAGCCGCAATGAGCCCCTGGCAGTCCCTGGCTGCTCTGGCCTCTGCCTGCCTTGGGAACACCAGTCCCAGCGCCTGGAGGTGACAATGACACCTGGCAGAAGGAAACGGCCTTTTGCAGGTAACAGGTTATTTTGGACAGGCTGTTTTTCTAAATTATGACTGGGCTTAGCCTCTATTTTTTATTCACAGCCCTGCAATATATCTGTTTCTTTCAGTTTCTTGTGTAGGGTCTCCATCTGTAATATTTCCTTCCAGCCCTACTTCCAAATTAAACAAGCCATGCTCCGGGCGAGCTCCTGTCCCCACCAGGTCACCACGGGGGTGAGAAAACCCATCGTGTGCGGTGCAAAGCTGGCTGAAGAGAGCCCTGAGCTTGTGTGCTGGCTCCAGGGCGGGCAGAGCCTGCCCATGAGGTTTGGGCTGAGGCAGACAAGGTTCCTCGTCAGCACAGCAAACTTTTCCCAGTTGTGCCTCCAGGTTTTCCCCAGACAAAACTGCGCTCATGCAGTGCAGAATTGTGGCAGGTGTGTGATCGCCGCAGGACAGTCAGTGCTCATCCGTGTTCATCCTCCAGCTTGTGTCTGACAATTAATGCACTTTATAAATAAGCCAGGTACCAACAGCTAGAATTCTTCATATAATCATGCAAGAAATTAAAAAAATAAATTAGCACATGATTTTATTTCTCAAAGAACAAATCTGTTAAAAGATGAAGCAAACAGACACTACAATTACTGTAATCATGACTTTTAATCTAAGCTGCTTTTTGATTAAAAATGCAAAAAAGGGTGCACTTCAGCTGTAAAGTATCTCTTTACTTGGTTTGGTTCCACCAGATGAACCGAGTCCATTTGAGGATAAGCCTGTTGCCAGCCCCCCACCCCCCGTGGTGGTTTCGGGTGATTCACTGGCAGCGCCAGTGGCAGGGTCTGGCAGTGTGGGGCTGGCACATGAAGGCCAGGGCACCAATACCTGCTGGGGCTTCAGCACCCACGAATGGACCCTAGGGAGAAATGTCACACCGGTTCACCTTAAACAAAATCAGAAGCAGTGCTGAGGGACCTGTGTGCCGGGGCCAGGTTTAGCACCACTTG
The DNA here is from genome assembly GCA_013397725.1 of Rhagologus leucostigma. Taxonomy (NCBI): domain Eukaryota; kingdom Metazoa; phylum Chordata; class Aves; order Passeriformes; genus Rhagologus; species Rhagologus leucostigma. Next base: position 175,005 of record VZTD01005277.1, read on the forward strand.
CCCTGAGTCTCCCCCGCCAGTGAGGGCGAGAGCTGGGGGCACCAGGACAGCTGGGGAGGGATCTCACCTCTGGCGTGGCAACAAGGAGACAGAGGGCTCCGGAAGGAGTAGGATCGGTCCCTGCCACTTTTTGTGCAATGCAACAGCTCCCCCATCTTACAGACTAAAGAACTTAAAATGGAAAAACATCCCCAGGAAATGATCATTGGGTAACTCCACATGCTTCCCTGGTTCTTCTGGAAGGAGAGGCTGGTGTGCACTGGTACCTGAGGCATTCTTGTCTCGAAGGTGCTCCAGGGACGAGAAATCTACATCATGCAATGTGACATTTGACATTTCAGTGATTAAGGCAGTGAATTTTCTCCTTGTAAGGATGAGTAAGCATTGCCGCTTCCAGATGCTTTTTGATGAGGTACCACAGTCTCTCTTAAGGAGTACCATGTACTGCCTCTTGACATGTTTTTCGCCGGGCTGTCAGAACCTGCAGTGCCTGGGCGCTGCTCCCCTGCACTGCTGCTGGTCTCCTTTAGGGTGTACACGCAGCACACGGTACCAGCGTTCGGCGCCTGTGCTGATGGAAAACTCTGTGCTCAGTGCAGAGTGACGTTATGCCTGAACAGTTCCTGCTCCAGTCCATGGCACAGCTGCCAGCACCGCAGACACGGGGCATCCCGCCCCTCCTGCTGCCCCAGCAGTCCGGCAGCAACTCCAGCCACAGCTCGAAGGATGGCTCCGGTCTGTGAGGTGGGGCTGGGGAGGAGGTCTGAACGGATGAGGGGCAGGCAGCCCCCTGTGGCACTGTGGCTGTGGGTGTTGTGAGCAGCAGGCTGCGTGAGCATGGCACCCTGTTGCCAGCAGCTGCAGCACGGTGGCACCATGCCTAGGCCCCAGGTCCCTCTTTCCAGAGGTGACTAAGGGTTAGAAAGTACATAAAAGAGCTCTGTGTGTTATTTGCACAAAGAACTTTCCTCAAGGTCTCCTTATTTCAGCCAAAAAAAGAAATGATGAAATAATTTTACAATACCTGTGAGGGGAAAAAGATTTCAGGTTAAAGAGTTACCAGCTCTAGCAGGAAAAAAGCATTTTAACACTGGTTGGCGAGAGCAAGACAAAACCCCCAGCAAGGGCTTGTTCAGAAGGGTTATGGGGGAGGTGACTGAGCCCCAGCAGGAGCGAGGGTCCCCAAGGCAGGGTGAATCCTGGCCAGAGTGAGGTAGCAGCTCACCTGAGTAATCCTGAGCATCCCCAGTGCCAGGGCCATGCCGGACAGTGCTGTCCATGAGGTACACTGCCAGGCACTGGGAATAACGATGCCAGGACACAGACCTGCCCCTTCCTGGGGCACTGAGGTTTGTCCCAAAACAGCCTGTCCCAGGGCATTGAAGGGGGCATTCAGGCACAGACACCCCCCATAGCATCACCAGGGGCAGCCAGGAACACCCCAGGATAGACCCCAGTGGAGGGGTGAACAAGAGGGAGGGGAACAGCTTCAGGGTAAGACCTGTACAGCACAGCAGCCACACACTGTCACTTAGGTCTGGGTTCAGGATGAGACAAGTGGGCTTTCCATCCCAGCCACCAGCAAGCGAACCTTCCCAGCACACCCACAGTTCCCACTGTCCCAGATGCCCCGGGAGGAGCAGTTTTCCCACTGGGTACATTAACTAAGCGGTGGTGTTGTCTCCGTCTTGTTGTCTCAGTTTCACGTCCAGGAGGGATTTCAGGGTGACAAAGAAGGTGCAGCAGCCCTTGCTCAAACACCTGAGGCCAGAGAGTGCAGGACACTGCTTTAGCTGCAAGGTTGTGGAGCTCCTGGGCTGTGCGGTACTGGTCCCAGTTCAGATTGGTCCCGAACCAGCCCTCACAGTGTGTTTGGGCTGGATGGTGCAAACCAGTGCACCCCCCAGTACATACCAGGCTCTGAGCACAAGCTTCCACTGAGTTTCCACTGAGCTTCTCCCTGTTTCCATGGCCAGGGAAGCCATACCCCGATGTTTGCCTCCTCTCCCACTGCCAGCCACACTGCTGGCATCACTGGCATGCCAGCCCCACTGCTTATGGGGCAGCAGAGAACTGACAGAGTGCAAATGCTTGAACCTGAAGCCCCAGACACTAGTGGATGCCAGCCAAGACCACGGATGTTTTACCAGGGAGCACCTTATTGTCTCTCTTCTCTCTCCACAGGGGAGCACACTGTGAACGCCAAATGAGGGCCAAGCACGACACTGCCTCCAGCTCCAAAGGAGACCCGTGCTAGGACTGAATGTGGGGCAGAGACCACCCCAGCAAAACCAGCTGACATGAGTTTTCCTTTGAGGGAGAGAACATTTAGGCTCATTTCCTCCTGCCAGCCTCTCTCCCCGTGTAACAGCTCGAACCAGCTCCATGAAACAGCAGCTAGTAGTCGGAGATTAACTCAGGCCCACCCTGGCAGCCCAGCCCTGGACAGATTCAGGGGCTGTCAGATGGGCAGAGAATGATGTGGCTGTGGCAGCTGTGTTCCTTGCGAGAGCAGGGTCACAGGCTGCTGTGGAGACCACTTCAGAGTTCTTATGTCACATGGACAGCCCTGAGACCAGGAATAGTGTTGTGTTCCCTTCTCACCCTTACCGATGCCAGACGCTGCATCCCAAGGCACAAAAAACTTTGGCATGGTATCAGCAGAGAGGCATGAATATGGCCACTGCATCTTCCTGTTTCTGGAATGGGGCTCCTACCACGTGCATCCCCAGCGAGAAGATACCACTGTATCCCAGCAGCATTGCTCCCACTGTCTCCAAACGTGCCGAGCAGTCCATGGGTTTTCTCCTGCACCCTCAGCAGCCACGTGGGCTGGTCCGGCTGCAGAGAGTCCCGGGGCAGCCCCGGAGGAGCGGGCAACTGCCTCCCATTCCAGCGGAAGGGTGTAGGGGGAGACGGGGCCATTGCCCAGTGGTGGCAGGGCACGTGCCTGCACATCCCTCCAGCTGCGGGGTCACTGGCCGCTGACGAGGTTCGTTAATTAGCTCCTCTTCCAGGCTCTCCAAGCAGTGCTCCTCTTCTTCGGGTCCTGCAACATCCCCGGCGTTTTCCCACAAAAGAGCATTAGAGAAGGGTGTCAGTGTTCCATAGCACGAAATGCACTCTCCTCCCTGTTAGAGATCCAGGAGACAGGTAACGATGCCGAAATCCCCAAAAGCGCTCCAATTCACTGGCCCCAAAGATGACCCAGCCTTTCCTTCTCCTACCAGGATCATCCCTCCTAAAAGTCCGGTGTTACAGTCCCTGTTCTCGGATCGGCAGAGCGCGGGCAGGATGCGGGCAGCTGCGTGCCCCGAGGGTGGACAGGACCCCCCGCCATGCCGGGCAGCGCGGAGCGGAGCAGCCGCCGCGCTCCCACCCCGCGTGGCCGCTCCGCACCGCGGGACGGTTCCGCCGGTGCATCTATCGGATCGATCGTCAGGTCAAACTCCCGCGCACCCCCCGCAGCCGCTCCGCCCCCGCCCGCCGCCCGCTCCGGACCCGGGGCACGGGGCGGCGGCTGGGGGAGGGCTGTGGGGTGCCCCGAGGGCCGCGGCCGCTCTCGGTCGCCGTCGCCGCAGCCTGGC
>VZTD01005277.1:179867-226849 GCA_013397725.1 Rhagologus leucostigma
GCTCAGGGGGTGCGGGGCTCTGCCAGAGGGCGCGGGAACCCCGCGGCTCCCCCCGCCCCAGTCCTCCCGCCCCGTCCCACCGCCCCTGGCCGCCACACACACACCGCTCTCCCCGCGGCTCTCTCCCTGGGGCCGCCGTGGTCCCCTGCGTCCCGGGATGCGGCTGCGCCCCCCTCTCTTCCGTCCCCCCGCCCCGTCCATGGCGAACACCGCTGGGTGCGGGAGAACGAATGTAGGACAGGATGGACCTTCCCCGCCGGAAGGTTCCCGGTGGGGAGATGGCAGAGCAGCGGCGGAGGAGCCGGCGGAGCTTCGCAGCCATGTTGGTGTCGGAGCATCAGCCCTCGCGGCTCCAGGAGCGGGTGTAGGAGCACACAGCCCTCCCGGCTCCGGGAGCCCAGCTGCGGCCGGCAGCGGGGGTGGGAACCGGCATTTCTGGGCCAGGTATACTGGGGAAGCCTCTTCCCGGGCTGGTCCTTCCCAGCATAGACTGGGGAACACTGGCTCTGAGGTTCCTCTGCATCCTGGGACAGCAGCTCTTCTCTTCTTGCACTTTCGTCTCCTCCCTCCCAGTCTGTTGCGTCTCCGGGGCACTCATTACGCTGTGTGTGTGGAGCAGAGGGATGTGTTGGTACCAGCTGTGGTCATGAACCCGGCCTCACCAGTCCTGGAGACCAGGGCTGGGACAGTAGATTCCCCCAGCCAAGCCCAGCCCTGTGTGGCCTTTGGCTGACTGCCACGGAACTGGACAGGCTGGGAGTCCCTGCCCTTGGCCATCGTGCTGTCGTGCTGGTGGTCCTCCCCACCCACACTTCCATTTTGCAGGTTCCTGTGTGACACGTGGTGTCAGCTTGTTCCTTCTGAGCATCCTCGGGTGAGCGCTGCATGTGCAGCGCTGCTCAGGCCAGCACAGCCAGACAGCACACTGGCGAGGCAAAATGAATCCATCCTGGAATTGAAGCCTAATTGGTTCCAGCTGTGCATCTGCAGATAGAGGGGCCTGGGCTGGCTCTGGCAGTGCTGATCCTGGCCATGGCTGTGTCCAGGAGCACGGGGCAGTGCTGCCCAAACGGACTGCGTGTGCTAGCACCGGTCTGTCCTGGTGTGGTGGGACTGCATCCCAGCTGCCTGGACCTGGGTGCTCGCGGCTGCATATGTTGCCGCAAGGACTCTGGCTGGGCACCCTGGTCCTGTGTACAGGCCACACCTCGGAGCTGGCCCGTGGACTCTGTGGTATTGCTACAGTCGGTCCTGGCAGGTAGAGGTCTGCCAGGCCTGGCAGTTCCACTGCTGGCCTGGGAGTCAGGTTTGATTTTGCACAAGCAGCCGTACCAGAGACTGAGTGTTCTCAGTGCCCAACACCTTCCCAATCCACGTTGCTAAATATATACTGTACTCAAGGGATTATGCATTTGTTTAAATGCATAATAAATGTGTTTAAATGCGTAAGACTGGATCATAATGCACACCAGAGCTCGCCAGTTTGGCCTCCAGTTACAAGCCTCTCTAAGATACATCTCCTGGCATATTACCTCATCTTTTTGCTTTCAGAAAGAGCAGTTCCTGGTTTTATCATGGCAGGGCAGTCAGTGGAAGCAAATCCTGGATATCTCGGGTGCCCAGTGCAAGTTAAAGCTGAACTAGTTCACCTCTTCACCAAACACTTCCAGCTGCAGGAGGGGACTTGAGATTGTCCCATTCCACCAAACACATGCAGCTGTGGAAGTGGGCTCCAGATTGTCTTATGCTAGGGAGAGAAGGTGAGCCAAGCGCTCATGTCATCCTTACGACCAAGAAAAGTTGTGCTCGACTGCAGCACTGCTCAGGATGGTGTCTCAGGGGCTTGGTTTGAATTTTTCATGCAGCTCTGTTGTCTGGAGAGGCTCCTGTTGGACATTGAAGGTGTGAGTGGGGCTGGGGGGAGGAGGATGAGAGGTGGCTGCCCAGCCTAGGATCTGGGCTGGCTGGGAATGTGGGGAGCCTGAGAAGAGATGTGGCTGAGCAGCATGGCAAGAAAAAAACAGATCTTCCCCAATTTTTTGAGAAAGACTAGAGGGGATGCGAAGGCGGGTGCATCAGGAAGGATGGCTTTGGCATACAGGCTGCCTGTCTTGGGAAGTGGAGCATTCTGAGGTGCCTGGAGGGCTTGTCCCTCTGCCGGGGCACGTGGAGATGGTTCAGAGGCTGGAGAGCTAATGGCTTTCCATTGCTGATCGATACCGCCTGTGCTTTCAGATGTGGTAACCGGCTCGGTTTTATAGAGCAATCTTTGCATATTCCCTGCACAAGCAGCTGGGCCGGAGCGCCGCTCTAATGGCCTCGCTATTAGCGGGCTCAGAACCTGAGCCAGACTGAAAAGGCTGTGTAAGTGCTGCTCAAGCGTTTTGGGCCAGGCGTATTCCATGCATTAGGGAAGATTTGTACTCCTTGGACCAGACATCACTGAGTGTTGTCTATTTATACACATCTAAATATATCCTCTGCAGTCTTCAGACTTTTCTAGCTAGTAGTAAAATTACTTTTCAATATCATGCTACTAAAACATGCTTGCTGACACTGTCCGATGAGGTTTATGCTAGGAGAGGCTTATGTGCGTGTGTTTGTTTTAAATAAAAACTGCTCTTGTGGTAGTGACCTAAAATGCTTTGGAAACAAAAGCTTGTTGTCTGTGTGGCTGGATAGCAGAGAGAAATGTGGTCGAACAGAAGCAGCACTGGAGACGTGCTCAGGCCTGGAAAACCAAATCCAAACCTTATCCAAAGTATAAGGTTTTGTTGCTGAAGAGTGAACCATTCTTTCTAGAAATATATATCAAATAATCATGCACTTTGCAGCAAAATAGAAACATTTGCTTCAAATTAGTCAGATATACCTTCTGGTACTCTGGAGTTTGAGATGTCATTTTGAAAACAAAATGACAAATCTTGAAGAATAAGTAACTTAGGTTATGGAATTCCTCTGCAGTGCCCAGATCCAGGCTGTCGAGGGTGTTCCCACACAGCCCTGCTGCAAGGGTGGGTCCGTGTCCCTGTGTGCATTTCTCTAGAGCTGGTGTCAGTCTTAGTGGGGCTCCCAAGGAGGGGTGGAGACCTCAGCTACATCCCCAAGTAACCCATGGGCTTGCTTGCTGGGTGGTGGTGACAGCGATGGCTGGCTGAGTGCCTGCAGCCCGACATGGAGTAGTGATGGCCATAATTTTGTTTTCTGTGGCAGCTCTTGCTGTTGGTTCTTGGAGAAGTAAAAGGCTGCAGAGGAAGGGAAAGGGGTTGGTATTCATGGGGGAACTGGTGGGGTGAGGAGAGGAGAAGACAGGGCTCTTGGAGGAGGCCCTGGCCCAGAGCCCCTCGAGCCAAAGACAGGTGCTGATCCCCTGAGCTACCCCAGGTCCCTTGGCTGAGGCTCTGGGCTCCACGAGCCAGAGGTCCGTAGTGTGGTGAAATGATGTGGTGCCAGGAGCCGTGTCCTGCCCGTGACTGTGGGTACGGGTCTACCTCGCAGCTGCTTTAGCTGCCTGACTGACCCGTTATTTAGGTGTGTGAGCATGACTGTGGTGTCCGAGGGGCTCCCTGCCCATGTGCCCCATCCTGCCTGACTTGCTGGCCACTAAGGCGCAGGCTGGGGACCCCATGCCTGCTGCCTGAGCCGGGCAGCAGCTTTTGTGTTTCCATGGAATAAATGGCTCTACAAGGCATATTTGTTTCGAGCAGGCTGGATAACGTAGAAGGTGGTTTGTCAAATGGCTAACTGAGGCGGTAATGGGAGCTTTGGTGGATGCCTCTAATTGTGTAGCACGTGGCCAGTGGGACCTCGGAGTACTTGAGCCAGTTCCTGATGCTGCAGAGCTCGTGTCCAGTGCTGTGCTTTTGAGTTTGCTCTACTAGATGAAGCTTCTCCCCAGGAACTGTCTCATGGCAAAACATTTCCATGAAAACATATGATTAGGTAGCTTTGCTTTAAAGTGGAATATCTTTATTCCCTTGAAGTTTTTATTTAGGCTTCTCTGTCAAGATCGTGTTGAAATTCTTTTGGATTGGAGACAGGTAAAACTCTTAAGTTTTCATTGCCTCAGCATTGTTTCATTGCCAGACAGCTGATATTCCCTGCGTGTTTATTTCCAATTATTTGTACTTCCTGGTCTCTGTAGTTGGCCATGGGGGATGGAGAAGCAGGAGCCCACCACAGTGAGCTGTGACAGCTCTGTGACTCCTGCAGCAGGACTCACCAGCTGTAGGACAGCAGGTGTCCAAGGAAAACATACAAAGAGGAAAAAGTGTGGTGGAGAAAGTCGCTGTCTTGGGGTGGCTCTATCATATGTATCCCCTATCAGTCGCACTGAGAGGAATCCCCAGGATGTGTTCTTAGTCTCCTGGTGCTGCTGGTCCTGGGATTGGGACGGGATTGCTTTAAAACCACTGAGGAGTCATGCAGAGATGTTCTGCTGCACATGGGTTAGGTGCTAGTTCTCCATGCTTAAGCCAGAATTAAGAATTTGCCTGGCATGTGAAGTCTCTGCCCCGGCACAGGAAGGCAGGTGCCGTCGGCAGCGCTGCTGGGGCTCTGGGAGCTGCGTCGTTCTTGTTTTCTCCAACGCGCTTTTGAAACCCTTGATGTAAAGCTCCCTGATAGGGCTCGTGGGAGCGGGTCTGAGTAAGGCGAGCGGGATTTGTCGCCTTGTCAGCTGTGAGTCAGTGGTGCTGCTGGGTACGTGGTGTTTCACAGGGAGCCTTCTGCTGCCGGCTGTGATTCCATGCGGAGCCGGTGTTGCTGCGCTGTGCGTGCTGTGGGCAGGTTTGGTGTCGCTGTGCCGTGGGCAGGTTTGCTGTGCTCGTGGCTCCTCCTGACACGTCAGCCTTGTGTCTCATCTCCGCCGGCGCCCAGCTGCAGTGACGCTACTCTTGGGAACCAGGCTCCAGACTGCAGTTCCCAAGAAGTGACTGCTGTTCTCCTGCTTCTGAGCCTCAGCTTTGGCCGTGGCTGCCTTTGGGGACAGTCTGCTGTGTCACAGGCGTGCAGGGAGGGCTCTGCACACCAGTAGTACCTGGTCAGGAGAGCAGCATGGCCCTGAATGCCACGACTGAGCCCGGGTGGGCTGACATAGACAACTGAGCATCTTTCAGCTATGGTGTAAAGAACCAGGAAAACAGCACAAGCCCCAGTCTAGGCTCCAGCGGTGTCTGCCAGTGCCCAGCGGTGGGGTGTTCCAGCAGGCACTGTGCAAGAGTCCTTGGCATGGCCCGTCGTGGATTGGAGGTGTGCTACAAGTGCCTCCAGGTGATGACCTGTCCTCATAATGTCATTTGTGGGTCTGGTAACGTTCAGGCGCCATGTGCTGTGCTGACGACCAGGGCTGGGGCTGGAGGCAACCAGCCACCCTGGTGACATGTGGCCTCAGAGGCTCAGCAAGCAGAGCACCTGCGTGGGGTCTCCTCTGTGGGCTGGTCGTCACTTGCTGCCCTGGCATGTTGGGCCACTGCAAACAGATGTTCCTTGTTCCCAAATACATGGCAAGGATTGCATTTAGTGACTGGAGGGTGCAGCCTCCTTTCTAGTACTCGATGTTCCTTGCTCAGAGCCCTCTACTCGTCTGCAGCTGGATCCCACAGATGTCCCACATACACCTCCCCTCTCTGCATTCCCACAGTGGCGAGCAGCGAGGATCCCTCCATCAGGGTCTGGTGTTCTGATGTGGTTGAAATGAGAGGTTGCCTCCCCAGGGGCTGGCATTCCTGTTGTGTTCATTATTGCCCACTCCTGCCCTAAGTTGGACACGCCTAACCTGTGTTGTTTAAGAAGCATTCTGCAAACACACAACTTCTGTGGATTGAAGCAATCCTGTCCTTCCCTGATCTAGAAGGAAAACATGATAAACACCATGGAAAAAGACACGGTAGGTCAAGATGGATGGTTGCAGCTGCTGCTAGTGCCAGATGAGGATTGTGTTAATTTCTAAGGGAACAGATCAGGACAGTAGTTTTTAAATGAGCGTTCCAGGGTAGCATTGTGCTGTGTATCCAAATGGGTAACAGCTGAACTGCTCAGGTGAATGCCCTGTGATTGCGGCGCTGCTCGGCCGCGTGCCCGCAGCAGCTCCATCCGGCACCGCGGCCCCTCTGTGCTCGCGCTGGCTCTGCCAGCGCCTCCTGCCGTGTCTCCAACAGGCACAAAGGGCTGAGCTGAATAAGCTTCATTTCTTCTAAGAAGCATTAAAGAAGCCAATCAATGTACAGAGCGTGTGACTGCACTTAAAATCCATCTGGAAAGTTATAATAACAATAAATAAAGAACAATAATGAGGAGTGAAATTGTGTGGCCAGCAGGATGCGAGACTTGGAAGGCTGGGGAGAGGTTGGACTTGCTCCTTGCCATCTGGAATTTGGGTGTAGGTGAAATCAGATATCCAGATGGTTCCCCAATGGTCAGTAATGCTTCCCTGGTTTGTACTGGGGATGTGAAGAGAGGTGAAGGCTAAAGGAGGAGAGTGAAGGACAATGGTATTACAGTTAACACACACGGATCAGAGGAATCACTTGTACTCCAAGGGCACAGCGTGGTGTTCCTGTGATGCCAGGCATAGAAAATCTAACCCAAGCATCTGGGGAGCAGCACACGTCTCTGGTGACGGTCTGGGTGTCCCTATGTGGCAGGGACGGCATAGGGCATGCGGGGTCCCAGCCACGCTCCCATGCCCTATGCTCTGTTCCCTCCGTGCCGTTGGTGTGGCCAGCAGTGCTGTGTGCTCTGTGCCCTCCAGTGTGGCCAGCGTGTGTCTGTGCCTTGTTCCATCCTTGCCCTCAGCGTGGCCAGCAATGCAAGCTGGAGCCAACAGTGTTGGTGGTTCAGATGCTAAAGTGGATTCTGTGCAGCAGAGGCTTGATCCTGAGCTGACGCGTGTGCATCAGCGAGGTGGCATGGAGCAGGACACCTGCCTCCTGCAGAGCTTGGTTTCCCTCTGCCAAGGCTTTTGAACTGTGCTGAGTTTTGTCAATATGGTTTTGGTTTACATCTACAGTAGCAAGTTGTGTGAGGCAGCAGAGGGGGATTTCTAGGGTGAGATGATGGATGACGAGGACCCACGTCCCCTCCATATGTGTCTGGGGAGTTAGGTTGGCTTCCTCTCTGTGTTGGCATGGCCTGATGAATCAAGTGTGGACGAGGGGCTGGAGGCACTGGGAAGGCTGCAGTGCTCACCTGCCCACGACGTTGTGGCTGGAAGGGGCCCCGAGTGCCCTCTGGGGCAGTGTGGGGGTCACCCCGCACCCTGCACACCAGGGTGGGCAGCAGCCTGGGAGGGACGGGGCCACGGGGCTGGGGGGACTGGAAGGACACGGTCTGACTGCCAGCTCCTGCTGGTGGTGGTGGCTCCACAGCCCTCGGGAGCAGTGCTGGGAGTACTGGTGCTGGGTGTGCTGATGGTGTGGATCAGAGCAGAATGCTGGCTCAGCTCCCTTTCCAGCTCAGCCCAGAGCCGGCTGCTGGCATATGACACTCGTTATCTCTCCAGCTCAGAAACGCAGTGCTCAGGGCATCCTGATGGATTTGTGACACTTCCCATGGGACTCTGTGCTCATAAACCAATTAAAGGATTACATCCTTGTAATGTGGAGAGTATTCTTTGTTTATTAAGTAATGCAGGTATAATTCAATTAGTGACAGGCTGACCTGCTGATGTCAAACGTGGATGCCAGTCAGGTTGGTCTCAAGCTCTGCCCCCAGATTGGAGCAGCAGGAGCTGAGGGGAGCAGCTGCCCCTCCTGTAGCTCCCTGTGCCCGACATGGAACTGTGAGAGTTTTTTATGGCTTTTACTGACGTGTTCCTTTACAGAGTCACAGAATCCCGGAATCATTTGGGTTGGAAAGGACCTTATGGCTCATTCCACCTCCTGCTGTGGGCAGGGACACCTTCCATGAGACCAGGTTGTTCCGAGCCCTGTCCAACCTGGCCTTGAACACTTCCAGGGTGGGGTAGCCACAGCTTCTCTGGGCAACCTGTGCTAGGGCCTCACCACTCTCTCACTCTCTGTAAGAAAGAAGTGCTTCTGTAGAAATGAGATGGTTTATTGTTATGAGATGGGTTCAGGCTGGGCTGAGTGTTTACTGTGGCTCAGAAAGCCCTGTGTCACCAAATAGCGTCCAAAGCATGATCTGCCTGTGGGCACAGCCTGTGCCCCCCATGCCTCCATGTGGGTGACTGTGAGTGGATAGCTGCAGTCCCCTCCCTGTCCCCAGCTCAAAGCTTTCTATGTGCTGCTCCGTGTTCCTGTAGCACCGCGGTCTGGGCGTGGGCACCTGCTGGAGTGCCACGGTGTAGAGGGGGGTGAAGCATCTCCTCCCTTTGGTGAGGTCCTCAGTGCGAGAGTCTTGTCCACAGGGAAATCCCTCTGCTCTGGGCCCAGGGGAGGCAGAGGGCTACAGATGTTTTTCCCTCTGGAAAGGGAAGTTCAAGGGCCTGTGGGTGACTCATGGTGCCTTGGCATCAGATCAAAGCACTGGCTGGGCACCGAGAGACACAGAAATGTAAAATACCCTGTACATCAGTAAGGCTGTGCAGGAGTGACTCCGGAGTAGAACAGGATTGATTCAGCAGATCTGGAGAATAAATTAAAAGTTCAACTCTTGGTAAGGGGTGGTTTGCTCCTAGATGACAGACAATGCAACTCGGACAGCACAACACCAGTGCGTGGCTGGGACCAAGTGGGTGCAAAAGGTGTTTCCAGACTGCCAGAGCTTTCCAGAAAGACCAATATGTTTCAGTGTCCTGAATAATAAATGCTGGTCAGAAGCCCGCTCTGGTTTTCCATGCAATCTCACAACAGAATCGCGCTTAGTTTGCAGCACAGATCAAGCAAAACTTTATGTGTTGAATGCAAATATAATGTGGAAAAAGGGGATCTGCACACATGTGGGCTAATAGAATCACAAAAGCAGCTCGTGAAGCCTGGCGGTGCTGGAGGAACATGAGCACCTGACAGCAGAATTATCTCTGAGGACCACAGACTGACTTGTAAACCGTGGAATAAATTGCTCTTATTTTGTAGCATTTACTTGCTCAGCTACACTTCACAGGATTTTGCTTGTCTGGCAATTCCTGTTTGTCAGGAGGAAACCCTGGATTGCTGGGGACTGGCAGCTAGTGAGCTTTGAGCTGGGCAGAGGGTACGGCCCTGGCAGTGAACTCTTTCCATGCCCAAAAAGTAACAGGTAGAGGGGCCAGGAGGGTGATCTTGGCAGTGGGGCAGAGAGGCTGAGGATGCTGCAGAGGGTGAGCTATCCTCACCCCCTCTGCCCTCTCCCACAGGGCAGTGGAAGCCCCAGCCCTGAGACCATTCCTGCCCTCATGGGCAGTTGCACAGGCAGCATGGGCTGCCTAAAGCATGGTGCCTGCTGCAGCAGCCTTGTCCTCCTGGGGCTACCGCCTGCCACTGCCTATCTGTGGTACCGTGAAACCTCTCAGGTGCTGCTTCTGTCGCTGAAGCTTGAGCAGCTGCTTCAAATCCTTCCAAAATGACAAGATTTGAACTGGTTTTCTTGGCAGAGAAAAGTGAAAGCTCAGGATCTCCATGCTCAGTCACAGCGTGGCAGCTCCCCCGTCACGCTCGTGCTGACAGTGATCCGCTCTCTTGACGTGTTTCCTGTTCCCGTCCTGGTGCGATGCAGGGCCTGACTTTCTGTTCACCTGTGCCCTGCTGCTGCTCCCAGGACATGGCACTGCAGCCCTTACCAGGGTTTGTGCACTGACACAGCTGAGTCATATGGCTGTGGGATGCAATTTTGGTTCTTCGGAACGTCAGTTTGTGTTGATGCACAGACGCTGTTTCCCCATGAGTTTAATTGCAGGTACGGCACTTCTGGGCGTGCAGAAACAGCAGCCACTGCCATGCTCCCTGTGCCCAAGATCAAGATAAGAGAGTAGGAAGGAGTTCATGGTAGTTGGAGGGGCTGGAGCTGGGAGGGTACCGATTACCAGTTTACTGAAGGGGAAGGAGACAACGGAGGGAAGTCCATTCCCAGCACATGAAGACAGTAATGGAAACAGCAACCTGCCCACATCTCTGGTGACTCAAAGCTGATGCAAATCCTTGCAAATGTTGGCTCCCTCTCTGCATGGTTTGTGTTGACCTGTGCTCCTAAAGGGCAGGGTCCCTGTGTTCCTGAGCTGTGGCAGGGCAGGGCTGAGCGGCAGGTTCAGGGTGATCTGGACGTGTGCTGATGGATGGTGCAGGCTCCCAGCAAATGGGGAGGAGGCGGCATTCAGGGCCCTCCTTGCATGCAGCAGTGCTGGGCTGCCTGCAGAGCACGTGGGGCTGAGGCTGTGGGGAGAAGGAGGGGTATGCTGAGAGTGCCCGGGTGGGCGCAGTGCTGTCGGGATGATGCGCTCCTGTGTCTCTGTCCTGCCTGGGCTGGGCATGGAGTGAATCCTGTGGGAAACTCCGGTTTGTCGGACCATGGTGTCTCATTGCTGCTGCAGAGGTGTCGATGCCTCTGTCACACACAGGGTCCGTTTGTCACATTATATCAGTGTATTCCCAAGTGTTATCACAGGGTACAGAGCTGATGGTTGGAGCCTTCTGCTGTGGGTGTGGGCCGGGTTGCTGTTTGTCAGCCTTGGTTATGGGGGCACCAGGCTTCCAAACAGGATCACTTTGCTTTGCAAAAGGTCTGTTTCAATATAATTCCAGCTGTGCCCTGGTGGGTGCGTGTGTGGAGTGCCCATGTGTGGTAAGGAAATCGCATGTAAAGGTGCCTCTTACACTGGGAGGATACAGTGAGGACAGTTGGATCTCATCCGGATGATGTGCAGGAAAGGCTGCATGGGAGCAAGGAGATCCTGCTGCAGGAGATCCTTCTCTAGGAGACCCTGCTTTGGGAGATCTGAGGCTTTGTTTGTTTTCTTCTGTCTGAGTTTAGCTGACAGCACATAGCAAAGTAGCACATTCCCTAATTCACATGGGTGAAGCAGAGTGAGGCATTGCCGTATCCCTTTCCAGTGGTGTGAGCTGTCCTGTGCTGTGGCTGTACAGAACTGCTGGATAGGAACCCACTGTCCCCATGTCATCCCTCGGTGCCAGAGCCAGCAGAGGAGCCGTTCTTGTGCCTGGTACTATCCCGGTCCTCTCTGGAGCAGGGAGTCGAAGGTGTTGGCTTCCTTCCTCTCCCTCAGTTCAGAGCGGGATTTCATGTCTTTGGGGCGTCTCTCCTGGGACGAGACTCTCGATTGCCTGGGCAGTACTCCTGGCAGCTCTCCTGCGCTGTCTCTGACACAACCTCTTGGTGGCTGTGTTCCTCCCAGCAGCTCCTGTGGTCTTGATGGGGTTTCAGCAACCATGGACCTGCTGGTGATGCCTCCAGGTGCTTCCTCTGGTCACAGTCATTCTGAGAGTGGCAGTGTCGTGCCAGGATGCTTTACTTTTGGCAAATTTACTCTTGCCCCAAGCAACCTGGTCTAGTGGAAGGTGTCTCTGCCCATGTCAGGGGGTGGAGCTGGATGATCTTCAAGGTCCCTCCCAACTCAAACCATTCTGGGATTCTGTGGTCTTTCAAAAGATCCACAAGTCCTGTTCATTGAAGCTGCGTAAGGTCACTGTGCCCACAGAATCAGGGATGCTGGAGCTGCTGACTGATGAATGGACTTGAAATCGAGTCAGTCCTGTGAGCAGGATTGGAAGTGCTGCCCATGGCATCATTCTGCTCTGCTCTGTCCCCTTGCTGGGACACTGAAGTAATTTAGTTTTCTCCAGCTCCCCCATCTCATTCTTAATTACAAAAGTGAACAAGAGGACCAGACAGCAAAAGAGATAGGCAAAGGAGAGCACAGATAGCAAAGCTGAGAATTAAAAAAAAAAGTATGGATTCCTTAAAATAAGATTTTTTTTTTCCAGTGAAAGGCTTTCTTATTAAAAGAAATTCAAATGGCATCAGATCTTTGCAGCAGAAATTAAGTGCATGCAAAAGAATTTGTGTATCTCAAGAACCGCCAGTACAGCAGGAAGGGTGTGATGCCTTTGCTTTTCTGTTGCTTTCTTTAATATAAGAAAACTTGAATTAGAAAAACAGTGAAAAACTTAAAAAAACCAATCAGCAACAACCCAACTGTTAAAATGTTGGTAAATAGCTGTGGTACCTGTCCAGCACTGGGACCTGCTACAGTGTCCCCCCACACTGTACCAGGACCTGCCCCCTGTCTCCGCTGCTGCTCTGGAACCTGTCACCTGTCCCCATCCCTGGGGCCACTGGATCTGTATTTTAGCTGGGCTCAAGCCTCTGGGTGCTTCCTGAGCTAACCATGAGTTACCATGGAGCAGCTGCCTCTGTGTCAGGAAATAAGCAGAAAATTGTCAAGGTAAGCTTCTCCGCTAAAAAATGCAATTTTTTGAAATACAAAGTGCTCTTCTCAAAGTGTTTCACATTTGATGACTTTTCCTTATATTTAGGCCAAGTTTTGGCATGGCCTGCCTGGGGTGGGGGTCTTTGTGGGTCCCTGGAGTGTGCGGTGCTGAGCCAGGCATCCCGAGCCTGCGGGGACGGCTGCATGGTTCCCTCGTGCCACCAGCGCTGTGGACACTGCTGGGGTGTTGACCCCCGGCAGCTTGGGGTGTTTGGGCTCCCCAGGAATAATTTTGAAGAAAAAGATGCGGTCTTGATCCATTCAGAGTGAAACAAAAGTTAAAAAACTCCCAGTGACATCACCCACCATCATCTCTGTGTTTGTCTCTCACTTTCTCTCATCTCCTTGTGTAAATCCAAGGAGTGTCTGAGCAGAAGGAGTGGCTGTCGGAGATCTGGAGTGACTGGGAATGGTGTTTGGGTCTTGTTCCCTGTGCTTGTGGCACCTGGGACCCTGTTCTGCGTTTTGAAGCTTGGAGCTCTCCTCTCTGTCCCGTCTCCCTCCAGTTCAGTCCCTTCCTGCCAGGCGTGCTGGGGTCAGTGGGTGGGATGTGACAGGGACACGTCACACAGACACATGTTCCTGTGCTGTGGAGCCAGGAGACGAGGAGCAGTGATGCATTTTTAAAGAGGGCATTGGGTGGAGGGCAAAGTTTCTCTCTCTCTCTGCTTTGATTTCTGGGCATAATTTGAAGATAACTCAATTAGCTGCAGTAAAGTCATGCTGATTTACTTGAGGTAAGAGTTTGAGGTTCCTTGTTTTGTTTCTACAAGCATTTCCCTGCACAATGCTGCTCTGCCTCCTCTTGCGAGAGGGAAACTGCGTAATTGTCCTGATATTAATTAAGATAAGAGAGAATTATACCAAAATGTATTCAATGGGAAATAAATAAGTTCAAAACATGCCTGAACTCCAGATCACAGTCCCTGGCCTGGCTGCTGGCACAGGAGCAGGGACTCCTGTGGGGAGCAGGTGTGGGGGCTGAGTGGGGGGGTCAGGCTGCGGTGGCACTTGGGATCCACCTGGACTTCACTGCCTTTGAAAATCGTGTGAGTGGGGACGGCTCATGCAGGGAGGGGGTGCGGCAGAGAGTGGCTGTGCTGTGGCCACCATGAGCTGAGGTGTGTCTGTGCCAGAGCTCCCGGTGTCCCGCTGTACTGGCCCAGGGGCTGCACAGCTCGGGAGCCACGCACGGCCCCGCTCTGTCCCGGCTCCCCAGGGTGTCCCTGTGTGAGCCACCGGCTCTCCCGGTGCAGGTGCACGTGGCCACCCACGGCTGGCAGAGCCTTGTGCTTGTCTGAGTGTGGCAGCACATGGGCTCCATCCCCTCCTGCTGGGAGCTCTGAGTGCGAGGAGGTGCTGTGTGCTGGTGCTGTGCTCTGGAGCGGGGCTCCTGCTGCTGCCGTGCCGTAGTGGTGCCCGGCAGGGAAGCCCGCATGGCAAGGGGTGAAGGTGCTGACTCCGCAAGCTCCACTCCTGAACTGGCAGGGCTTGAGGAGGCGGTGTGTTGGAGCTGGCAGTGCCCAAGAATGAGCTCCACATGCTGAATTCCCTTTCGCTAAAGAGTGAAGGATTCTGTTGTTCCGAGCGGGCACACTGCAGGTTGCTGTGCAGTCCCAGCCAGCGCTGCTTACACCTGGTGGGACTCAGGATCTGCCTCTTAAATTGGTTCAGAGCTCAGCGCTGCTCCTGTGAGCCATGGTGAGGTGGTTTGGGTATGTTGATGTGGGAAAAGATCGTCAGGATCTCCCGAGATCTCTGCCTTCTGCAGGCCACGGCTGGAATGCAAGATGAAGACTCCTACAGCACAGCTGCGGGCATGTGGCGCGATGGGCAGAGCCTGGCGTGGTCCTCAGCAGCTCCTGCACAGCTGGCCCACAGCTGGATTGTGGTGTGGACAGAGTGGTTGCAGGTGTGCAAGCCCTTGCGAGGCATTGCTGTGGCCTTGGGGCAGGATCAGCCTCAGCTGTACAGCTGGATTGGGGGTGTGGGTGGCCATCTGTTGGCATCCGTTTCTTGAGTTCTGCGAAAATCTTGCCGTAGCAGCACGGTTGATCAAATTTTGAAGTAGCAATTAAAATCTAAATTTCTTTGCCAAAGCCTTAAGTATGTCTCTTATCTGAAATGCTCAGACTCTTTGCTGAGTTAAGAACATTAGGACCAAGAGACCCATTAAATTTTCTGGCACAGACGGAGATAAATCCTGCAAACTGATGGGATCGCATGTGGCAGATCTGATGGTATCTGCTTCATGAGCTGAGATGTAGAGGAGGAAAATGACCTTTCAGAATAATTTCTCTGGGCTAGAAGTTTTGAAAATGGCTGTCTTTTCTTTTTCCAGAAATCTGTATGAAGTAGTTTTGATCTTGTCCAGCTGAAGGGAAACCTGTTTTATTTGCTTGTATTACTTTTCCTGTCCTAAAAGATGTTTGATCCGTCTTTTGGAAGCAGAGGGAAGGACACAGTGCCACTCTGTCAGCCCTTGCCTGAGCAGTTCACACCATCTCTGGTCATCATGTTTGCACACCTGTCATTCAGATGTAGGTGAGGTCACAAACAGTCATGGTTCAGCTTCTCCTGGTGTCAGTGATGCTGTCCTCCACTAATCCACAATCTGCAAGTTCGGGAGCTGTGGTTCATTAGTGGGAATAGCTCCACTCAGCTCTGAGCTATGCTTTTTAGCCAGAGCTTCCATCTCAACAACCAGCAAACACCAGTGTCGGCACTACCCGAGTGGCCCTGACAGCAGGGCTTGTTAATGTGAGGTAACAGGGGATGGAGAGGTGGCCAATTAACAGATGAAATAATGAGGCACTTGCTTGGCGGCAACTTGTTTAAAGCTGTGGGTCTGAAGCAACTGCTGGTGGCACTGGGCTGAGGTGCTGGAGGGGCCGGAGTTTCTGCTGCAGCTGCCTATCTCACCAGCCTCTCATGACCCACATTTCTGCCGGACCCTTGAATCACAGAATCATCAGGGCTGGAAAAGCTTTCTGAGATCAAGTCCAACCTGTGCCCGATCCCCACCTTGTCACCCAGCCCAGAGCACCAAGTGCCACGTTCAGTTGTTCTGTGGACACCTCCAGGCATGGGGACTCTGCCACCTCCCTGGGCCGCCCATTTCAGTGCCTGACAACCCTTTCCATGAAGAAATTCTTCCTGTGTCCAAGGGGTTTAATTCTTTGCTCCACTCCCCAGAAATGCTTCTGCACACTGAGGGTCTTTTTTGTGCCTAAATATCTGTCTTCTGAGATTGGTGGAAGTTTTCTAATTAAAATGTTCAATATCCTTGGGTCAGGTACCAGGTACAGGAGGAGGACTACATTTGGGATACAAACATAAGCCTGTTACAGGGCTGGACTTCACAAGGCAAAGCAGGAAATACACTGGGGTGATACAGAAGTTTTCTGTGATTATTTCTGTTTGCCATTTGCAAAGGAGCAGCAAAATGCAAACTCATGGCAGCTGTTTTCTACTGCTACAGGAGCTAAGAAGAAGGTTAAAAAGTGACAGTTTAAGTAAGGTAGTTTAAAAGTGGCAGAGCTGGATAACTGGTACCCAAGAGTATTAAAATAATTGGCCAAGGAGCTCCCTGAGACAGTAGTGGTTTATTTTTAACAAATCCTGAAATGCTGAGGATGAACCAGAGGCATGGGAAAAGGCTAATGAAAATTGATAGAAAAATTAAATATGATTTGGTCTAGGGGGAATTGTGCCATCATCTCTTCCCGGGCTGGATCCCTCTCCCACTGGTTCTACGCTTCTCCCACTTGCATCCCTCATTGTTTCCATCACAGGCTCTTCCTGCAGACCTGGACATAGAAAGCAGTGAGATCTCGTGTTCTTCCTGCTCCTGCTGGATGTGCTGCTGGGATGACACGGCCGTGCTCAGCCCCTCTCCCGCCCTGTCCTGGCACATTTGATGGCTGGGCAGTGGTTTGGCTGATGCCGTCAGAGGCTATGTGATGGATGCTGATCCTGGACACTGGTCCTATGGCAGTCCCGCAACCCATGACCTCTGCCACCTGCACCAACCTCTGGTGTCCCCAGCCTGGGAGGTGCCAGCGGGACACCTGTGGGATGTGACCATGTCATGGTGTGATGATGGGTGCTGACCCAGCAAATGACCAGTCCCGGTCCCTGAGCATGGGTACACCGGAGGCCAGGTTGATGTTCCCACGTCCTGATCTTGACTCACCAAGGCTCATTCCAGCACCAGGCTGTGCATTTCACGGGCTTCTGAGGTTCTCCTGTCTCCATCCCGCGCAACACAGGTTTCCTTACATATTTCCTTGTACACAGAGGCCTCATATCATCTCCGAAGCAGATCTTTAAGCCCTTTGGCATCATTACTCTGTTGCCTCTCGGCAGTTACGGGAGACAGCCGAGGTGAGCCGGCAGCACAGGCTCGTGTGTAATTTCCTGATTGTGCGACAGAGATCGGCCCAATGACTTTCTGCTGCGTGTTATCTTGTGCTCCGCAAGTGTGCTTTTCACTCTTTGTGAGAGGGTCAACTCCCTGAGCCTGGAACCCAGTGGAGATGGAGTGAGTTACGTTGTGCCTCACCCGAGGGAGTCACGCGCCGGGTCCTGCCTGCGCGGGGCTGCTGGCAGAGGCTGTTGGTCATCACAGCCCATGAGCCAGAGCTGGTGCATGGTGCTGTGCTGAGGACCCCGACAGACCCACCTGAGCACCCCTGCAATTGAGCATCTTTGTGCCCAAACATCCCTGCATCCAGGCACCCCTGTTCTGGAGCATCCCTGTGTCTGAGCACATCCCTGTCTGCAGCTGAGCAGCCCTGTGCCTGAGCCTGTCCTGTCCTTGGCCAGAATCACTGGTGTGGTGCCTGGGGTTCACTGCCACCTTCTTTTACTCCTGTCCTCCCCTGACTCCGCCATTGATCCCCTTTTGCTGTCTGTCCTGCTGCCAGAGCTCTGTAACATTTCCTGCAGCTTATCATTACTTTCTTCTGTTCTTATTCCCTATATCAGGAAACCATAAATATGTATTTTAGAGCCGTCAGTTTTTTCGAGCGTGTGGAGTGCTGCCTCCTGAAAAATCCCAGCAGCAGATTTTGAGCCAAAGGGAAGATTGCAAAAATAGTTTCTCCCTTATGGCACATAGAAAGTTTCCCTTTTAGGCGAAATTGCCCAACCCTGACAGATGTAGCTGAAGTTTTAAAAAATATGAGTCCCAGTATTTCACTTAAACTGTCATTCTTGCTAAAGGAAAATATTCCTTTTGGTATGCCCATTGATTTCCTTTGGATGTAAATATGGACTGAGGTCCATCGGGTTCCTGCTGCAGCTATGTGGTCAGTGAGCTGGGTGTACGTGTGTTGAGCAGCTGTTCCAGGCTGGCTCTATGGTCAGACTGTGCTCTGAGTTCCTGTGGCAGCTGAAGGGACTGCCTAGAGCCCTGTGCCCTTGCCAGCCCCGGACACTGGCCGCCTGTGCTGGGGTCTGGAGCCTCTTCAGCACGGACACCGCAGAACGTGCAGGGAGAGGGAGGGCGGGTTCTGCTCTGTGCTTGCTCTTTGTTGGGGACTGCATGACCCCCTCCAGAGTCCGTCTGGGCAGGGTGCTGGGATGGGATGTGTGCTGCTCCTCCGGCCTCGGCTGCATCGCCAGCACATGGGAACCAGGCTGGGGCCAGGGGCTGGCCTGGCACTGCCCCTGGCCCTGCACTGCCCCTCATCTTGGTGCTGTCGGTGCTGGACACAAGCTGTGTGTGGTGATGGAAGTGCTTGGAATTTACTCTGAGTTGGGTGAGAGCCTCTGCCAGGGGCTCACCTGCTGGGGCAGTGTCACCTCACATCATCGCTTGGGGAGCTCCCTCCTGGGGGCACCTGGTGCTCTGGCTGTGGCACCGCGGTGTGGGACACTTGGGGCTGGAGCAGCAGCAGCAGGAGCTTTGGGGTGCCTGGTCCCAGGGCAGTGGGTCCTGCTGGGGCTCCCTGTCTGGGCTGGTCTCAGCTTTGGCCTCGGTCTGCTTTAGGGTTTCACAGTATGCCAGGGGCTGTTCTGGGGGCTGTGCCGGGGACCATGCAGTCAGTGCCTGTCTTGCCAAGCGGGGTTGCCTGGGTTTCCAGACGAGATAACACGGTGGATTAATTAGATAGTGAAGTGCTAATAGCGATTGAAAAGAGATATGCTTGCCGTGTGCCCCAAGTTTGGATTTATTACTACTACTTTCTGTATGGCCTATTAATTTTTGATGACTTTAGATAAATTGCATTCAGCCTGAAATAAATTAAAATAAGTGCATATAAATCATGTTCTATTCTTGGCTTCTGCAAAACAAATTTCCATTTCATCTCTTGTTGTCCTTCCTTTATTACATGTATCCTGCCGGCACGTGTCACCCGTTATTGTGATGGAAATGTTTTATCTCCTTGAGATTCCCTGGGTTTGCCTTTGAAATGTCAGGGCTGCTGTAGACATGGCACATCTTAGATCATCTCAGTAGCTAATTTGGCCACATCTGTTTGATTTACCAGTTAACAAGCCAGACCTAAATACTAAATAGGTGTTCTTCCACGAGAGCGATCGACGATTTGTACCCAGTACTCCTTGACATTAAATTAAACTTTAAAACTTAAAATCCAGCTTGTTTTATGACTCACATCCTCAAGTGATGTTCAGGCAAGTGTAGAGACAACCCTAATAAATGCCTGGTTTTAGATTGTTTAATTTACTATATGTTTATGTAAGAGTACAGTGACTAAGAAAAGAATTGGCCTCAGTTAATGTTGCGACGATTGCAAGATATTATTACGCAGATAATAAATGTCCATCTGGAATAAATCATTGTTAGTTTACTTTTCATTTAATTTGGTGGGCTGTGCAGAAGCAAGGCCATGGAAGAAATAAGTTATTTTTACAGTGCTTGATAAAACCTATGAACTCTTCAGGCTGGGAAATCTGCTTATGGTTAATCCCCTGTTTTGCTCTCGTGTGTCGTGCTGACAATCTCACCCTTCACAGTGCTGTTCCCTCTGCTTCTGATTTCCCCCAGTTAAACTGTGTGTTTGGTGGGCACACTGGGTTTGGCCACAGTGCCGTGGCCAATACTTGGGTCCCCCTTCACCTCCATCCCTCTCCCAGTGCCCGTTGGGGAAGGAGAGTGCTGGTGCGTTAAAAACAGTGGCATTTGTTGGCAAAAGAAACCTTAAGGATAATTTTATTCATAGACTCATAGAATCCCAGAATGGTTTGGTTGGGAAGGGACCCTTAAAGTTCGTCTTGTTCCACCCCCCTGACATGGGCAAGGACACTTTCCACTAGACCAGGTTGCTCCAAGCCCTGCCCAATCTTGCCTTGAACATTTTCAGGGGTGAGGCATCAATTACCACATTTTTCCATTATTACTTATTTATCACAACAATAAGTTAGAAGTGGCTGATGCTGGGTATCCTATACTGCTGTAGGGTGGTGTTAGGGATGGAGAGTTCCGGGGAGTTTGGGGTGTGTGAGAGGTCGTATATCCACCTGTGTGTCCTGGGGCCTGTCTGGTTACCATTTCTGGAGTCACTCTCCTGTGCCCTCCCTGCTCCCCTCAGCACCTTTGGACACGACACACAGCTGTGTGGTGCGGTCAGCACCTGGAGGGAAGGGATGACATCCCAAGGGACTTGAAGAGGCTGGAGAGGTGGGAGTGGGTGAAGCTCAGCACCACGCAGCCTCACGGTGGTGAGGCCTCAAGCACTGGTCGCTGCTACGTGAGGACGCAAGGGCACAACCAGGATGTGGCCAGGAAGTGGTTTGGCTGTGCTGGAACCTGAAGCAGCTGCTGCCTTTCCCACCCCCACTGGTGATGCCTGACATGGGCAGCCCTGGCAGCTGGCACTCTCCGGGCATCAGTGGGCATTTGACAATAAGAGGAAAATCCCAGATTTCCTCATTATATGACTCACCAGCATGTGGAGCGCTGCTGTTGAAGTGCTCGGGCAGGAGGAGCTGCAGGGAGTGTGTGCAGGTGAGAGCGAGCCCGTGCCAGGACAGGAGTGAGTGAGTGGCTGGCATGACTGGCACAGCTGGCACAGCTGGCACAGCTGGTGTCCTGCAGCAGCTAGCCAGCAGTTCGGGTGTGCACCCTGAGCTGGGGTGCACTGTCTGCCCGTGTGAGGACACGGCTGGTGCCCTGCCACCCCCGTGCCCTGGGTGCCTCTCCCGGGCAGGCTGCATGCCAGGGACTGCGCCAGGGTGGGGGTGGCCCTGAGGAACCTCTTCCCCCACACCAGTGCTCGCCACATGCCCCTCTGAGCGGACCTGTGGTGGAGGGTGTGGGGCAGATCGTGCAGGGCCACCACGCCTACCTCACCTTCCTGTGCCACCTGGGAACGTACAGCTGTGGAACAGAGGGATAGAGGAGTGACGGAGAAAATCCCTTCACATTTGTGTTGTGTTTTGATGTTGCAAGAACAGTTTTTAAAATGCCAGAATACCCCAATTCAGTAAAAATGTTTTGGTAAGTTAAAAGCTGCCTTGTTTAAACAATTACTCACTTAGGCCTGCTCCTGTTTGGAAGCTGTATGGCTGACGCTGATATTGGTGTCAGTGTTTGGCATGTCTGTGTAATATTTGGTACAGGAACTCCTCAGGAGCTGGAAAGCTTTGTATAGAATCACAGAATGGTTTGGGTTGGAGGGACCTTAAAGGTCTTAGTGTTCTGACCTTGAAACACAGTGTGTGTGTACCACTGTATCTGAGATGCTTTTTGGTGGCATCCCCCTGTGTGGAGCTCTGGCCCTGACTCCTGCACTGCATGGGGGCTGTGGGGTGCAGGGGTGATGGGTGTGATGGGTTCAGGGGATTGGGGTTGGAAGCTGTCTCGGATGGCACTGGCAGCCCTGGGCTGGGGTTTGGGAGGGGGCTGCAGCCAGGCTGGGAGCTCTTGAGTGCAGGAAGTGGGGACTGTGCTGCTTTCCCTGTGTTGCATACCACTGCAGGGATGATTCCTGGAGGCTGGAGGAAAGGAAAAGGATGGAATTCATAATGCACATTTCAAAGAGGGGCCAGGGAGGTGGAGCAACCTGTCCATCTGTCTGTGCCTGTGGTGTCCACAGAGCCTGGCTGGCTGGCACATGGACCTGTGCTGCTGGTGGTCATCAGGGCATAAGGACAGTCCTGTGAATGGTGATGGACGGTGCCAGCTTATACGTGGGTTAGAGGTGCCTTGGGAAGCTGGCGCTCACTGCTACTGGACTGAGAGATGCGTTGCTGAGACTTTCTGCCCCAAGGAGCAGGAGGATACAGTGAAAAGAGCCCACAGAGGCTCTTGGCTGTGCCTGCAAGGCCCCAGGTAGTTACACAGCTTAAACAGGGCTTGCTGGGTTTGACAGTGGGCGAGATGGGAGTGCAGAGCTGTCCCTCAGAAACGGGAGATGATCTCTCCATGTGTGTTTTTATCACAGGATATTTCTCAGGCGCCGCTCTGGTTGGTGCTTGGTTTGGTGCCCCTCTCCCCATCCACGGTGGGGCAGAGGGAGGTGCCCCCAGCCCAGCGTGCCGGGGGCTGTGGGATCATCCGGTGCGGTCTCCTCACGGCACAGCTATTAATACCTTACAGAGCTGCAGTCGTGCTCTGCACTGCCGTGTTGACTCATCCCATGGATCACTCTGGGCTCTTGTCTGTGATACCAAAGCCTTGATGAGCTGCCTCCACCGCAGCCCCGCGTCGTGTGGGAGCCCCCCTTGGCTCCGACTCGCTCAGCCTTTAATCCGGGGCATGGCAGGTGCGTTCAGTTCAGCCGGCCGTGTGCGGAGCTCACACGTGTGCCTGTGGGCCTGGGGCCGTGCCAGCAGCAGGCGTGCAGGAGGAGTGCTGGAAGTGTGCAGGGGGCACACTGGGAGTGTGCTGGAAGCGTACTACCACCTTGCCCGCCGCTGTCGCTGCACGGCAGCCAGCAGTGCTGGGAGTGCTGGTCCCCGTGTGCTCAGAGCAGCTCGCTGGGACACGTGTGAGGGAGACAGCGTGGGACGTGGCAGGGAGCAGAATGAGAAGGGAGAGAAATGAAATCCCTGGAAATTCCATGTCTCTGCTGTACTGGCTGTGCTGACCCCAGGGTCGCTGTCCCCGGGGAGCCTGCCACGAGCCACAGCAAGCGGTGCTGGAGGCGAGGGCCGGGAGCAGGGTGCTGAGCGTTGGGCATTCCCCTGAGTGCAGCGATCCTGACCCTGCCCATGCCTCTTGGGAGGGCTCCAGAATTCTTGTGAAAATGCAGGACACAGGATGCTATGTCGGCAGATGAGGGGAGAATGCCTAGAATGTGCCCGTGTCCCTGCTTCTGCTGGAAGCACTCCAGCTGTGTTATGTGCACTGCTGCAGGAACCCCATGGGTTTTTTACCTTTCCGAGCACTTGGCATTGTTGAGTGTTGGCTGCTCCAGACAATATGGAGCAATTCTAAAATAAAGTGCTTTAAAAAAAAGGATATTCTATTTTTCTCCCCAATTCCTGAATTTTATGGGCATGTTTTTAAGCTGTGTGTTGCAAGGGCAAGTGGTGAAGCTCTTTGTTGTGTAGAAGACAGGGGAAACACAGCAAAAATCCAGAAGTGGAGCTTTTGAGGAAGGAACATACATTATGTCAGCACAGGCATCATCCCTGTATGAGCTGGCAGTACTGCCCTGGCCTTCACTTTGAGCCTGGGTCTCCCCTTGCTCCTGCTTCTAAGATTCCCAGAGGTCTGAGGGGTTCGTGGCTGTTTGAAGCCCTTTAACAAGGACGAGGATACAGGATTTCACAGTCTCGTGGCTCCCCATGGGGATTCACCTGTCCAGCGCTACAGCAAGTGCCAAACCTGATGGCCTCGTGGTCCTGGCTGGTGCTTCTGGATGGTGATCCTGGCCACCTCAGCACTGGGTGGCTAGCACAGCCCCCAAAACAAATCTCTGGATGAGTTTCTTTGATTTGAATGGTTTTTTTCTCAGGTACTTTGTTTCCAGTTCAGCAAAACCCTCCGACCTGGTAACAAACCACTGACCTTTGTGAAACTGAAGCTCCTTGTTCTCCACTTCTCTGGTCCCAGCAGCTGGAATGCCACAGATCCCAGAATCTCCTTTTACATACCACATTCTGGCATGGCTGCTGGCTGCCTATGGTGGCTGGTGCCATGATTTCCCTTTCTCCATCCTCAGCAGATGAACATCATCAGCTTCCAGAGTATTTTTTCCCCCACCACGAAACTGCATTTGCAAAGACCTTGAGAATCCTGACTTCTAGAAGGGTGGGAAAGGCAGTCAGTAGCTCTGTTATGACCTCAGCAATGACAGATGAAGTCTGAGCCAGGCCCTGAGATGGCAGCTGGCTCCAGCAGCTCCCAGTGTGCACACTGGGCATCCCTGGCATGCTGACCATGTGTAACACCAACCATCCAAACAGGAATTGGATGTAGTGGAAGTTGCTTGCTAATTAACGGCTGTTACGGATTCTGCTGCTCCCGTGTGTTGTGTGATCACAATATGGAAATGACCCTTTGGAGCGCTGGGCACACTGGCAGATGCTGCACTTCGTATCCCAAAGAGGAGGGGCAAAACCCCCAGCATGCAGTATGTTGGGCACAAGGAGTCGTCACAGTACGTAGCATTTCAGTCCTGGGTTCCTTGGATCCATTCCAGACAGGAATTTCAAATTCGTTAGCACTTCACCTGACCTCTGTGTGTTGCCAGAACAGGTGGGTAGTTACTCCCACGGCCTGCTGCTGACCGGGTGCCAGGATGTGGCTGCCGCTCGCCCTGGCAGTGCTGGCGTGGGGCTCAGAACAGCTGTGCCCCACAGGGGCTGGGGTTACTCTGGCCATTCCCCAGCACCTGTCAGACCCTGCAGAGGTTTGTGGTGGGAGTCTGCCCTTAGGAAGTGCTGTCCAGAGGGTCTGTGTGTGCCCCAGGATGCACCAGGGGCTGTTGGGGCTGTCACCCCCTGATGGGAGCAGGTGGCTCCTCTGGAAGCAGTGGAAATCCTCTAGTGGGTCTTGCAGAGCCATGCGTGGTGCTGGAGCTGGAGTGTGCCCCAACTGTCCCTACACCCTGCCTATGTGTGGGCTTGGTCCCAGGCGAGCTCAGGGTTCCTCCTCTGTGCAGGGATGGCTGTTCTGCAGCTGCCAGGGCTGGGGCTGGCGGGTGCCTGGCATCCACGCTGGAGGGGAGCTGGTGCTGGGGTGGAATGGTGGTCCATGTTCCATAGCTGGGCTGGAGGTGGTGTGAAGGCCAGAAGACGTGTGGGAAACACCGGGCAGGGCGAGGACCGTGGGAGAGTCACACATCGCATGGGCACATCCCACTTGAGAGTGGCCGGGGGAAGGTGGGCAGGGGGTGACAGTACTGAGGGGTCCCTGTCTTCATGAGCCCCAGCCCTGCCCAACCACTGTCAGACCTGCTCCATACCTGAGAAATGGGAGTAGGAAATGAGTTCCTCTGCTCTGAGACAGGAGCAGCAGTCTGGGGACGTGCCCCCGGTCAGTCCCCTCCAGCCAATGGGGGAACAGTGGAGGGGCTCCCAGCCCCCCCCAGTGTGTGCTGGGGCTCACAGGTTCTCTGCTCTTCAGAGGCATGGTTCCCACTCTGTGTGGCCATGAGCCATGCAGCCCACAGCAATTCGAACTTAGGTTTTCTAGACAGATGAATAACTCAAAATGATCAAATGTAGCAACAGAATGGATGTAAAAAGTAGTATATATGAGAGGCTTTTTTTGTGAATCACAAATGTCACATGAAGAACTCGACTACCCTTGTCCTATTGCAGGCACAGAGCAGTAAATGAGCAGTGCTCACCTTCCTAGGAAGCGGGCATTTGTTTTATGTATGAATGCACTTTCTGTTTTTTTATCTTTTAAGCAAATAATGAGAATCACATATTGCTTTTAATAGTCAAAAAGGTGTTTTCTGCAATGAGCTCTAAGCCATGTTGGCGCTGCTGTCTCTGCACATTATCTGTGTGGGGGATGAGGTATGCTGGGAGAGGAGGGGACACATGTCCAGGCTGACTTTCAGCAGATGTTTTTCGATGGCTGTCCTCCTAAGCCACCAGGTCCTGCAGTTCATATTGTCGTCTAGAATGTCTCAGTGGTGGGGCACAGCCACAAGACTGCTGCACTGAGCGTGCTGGGAGGAAATGCTCTGTGTTTTTTCAGCAAGGAGATGAAATGTTTGTGCTACCCTTGCAGCAAGGGATGATGCCCAGGCCGGGGAGGATGGGCTATCCCCATCCCTGCACAGCCTGGGGCACCAGCTTCCTCGTGTAGATCCAGGTGTGGCTTTGCTGTTTCCGTCAGTTGAGGCATCCAGGTGCCAAATCCACATTTGTCTTCGTTGCGCTCAGGGCTGGTGGGTGCTCAGCACTCCGATCCACCAGCACCTCTCCGTAAGCATCCCATGCTCCCGAGGGCTCAGTCCCTCCTCCTAATTCAGTGTCATTGGCAGATATATGTGGGGTGCACTCACCTCCCTGCCCAGGTCACTGACACAGAGAGGACTGTCCCTAAACTCAAGTCGTGGGGGACAGTGTTGGCGAGTGGCCACTGGCTAGTCTTGCCCCATTTACTGCAGCCCTTTAAGCCTGACGTTCACTGATCGCATTCCATCCAGCTCTGGCCACGTGCTGGGCATTTGACCAGAGGATTTGACAGAGACAATATCCGAACTCTCCTAACATCCAGAAAACCCACCTCTGCTGGTAGGTAGCTTTGTGGTAACCTTGTCATCCCAGCTGTTTAAGTCGTTTCATCTTGTAATGGTATTTCCAAACTTGTGAACTTGCTGATTTGGGTTTAAGCTTGTATTAGTCTTGGGTAGATCTGCCAATAGACTTGGCTGAATCCAGGCACATGACTTTAATCATAGCCATGAATCTAAATTAGCAGCATTAAGTTAGCAAATTTAAATGAGTGTGGTGTCCCCAGCCAAGGCTGTCCAGGGACCCCAGTGGCTGTGCTGCAGATGCCCTGAGCCGCTGAGCCCATTCCAATCTGGTACTTACCAGATGTAGATTAAAGGAGCAAAGTCCCACCTGGAAAGGACAGATGACAGTCCCTGGCCATGACTGCAGCTGCTGGTTTGGAGGTGGCTGGCAGGTGACACCAGTGGGGTTTGGGGGCTGCAGCAGGCAGTTTCCTCCACTGCTTAGCATTGCCATTCTCCTCCAGGTCCTTGTCACTTGCAGAGCCACCCTGATCTGCAGTGCTGTCATGAAAGTGAGTCCACAGAACACACCTGAACACTGCTGCGGCACTTTGCTTTCTGCCACAAGTCATGGCAGCAAGAATGGTGATGGTTATACTGGTTATGGGAGCAGCTCCCAGCACTGCCCACAACAGCAGACTCTGCTTTGAACTGCAGTAGCACAGTCTTTTATTTTTCCAGTGGGAACTCAAAAGTCGGAGTAGTCCTGAATACTTGCAGTCCCCAGAAGTGTCAGGAAAAAGTACATTGATAGTGATGAAAAGCAGGGTTTAGGGCTGGTATTTTCACAAATCCTTTTGTTGCCTCTGCTTGCATGGCACCACAGATTTAGTTTGGGTTATGGACGGACCGGACAACAGGAGCAATAATTTTTGTTCTAACTAAATGTCTTTAAATATCAATAACGATTCAAGACTTCTGGTTCTGGCTAGCTGTGAAACTGTATTTTAGCTGAGCTTTGTTAATGCGTCTCTGGGATGGTAATGGGTCTGAGTAATCCAATCTGAACATAAATAATTGTGCCAGTCCCAAAGGGAGCCGGGTGCTTCAATCGCAGCGTGGAGCCCCTCTGAGCACCACTGCTCACAATGGCTCAAGTTCCCTCTGAGACACGTGGGTGCTTCTCCACGGGACCGTGCTCCCACCTGTTCCACGGAGGAGCATCCCCCGGCCCTCCCGCCTGCCCGCGCCGTGAAGCCTTTGGCATAGTCACTGA
Source organism: Rhagologus leucostigma (assembly GCA_013397725.1). Classification (NCBI taxonomy): domain Eukaryota; kingdom Metazoa; phylum Chordata; class Aves; order Passeriformes; genus Rhagologus; species Rhagologus leucostigma. The sequence goes on from VZTD01005277.1 coordinate 207,142, forward strand.
TGGATGATCTCACTGAGCTGGCGTGGGCACTGCTGCTATCGGCCCTGTTCCCACCTGCCGTGAGGAGCTGGGCCTGGCAGTGTAAGTGATAAAGCTGGTTGAACCGCTGGGCTTTCCAGGGGGAGCGCAGCGCTTCGGCAGCCGGAAAGCTGTGATCAGCTAAAATTAGCCCAAGATCCATTTTTATTTAGATCTCTGTTGTGGGGGCTTTTCTTGGGTTTTGTTTTTTTTTGTTTTGTTTTATTTGCATTTTTGGGGTTTGAATGACATAAAATTAGCTCCTTCTGAGTTTATTCTGAAAATAGCATTAAGAGCTTAAATGTTCAGTGGAGATGGCTGTAAACCCATTGAGCTGCTGCGATTTCAAGGCTGCTGAGAGTTTCAGCTTAGCAAGCGAAGCACACATGAACCACTCCTCATTTTCTATACCTGGACTTTTGTCATTATGGCCAACCAGCCTGGGAGGTCGGGGGCTCTGCTGGGATGTGGAGGTGTGCTGGGCAGTGGGATGGGCTCTAGCAGGAGGGGCCCGAGGGGCGGCAAGTGCGGTGGCACCAGTGGCTTCCCAGTCACTTTGCCACTTGTATGTGAGTGTCGGGGCGTGTATAATTGCATTTGCAAACATCCCTGTCTCTCAGCTGTCCTCCTGGCAGGCAGTACAGGCACTCTTGTGTCGGGACAGGGAAATGAAGAAGAACCAGGTAATGCAGTGAGGGTGACTCGCCGCTACCTGATCTTCAGTTCCACAGTTTAACCACAGACCATCTATCTTGGCTTTTTTATTATGTCCCGTGCTTACCTCACAGAGACTAACCACTGTTTGCTCTCCTTTGCAGGCTCTTGAATCTGTTCTACAATGGAAAAACTGCTTTTGTTTCTGCTGTTCATTGGCGTAGCGGTGCGAGCTCAGATCTGCCCCAAGCGCTGCGTCTGTCAGATCTTGTCTCCGAACCTCGCCACCCTCTGTGCCAAGAAAGGGCTCTTGTTTGTTCCTCCCAACATTGACAGGAGGACTGTGGAGCTGCGGCTGGCAGACAACTTTGTTACAAACATTAAAAGGAAAGACTTTGCCAACATGACCAGCCTGGTGGACCTGACGCTGTCCCGGAATACAATCAGTTTTATCACACCTCACGCATTTGCCGACCTGCGCAATTTGCGGGCTCTGCATTTGAACAGCAACCGATTGACTAAGATCACTAATGACATGTTCAGTGGGCTCTCCAATCTCCACCACTTGATACTGAACAATAATCAGCTGACTTTAATTTCTTCCACAGCTTTCGATGATGTTTTAGCTCTCGAGGAATTGGATTTGTCTTACAACAATCTGGAAACCATCCCTTGGGATGCCGTGGAGAAAATGGTCAGTTTGCACACTCTCAGTCTAGACCACAACATGATTGACCATATTCCTAAGGGGACCTTCTCCCACCTCCACAAGATGACCAGGCTGGACGTCACATCCAACAAACTGCAGAAGCTACCGCCTGATCCGCTATTCCAGCGCGCTCAGGTGCTGGCAACCTCAGGAATTATCAGCCCCTCTACATTTGCGCTGAGCTTTGGTGGGAACCCCTTGCATTGCAACTGTGAGCTTTTGTGGCTGAGGCGCCTTTCCAGGGAGGACGACCTGGAGACCTGTGCCTCTCCCACACTCCTGTCTGGCCGGTACTTCTGGTCAATCCCTGAGGAGGAGTTCCTCTGCGAGCCCCCGCTCATCACCCGGCACACCCATGAGCTGCGGGTGCTGGAGGGGCAGCGGGCAGCCCTGCGCTGCAAGGCCCGGGGTGACCCCGAGCCAGCAATCCATTGGATTTCACCTGAGGGCAAACTGATTTCCAATGCAACCAGGTCCACAGTGTACGACAACGGGACGCTCGACATCCTTATCACGACGGTGAAGGACACGGGCTCCTTCACCTGCATTGCTTCCAACCCAGCAGGGGAGGCCACACAGACAGTGGACTTGCACATCATCAAACTCCCCCACTTGCTAAACAGCACAAACCACATCCATGAGCCTGACCCAGGCTCCTCGGATATCTCCACATCCACCAAGTCGGGCTCCAATGCGAGCAGTAGCAACGGGGATACTAAAGTCAGCCAGGATAAGAAGGTGGTTGTTGCGGAAGCGACGTCCTCCACGGCTCTGCTGAAATTCAATTTTCAGAGGAATATACCTGGGATACGTATGTTTCAAATCCAGTACAATGGTACTTACGATGACTCCCTTGTTTACAGGTAAGGCAGCCCCAGCCTGCCCGTGTGGGGCCATGCTGGGTGCTCGGCGCTGGCGTGTGGCCCCTGGCCTGGGCAGCCCCTCTGCCGCAGTTCCTGTGCCATGCCGTGCTGGCTGAGCAGAGCCTGGCCCCGGCAGCTCATGGTGGGAGCCTCAGGAAGGACTCGTGCCATTTTGTACTCACGAATGGGAAAATTACTTTGAACAGTGTTATTTTTAGATAATCCAAATGGACCTCTAATCCTCTGAACTGATCTGAGAAAGGTTGCGAAGGCAGATGGATTAAATGGATCCTAATGTGCTTGGCTTTATGGAAGCACAGGGAGGACGGTGTCTGTGACCGTGTTCCTCACAGCGCTTTTTGGCAGTGCCCGTGCTGGGGAGGTGCAGGAGGGCTCTGTGCTGCCAGGTGTAGCTGTTGCACCCTTCAGCATTGGCTTTGCTTGGTCATTTCTTCTGTGAATTTCTTTATCCATTAATAGGACAAGGGGTGCTGGTTTAAACTGAAAGAGGGTAGATATAGATCAGATATTGGGAAAAAATTATTCCCTATGAGGACAGTGAGACCCTGGCACAGGTTCCTCAGAGAAGTTGTGGGTGCCCCATCCATGGACGTGTCCAAGGCCAGGCTGGACAGGGCTTGGAGGAATCTTGTCTAGTGGAAGGTGTTCCTGCCCATGGCAGGAGTGTGGACTAGATGGTCTTTAAATGTTGCTTCCAACCCAAGCCGTTCTGTGATCCTGTGATTCCATGTTTTTGGTGTGGTTGTTCTAATGGGGGCTCTGCCGTGCTGAGCCATGCCAGGGGGCTTGGTGGTGACTGCTGCTACATCAAAGGCCAGGCAGGAGCTGCTGGGGGGGTGGAGATCAGCCCCACAGGGGCTGCGGCAGAAGCAGGGCAGCCAAGCCGTGGTGGTGCCCAGTATGGCCTGGGCTGCCCCACAAGGTGGGAAGGTGCCGGTGTGTCCGCCAGGTTCATTCACAGTGGTTTCCTTCTCCTCCAGAATGATACCTCCCACAAGCAAAACCTTTCTGGTCAACAACCTGGCTGCAGGGACGATGTACGACCTGTGTGTCCTGGCCATCTACGATGACGGGATCACCTCGCTGACGGCCACCAGAGTCGTGGGCTGCACACAGTTCACCACCGAGCAGGATTATGTGCGCTGCCACTTCATGCAGTCCCAGTTCCTGGGTGGGACCATGATTATCATCATTGGTGGGATCATTGTGGCGTCCGTGCTCGTGTTCATCATCATCCTCATGATCCGCTACAAGGTGTGTAACAACAATGGGCAGCAAAAGGCCACCAAGGTCAGCAACGTGTACTCGCAGACGAACGGGGCTCAGATCCAGGGCTGCAGTGGGGTGCTGTCGCAGTCCATGTCCAAGCAGGCTCTCGGGCACGAGGAGGGCATCCAGTGCTGCAAGGCTGCCAGCGACGGTGTGACGCAGTCACCGGACACCAGCTCCAGCCAGGACTCAGCCATCACTACCTCCGCTTTGCCTCCCGCCTGGACTTCCAGCACTTCCCTCTCGCAGAAGCAGAAGCGAAAGTCGGGGCCAAAGCCCGGCAGCGAGCCGCAGGGTGAGGCTGGCGGCAGCACCGAGCCCCAAAACTCGAACAGAAATAACTCCACGACCCTGCAGTTAGCGAGCCGCCCCCCTGACGCGGCCCCCGCGGCCCACACGTACAAAAGAGCACAATCAAAGCCAAGTAAGTTCCTCACTCTGCCGGCAGACGCGTCCCGAGCCAAGCGCCGGCGGTCGCTGGGCGGCGAGCTGCTGGAGCCCCGCGGCGCCGGCGCCGGCGGACTGCGCTCCAAACGGAGCATGTCCATGAACGGGATGCTAGTCCAGGCAGACAGCGCCGGTGCGGATAGTGGAAAAGCAACTTTCTCCAGTTCTGAGTGGATATTGGAAAGCACTGTGTGACCTGCTTTTTTTTCTTTTTTCTTTTTTTTTTTTTAATTTTTATTTTAACTAAAAACAAAACACCAAACATTGTGTGAAACTCCGTTTCCCAGGGAATTGGATTTGGAAGTCCACTGCTGTCTTGCTGATTAATGGCTTGTTCATGCGGGGTTCTGTATAAACCACCCAGTGCACACAGGGGTTTATTTAGTTTTTGTTTGGATTTATTTAATATCAAAACCGAAGGCAACATTCAGAGATTAAAAAAAAAAAAAAAAAAGGAAAAAAAGATCAAGGGGCGAAAAAAAGCACGAAACAGCACCAGTGCCTTCCCTGCTCTAGGACTGGCTTCCTGGTTCTGCGGTAGCAGAAAACAAAAGAGAGAGTTTTCACAGAAAAAGCCTTTTATAAAGGAAATGCAATTTCCTCCAAGCTAACAAATAACCACTTCTGGATCAATCAGTAAAATGATATTTTTTAAACTGGTCAGACTGTATATTTCTTTTCCGTGACAATGGTGTTGCCTTTGTTTTTAGGCAGATGCTGTACAGGAGCAACAACGCTGTGTTGTTATGTTGTGTAAAATAAAATATTCACTCGGTACGCCAGCCAGCCTCGCGGTGACTGCCCTGCCGGAGCCGGGCCTTGGTGCTCCACGGCTCCCACCGTGGGGCTGGGAGGAGGACAAGGAGGTACCGGGGTGAGGGGTCCGTTCCCTTGTGCCGGGTCTGGCTGGCCGGGGCTGGGTGCTGGTGAAGCAGTGGGATCCCACACCGGTTCTCCCTGAAAAGGTGCCTGACCCACAGTCTCAGAGCACCCACATCCCGTGGCGCAGGCATCGCCCCGTCCTGCAGCCTTCGGGGAGGGAGCGGGCCTGGGCACCTGGGGGTGCAGGGCAGAGCTGAGCAAGGGCAGTGAGCGGGGCCGGCAGGCGGCCGGGTGTGCAGGCAGGGCTGCAGCGGCAGGGACGTGGCCATTCTGCGCCTCGGTGCTGGCTGGTCAGCGATGGTGGTCATCTCCTGCTGTCTTAGACTTTTGGGGCATATGTCCTCTAAACTTTATGGTTTGATCCTGTTTTTTCAGTCCCTGAGCACAGTGAAGGGCCTGGAAGATGATGGTCTCGCCTTTAAGCTGCTCTTAATTGCGGTGCCTGTGGGATAGAGTGATTTTGGGCCACTCTGTAGGGACAGAACCCCACAGCAGTAGGGGACAGCAGGTGCAAGTTCCATGTTGTGTGGATGGCAGCTGCTCTGCTCACTGTAAAGGGAAGCCTGCAGTTGATATTAATTAAACTCATATGGTCATCATGTTCAAATTAGGGACAGCTTAACTCTGAACGTTTGTGCGTTGTGCATTCTCAGATGCCAAATAAGGGGTTTAAGATGGGCTTTGTGGCCATAAAAGTGAGAGAATAGTTAAATTTTATACCCTGTGTGCTTGTTCTTGGGGGCACCGTAACTAAGGCAGGTGCCTGAGGACAGCCTGGCTCTAACCAGGGCAGCGGCCGGCCCCAGGGCAGTTGTGGGGGAACATCTCACAGTGGGGAACGGCCCCTGGCACCCCGTCTCTGTCTCTGGGACTCTGCAGCATGGGGCTGATGTTCTTGGCCATTGTGGGTAGCTCTGGGTGATTTTATTGCCTGTCGTGGAAGAGCAAAGTCAGTGAGGGTGGTGTAAAGGACCTAAAAGGAAGAGGCTGCTTCTTTTTTAGAAACCTTTTTTGCTTCCCTCAGGAAATGCAGAGACCAAATAGGAAACAAAGCCTCAAAATGAGAAAACCCGCTTCCTGCTGGAAAAGTTTAAAAAAATACAATAAATCCCTCCTCGGATTGCTCTGGCAACCCGTGAGCACTGCATGAACAGAAGGTAGCTATTAAATAACATGCTGTCAAGGACAGGGGTGGTCTGTCCAGGGTCTGGCAGTCTGATGACAAGGGCTTTGCCCAATGTGGGTCGAACGTGAAGGTCTGAGCCCCAGTGAGGGACTGTGCTGGCAGAGGCACCTTCCCCCCACGCTGGGGTAGAGGGAGAGTGTCAGAGGTTTGCTGTGGAGTGGTTGGGTTTAGTAATGCATTTTAAAAACATCAAATGAAAATGCTTTTACATGTTGTCTAAAACTGGACCTAAATCTGTGTGATGTTTTGTGAAAGTGCTAAAATACTAATGGTGTCTTGTGGTTTAGGGAAGTTTATTTTTATATTTGTAATTTTTCACTCAAAGGAATAATTTTCTAAGCACTGCAGCTGATGTTCTGTCCATGGTGCCTCTGTGTCAAGCAGCGTACAGGGACCATATGGCCCTGTGTTTGGTTTGATTCTCTGCTGATAGTGCAGGAATGGGGATCTGGGCAGCCGGGGGTTCCTCTTGTGCCAGCTTCTCTCCCTGGCTGAGAGGATCATCCCTTGGGAATGCCCTGGGCATGATGGAGTCATCTGTTCCCACTGGAATAACTGTGCAGTGGGACATTTTGTTTTATTCAGGCTTGATTCAAAGTGTTGGAAGCCTCATGGAGGAGGAGATTCTCTGTCCTTTCTGTTCTGCAAAACCATAGGTTGCCAACAGTGTGAGACAGAAAAAGCCCTGAGATGCTCCTGGATCAGAATAACATCAGGTAATTTCCCCCGAACTGGAGTAACTCCTCACCATAGGAGGTGATGGAATGGGGGGTGTGATGTGCTGCGACCCCAGCATCAACCCCAGCTGTAGAGGGATCTGCAGGGACATGAGCCCAAGGTGCCTCCCTGCCCCTCAGGCATCGCCTGCCTGCAGCTCGGCTCTGTGTGCTCCTGCTCAGATATAGATTATCTGAGGTTTTAGCCATGAGAGGGTCTTTATTCACAGGCGCTGGTGGAGGAGAAACTACTTCAGAAAGTTCTTTGCTCTTGCTGAAAAGGCTGGAACACACAGGCCTTCTCTGGAGATGGCGCTCTGTTAGAGGCCGGTGTGGCTGTGCCCGGATGGAGGAGCCGGCTGTTGTGTTGTGTCTCTTGTGTCTGTGCTGCCTTCCCGCTGTGTCCAGGCGTGTCCTTACCGTCAATACATGGTGCTGCTTCGCTCTGGTGCCAACGTGGCTTTATTTCTGCAGCGTGTCCCCACACATTTGCCAGCCCTCCCCCTGCGCCCACGTGGCCCCGCAGCCACGGAGAGGGAGCTGCAAAGCGCGGCCACGTGTCCTGTGCCTGGGAGAGGGGACACAGCTCCTGGGCACCTGCTGCTCCAGCGGGGAAGGGCCCGGCACCGCTGGGGTGTGCCGCCTGCCCGAGAGCTCCTGCCGGGGCACTGGCACGAGGCGGTCTCCTCCCTGCTGGCGGCAGAGCTGCTGGAGGCTGGAGCCTTGGTGCCAGCAGCACAGGGATGCTCCTGCCTCCCGGGGACCATGACAGCCCTGCTGGGCATTGCTCTGGGAGCACCCCAGACCACTGGAGAGACATGAGCTGTGGCGGGTAGACAGTCCTGTGCAGCTGTGTGTGCCCTCTCGAAGGTGCAGTAGGGCCCTTCCTGTGCCATGGTGAGACTGTGCCTGAAGCCATGGTGGGCACCCAGCACACAGAGGGGCCCGCTGCTTCCCTGGGAACGGCTTCAAACCAGGAGTAATGGCTACAGCTGCTACCAGGATCACTTCTCTTCCCATCAACCAAGGGGAAACAGGGCCTCAGCGATACTGGAGCTTTGCGGTGCTGGAGCCTGAGCAGCACCACTCGCAGAGTGGCCACGCTTATCAGCACTGTGATCGCTCAGGAACATTCACCTCCCTGTTCATGGTGCTGCTGCCTGCTCAGGGTGCACCATCGCTGAGCAAAAGCTGCACTGACAGCAGCCACCCAGTTGCACAGTGCCTTCTCCTGGCAGTAATTTTAATGTTGGTCAGAGTTCTGTTTAAAAGCAGCAAACTGTGGCCACTCCATAGGGTCCTGCTTACAAATAACGTGGTTTTCCCATTTCCCCTTTGCAAATGCGTCCCTGCGTGCCTGGCTGTGTGTTGGGGTGCTGGGCCTGGGGCAGAGCTTGTGCTGCCAGATCACGCCGTGCTGGGGGTCGCCCACCACAGCCCCTCAGCCCAGTTGGGGCTCCCCGCAGGCCAAGCACCTAGTCCTTGGCCACTGGTTGTGTGGTGCTGCACCCGCTGTGACTGTGGAATTGTCCCTGGGCATCAGGTACAGCAGAGGGGTCTGGCTGGTGCCAGCCCACCTGCTCAGCAGCAGCTTGTCCAGCCTTCACTGCCGGCTGGGGGCAGGTGCGTGGCAGCGGGCACTGAGCGCCAGGGAAACCAGCTCTGTGAAGAGCAACACCCGTGCCCTGTGCTGACTGTCTCTGGAGAGCGGCTGAGGTCCGGAGAGTGGCCGAGGTCTGGCTGTCACAGCGGCACAGACCCCGTGGAACAGGACTGTGCCGGGCGTGGGGCAGCAGCGGGCCCCTTACAGCACCTACACCCCGCACCAGTAACGCAGCCCAGCAAAAGGAGAATTGTACTGGTTTTGCTGGCTGTGGACTTGGAATGCAATAGATTTATTCACAAGAGCCAGTGTGAAGGCTGCTGCTGGAGAGACTCAAGGGAAGCTGGGCTTGGAAGGAAGGAAACTTGAAAGGGAAAGGGCAAATGTGGCACGTGGCTGGCTGCAGACCCCACATCAGGAACTGTGTTTGTATTAAAAGGAACAGAATAAGCTCCAGGTTTTGTGGTGCTGAGTCACCTCAGGTCGTTTCAAGAACTGCACTTCAGAAGCATCTGGGTCAGGAATCTGAACGGTGAGCCCAGGCTGATGTGCCTGGCTTGGTCTGAGCTGGTTTTCCTCCTGCACTGCCCGGTTGCTGCTCTCGAGGCACTCGCAGTGCTGTGTGCAAGCTGTGCCATCTCCTCTGCAGGGGAAATTCCCACTGGGAGAGGGAATGAGAAAAACCAGTCAGGGTTGGAGCCCAGCCCCCTCGGTGGGCACACAGGGACCCCCACCTGGCCTAAGCCTGGGCTCCCTGTGGCCAGTCTGTAGTCTGGAGGCTGTAACCTGCAGCAACCCAAAGATGAGTTTAAAGTGGTGCCTGATTGGTATTTGCATATGGCAGCAGCACATCTGCTCCCCCCGAGGTAAGTGGGGCTGTGCTGGGTGGCAGGAGAGGCCGGTGCAGTGGGACCAGGTGAGAGGTGGAACAACTGCCCCATGGGCTGTCCCTGTGCCCTGGGGTTGATGTGGGGCCTCGGGGCAGGACAGTGACACATGGCACATCCTCATTGCAGTGACCTTTCCTCGTGCATGCAAACCTCGGGAAGGCGAGTGCTGTGTCTGTGCCCGTCTGCTGCTCTGCTCTGGTGTCCTCAGCTCCGCCTGAGCCCCTGGAGTGTGTGGAGTTGGAGTCCCTGCCATGGGCAAAGCCTTGGCCTATGCAAGGGCAGACACAAATGTAGAAAATTGAGAGGTCTCTGGTTCTGGAACAATGAGCTCTGCTGGTTCTGTTGGGGGTTTGGGGGGTTGTCTTGTTAGTTGGATTTTCCCTGAAGCAGCAGCAGCAGCAGCAGTCACTGATGGTGACAAGACTCGTGGCAGAGGTGTGGGTGGGGGACATGGGGTACTGTTAGCCCGGTCTCCCGTTAGCCCAGTCTCCCGTTAGCCCAGTCTCCCACTAGCCCCATGTCCCGTCAGCTGCCACGCTCTGCTGCTGCGCCCCAGCCCCTGCAGTGCACGTGGCACCGAGACAGTGGGTGCCAGGGCCGAGGGCAGGCTCTGCTGCTGCTTCCTGCCCGGGCTGGCTCTGTGGCAGCTTCTGGGACCCTTGGTGCAGTGCCCAGCTGGCTGTGCAGCAGTTCCTGGGACCGTCAGTGGGTGCTGTGCCCAGACTGGCCCCCTGGCAGCTCCTGGGGCTCTTGGTGCGGTCCCACATCAGCGTGGCTTTGGCCATGGGAAGGGCCAGTCCTGCTCCTCGTCCCCTCACTGTCTGTTCTGTCTCTTTGCGCAGAAGCCAGGGCCTCTCTGCGGGACACCAGCCCTTCTCCACTCCCCGAAAACGTTGCCACCGATGCTCTTACTCGGCAGAAAACAATACGGTTCCAACTCTCCGAGGATTGACGTGTCGCACCGCACTCACCCCACCGAAACCTTTACTTGAAGCTGCAGCCGAGGCCACGTGGCCGTCAAGGTTGGCTGCCTCGATAAACTGTCTTCCCCCCTCACAGGTTGCCCATCTCCCATCTGCCACTTTAAGTCTGAAATACCTGTTTTTTCTGGTGTCCAAGGTTTTTATAACTAAAAATTATGAAGAAAAATCTGGTGGCAACAGCTGCAGTCACAGGTCATGTTCCATGTCGCCAGTGGTGAGGTCACGAGCTGTAAACATGGTAGCTTCAATCACCTGAACAAATAAATGTTTTACTACAATGGCATGGGCATGTTGGTTGATCCAGGGGGTTGTGTCTGGCAGATTGGTTGATCCAGAGAGGCCCCGTGCTGCCCGGGCTCTGTGCCCACAGGGAGACCCCCTACTGCCCGGGGTCCCCGTGCTCAGCCGAGCTGTGTGAGGTCGGGCTGGGCACTGCAGCGAGCGATGCTGGGCGATTCCTGTGTCTCTGAGTTGGAGCAGCGAGCTGTGCCCGGCTGCAGCCCCAGCTCACGGCCGTTGGTGCCACTGGCCCAGGGTGACCAGCTGGGTCAGGCAGCCGTGCCGCCAGAGAGCTGCCTGGCTTTGCCCCTTGGTGCTGGGCAGTGACACGGGCTTTGGGCAGAGGGAGCCCCATCTGCTCTTGGGGAAAAGCCCTGGGGCACCAGGGTGCTGCCCCACAGAGCCCCCCTTCCCTGTGCCAGGGGGCAGCCTGGGCTGTGGTGGGTGCCAGCACTGCAGGCTGCTCCAGCCCCATGTGCCAGGGGTGCCGTGGAGCGGGCAAAGCGCTGGGCACAGCGTGCCAGGAGCTCTGGTGCAGTGTCAGCCCTAACAGCACGGCCTAGGGTGGAGGGACAGCTGGGGACTGGCCTGGGACTGTCCTCTCTCGTGCTGCCCCAGTCCCTCAGTCCACACAGCCTCGCCTTGCTGTTCTAACAAGACCAAAGGGGGTTTTGGATTTTTTTTCTTTTTCTTTTCTCCCTTGTCAGCATTCCATCTGGCTCACAGATATAATTAGAGCTTCCTCAGAACCACAGTGAATCAGCCAGCCTTAACATAACTTCAGGAGAACAGATCACAGCTCTGGTAAGTGTGTCTTGTCACCAGGACTGGGGCTGCCCAGATGGGGGTCTCCTGGGCCCACTGCTCCTTGTGGAGGCTGGTCCCACTGCTGGCCTCCGTCCTGCTGTGCTGATGATGGACCTCAGTCTGGGCAGCTGGCTAAGTGACTTGCCCGTGGCTTGTCTGTACCGGCAGAGACGTCAGTATCTCCCCAGGACACAACAGTCCATGGAGGAGAGGCTGAGCTGAGCCAAGAGCCTCACCCATCAGGTCCCTTCCTATGCTTCCTCTTCTGATGCTGCAGAGACAGGATCCACGCCATGAAATGGCAAGGAGACCCCAAGCTTGGCACCCAAGGCTTGTGCCTGTGTGAGAAATTCAGTACTGGTCTGGCCCCACAGACGCTGGGGCAGATGGTCCATGATTCATCCAGTGCACGGAATCCATGCTGGGTGGGGACTTCAAGGGGAAGAGCCATGGGCTTTGATCAGGAGTTGGATCATCGCTCTTTTTCTCATGAAGCCTGAGCGGTGATCCTGGCGCTGCACACAGCCTGGATTTCACGTGGATTATAGTAACAGCACGTATTGCTCTTCGCTTTCTTTGCTGTGCAGTGCAGTGCAGCTGGGGTTTAGATTCTGGAAGAGACTGACCCCCAGATAAACTACTCTTCAATAAAATGTTCAGTGGACGGTGAGTCCACAGACCCATTCCCTCTCTCACTGCAGACTGGAGTGACTCCCGGGTGGCGTTAAGGACAACTGACCTTTCTTGGAGCCAGCAGGTGACACTGAGGTCTGCAAAGCAGCTGGGCAGAGCAAATACATGACCCAGATGTGTGAGGTACAGGAATAGCAGAGGCTGCAGCTTCCTTCTAGCATCCTGCATCAGTGGTGCAGCTGCCAAAACCCTTGTTACACCAACATGCTCCAAGTTCCAGCTACACAGACCACATCCATGCTTAGGATTTCATTCCACATTACTATCATGTCATTCCCCTCATTCATTGGCTCCAATTTCAGGCTTCCATGCACAGAGCAGAGTGCTGACTCCTTTCTGTATCCTTTTAATTAATTGTCAAGCTAAGTTCCACCTGTCCATTTGATGTTAACTGGAAATACAGCTTTCATGGGGCAAAATTCACTGCAGTTGTGAGTCAGATTTGAGAAAAAAACCCTTGAAAGTCTGTGGAGTAGAGTGTGCTTGCTTGTATGGTGCCGTGAGTGATCCTCTTGTTGGGCAAGAAGTAGGGGCTGCTCTGTCCAGGATGGCATTTCATCCATAAAGGGTTTAGAGGAACATCAACAAGCAAAAGTGACCTATTATGAGATCCATAACGTGGATACTTACTGAAGAATCATGCAAATCATCTCAGTTGCTAAAGCTGAAGGGAATTCTGGCCCAGAAACAGCACTTTCTCATCTCCCAGAGGGTGCTGCACCACCCATGTGTCCCATGCCAGCGCCGACCGCGGGTGGCTCCTTGCCAGGCAGGCGCGGTGATGCTTCAGGGGCTTCCTCACGAGTGGCCTTGGGGCAGCACAGGGGCAGCTCCTCTGGGGTGTTGCCAGCCGGGCAGGGGATGTGCTCATGTGGGAGCTGTGTTTGTTGCAAGCCGGGATTTCCAGAGGCATTTTCATAGAAATCTCTCAGAGATGGCAACCAAGGGCAAGCTGATTGCAGGGCACTAAGGGGGGACTCAGGGGCTGGGAAGGCTGCTCAGTTGGGCACATCCTGCTCAGAGGGCAACAGCACACTCTGGGAGAAGTGGCACCGACCTTCCTAATGGCACAAGGAAGCTGCAGGCTCCCTGAAAGTGCCTTCCTTGGAGCAGTCTCACTGTGTGACCGCAGGCTCGGGATCTGGGGCAGGAGCTCTCCACTGTCGGAGTCCCTGGGGCTGCCAAGGACATGCCCAAACAGAGGCAAGCGAGCACCCCACAGGTGTCCCCTGGCAGAGACACGGGAGGAGTTTTGAGGCCAGTGGGAAAAAATATTTGATGGTGGGCTACCCCTTAAGGGATCACAGTTTCCTGTAATTTTTTTCCATAAATTCTCTTGTGTACCAGGATTGGAGCTGGGCTGGTCCAGCGCTGGCACATGCCATAGGATGAGGTTGTGAGTCTCCTAAAAGAGACTTTCCCTGGCTACCAGGCAGGAAAAGATGGGTGAGATAGGGAGGATGTCACCACACTGCTGTCTGCTTAATGACACAGCAATTCCTTTTTCCAGTTGTACTGGAAATAGCATCGTCCTCCGGAATTATTTCAGGTTGCAGTAGGCACCACCACATCTGTGCTCATGCTGCTGAGGGGCAGTAATTACACTGCTCCTAAACACTCATTCATTTGAAGTGGCCTAATATTCATCTTCATTATTTGGGAGTGTTCATCCCTAAAAAATTTTCTGACCCTTAAAGTCCTAAAACCCTACCGAAATTTGAAATAGATGGAATCTAATCTGTACCTGGGCTGATGTCCTGTCACTGTCTCAGAGGACAAATGTGGGTAACTTGCTGTTGGGCCAAACCTTCCCTGGATATTAGGGAGATGAAGAGTTTTTTCTTCCTCAGCATTTTGTGCCAGGGTTCCTGAAGAGGCAGGGGAGAAGTAGGACTCTGGTCCTGCTGCCTCTCCAGCTGCTGGCCAAATGGCTCAGGCTGGATGTTGGGAGAAGCCTCCCCCCAGGCAGTGTGTGGCACCTCTGTCCATGGAGGTTTGTGAGAGCCAAGGGGGAAAAGCCCTGAGTAACCTGGTCCGAGCCCAGGGCTGGCCCTGCTTTGAGCAGGGACCAGGGCAGAGACCCCCTGGGGGGTCCCACACAGGCAATTCCATGTTCCTGAGATTCAGTATGGAGCAAGGGAATGAGGGTTCACCCGAAGCCCTGCAGAGGAGGGGATGGCACTGCCTTTGGGAGCTGACCCCTGCCAGGGCAAGCTGAAGTGGCACTGGAGTTATCTGCCAGATACCAAACAGGCCTCTCTTTTCTCTCCAAGCGTTTCACGCTGCCTGTGCCAGGTCCAGGGCGATGGTGCCCGGTGCCAGCCAAGGAGCTGCAGCACTGCAGCAGGACACATGAGGGTGATGGGAACCAGCTGCCCCACCACAGAACAGCCCGTCAGCCATCGGTGTGAAACTGAGCCAGCTGGGGCTGGGGAGGGAATGGGGAAGTGGGAAGGGAGGAGGGGCTGCACCTGGTTTTCTGGGTGGAGCTGGTCCAGGAGTGGCAGCAGGGTGAACCCACACTGGTGAGAGGCATTTGCCTGCTTTGCTGGGATGAAAGGGCAGGTTATAAGAAGGAAAAGCTGCAATGCTAGAGCCTGACTGGGATGGCCTCTCCTTTGGGGTAGGTGTTGAGGGCCCTGCGGCAGTTCTGTCTGTGTCAGGGAGGGATGGCAGCTGGTATTGGAGGGTGGCTCTGCCAAGTGCAGGTGAGCCTGCACAGGGAGGTGGGGGTGTGTGTGTGTGAACAGCCTCCAAGGGAACACCCTCCCTGCAAGTGTGTTGTTTGTTGTGCAGTTCACTGAAACCAGAGAAAATTTGAAGTCAAGTATATTTGCCTAGTGTTTTTGTAGGGTTGAAACCCCTTGCAGCAGGTGGGTGGAAGGCAAACCCTTAGACAACATTTATTTTGTAGTTACAGTAAAAGTCATTCTTGAAAGAAAAAAGTCAGTTGTAGCTTTCCCAGAAGGCTTCTTACTGTAACCCATCCAGACCTGGGCGTGGGCTGACCTGAAGGTCATGGCTCAGCAGGTCACCAAATAGTGTCACAAGAGCAGAGGAGGGAGGGCAGCTGGGGAACAGTGTGGCTCTTGGGGTGGTGACAGTCCCGGCCAGATGCTCCACAGTGCTTGGCCAGCAGTGTGCTGGGGGATTTTGAACTCGTTACACAGTGACTGTATCTGACACTACAATAAGAGATGTCTCTGGTGAAAAATGGTGCTGCAGAAGCATAGTGGGGAACACTGCTATTTGCAAACATGCTGCACGGTTACTTGTGCTCGATAAACTTCTGTCTGGAGCTCTATGGAGTCTCAGTACTGCTTCTTAAACAGGGTTGAGATCTGTTTGTGTATTTTGGCTGATGTAGTAGATAAATGTGGTGCACAAGTGTCCTTTCTGTGCCCATTACTCCCTCACATTAAGTGAACAAATAACTGGTTGAGCCTGGCTGAGAGGCTGCTAGTTGTGCTTTGGAGTGATGTAGCAGGGTACAAATTGCAAAGAGCGTCTTGACAGGTTGCAATAAACCGAGCTTAAAAAAATTCCTGCAATATAGGAGAGCTGGGATTCTGTTTCTCATTTGGACACAGAGGAAGGTTATTAATCGTGCACTGACACTGCCAGCGGCACACGGCGTGCCTGGTTTGTGGTGGTGGAAGTATCTGCCCTGTGTCCAAATTCCCAACGGCCTTGGGCCTTGTTCCCCTCTCCCTAAGGCAAAGGCTGTCCTGCATAGTGCAGGGAGGAGGGTGATGGGATTCAGAGGGGACCTCCCGGTTCATCATCGATTGCAGCTGATGGCAAAAGTGTTCATAGAATCACAGAAGGGTTTGGGTTGGAAGGGACCTTAAAGCTCATCTCATCCCACCCCCTGCCATGGGCAGGGACACCTTCCACTATCCCAGGCTGCTCCAAGCCCCGTCCAACCTGGCCTTGGACACTTCCAGAGATGGGGAGCCCGCAGCTTCTCTGGGCAACCTGTGCCAGGGCATCTCTGCCTTCATTGTAAAAAACGTACTTATCTCTAATTCCCATTGCTGGAGTTAATGGTAGATCATATGTTTCTTTCCAGCCTTCACTGATCAGAGCTCTGAATGCAGATGCTCAAACGGGGTCTAAAACACGATGCCAGTGGAGAGAGGAGGCTTTGCCCTGCGGTCGGGGGGTGCTGGTTTCGGGTTGCTGCGCTGGAAGCAGACGCGCCGGGCAGGGCCGGAACAGGAGCGCTGGCGTTCCCTCCCTCGCAGCGCTGGGTCAGCCCCGTGGCCCCTGCCGGGCATGTCCCCCGTCGGACGGAACCCTGCCCGGGCACAGGCAGCGGGAGGAGGCCAGCTCTGTTTCCGCGCCGCGGATGCCGCGCGGGAGGAGCGATGGTGCGGCTCGGCCCCCGCACGGGTATTTCTGTGCCGCAGGGACGCGTGGGCTCCCGGAGTGCCGACAGCGCGGCTGGAAAGCGCACCCTGCTCGGGGGAACGGCTTCGGCTGGGATCTGTCCCCGCTCCGGCAGGACGCGGACCCGCGGTGGCCGCGGGGCGCTCGGCTGGCAGCCCCCCGCTGCAGCCCGTGTCGCGCTGTTGTAGCCAGTGCTGGTGGGCAGCCGCAGGCAGGGCTGGAGACGGACATTTCTGCTCCTGGCCCCAAAAGCGGGACCCCCACAGCAGTCCTGAGCTGCTGCGGGCACAAAGCCCCCGGCTGTGAGCTGCACTGGCGCTGTCTTGGCTCCGGTGTGGAGAAGGATGGGTTGATGATGGCTGGAGCTGTGTGCTGTGCCAGCCAGTGTGTCTGAAGGGCAGACCCTCGGTAAGGAGCAAGCGACTTAATATTTGCATTAAATATAAACCATAAATAAGATTTCAGGAGGGAGTGGTATCAAATATGCTGATAGTCTCCAGACGTGTTCTAAAGAAAAAGGGTGTGTACGTGGGGTGTGACTAAAGAGGAAAGGAACCCTCTACCTGGTGTCTGTGATGGATTGGGAGGCACACGGTGGGTTTGCAGGGCAGGTGGCCTGAGGGAGAGCCTGGGAGCTGCCGAGGTGGGGGGCTGGGGCTGCTCACTCCGGGCGTCTGTTTTATACTCAGGAAGGTTCTCGCAGGGCAGACACCTCTGCTGGGAATGGCACAGAACTTGTTTAGGTGAGGGGCTCCAAGGACAATTCCTGTGATTCTGGCAATCTGTGATAAGAGCAAGTGCTTCCGTCTAAGTAGAAGTCTTCTAATTTTGGAAGGAAACCAAATGAACTGGGGGACCCTCCTGTTCATAGCCCGTTGCACTTGCTTTTGCTCCTTCTAAGCAGCTGTTTTGCCCAGCACACAGAAAAGGAGAAAGTTGGCAGATGAAGCCTCTTGTCCCACTGTACCACCTGCAAAGTTTCCTTGAGGGGGATCTGGGGGAAAAGAGTCCTAAATCACACTAGCAATCCCTTTTGTGGAATTGTGTGGAAGAGGGAAGTTCAGCTGCTCAAGGAATGGGAGTTTCCTCTGTGTAAGACAGATGTGCACAGACAGACACTTATGGAGCAGTAAAACAAGACCCCCTTGCCCAGGCATCCTCAGAGATCTCCAACCCAAACCATTCCATGATTCGGTGTACCAGGCACATGCTACCCTCTTTCCTTCATGTTTCATTTTCCAGTTGCAATATGTCACCTTGAGCTGGTTTGGAAGATGCTGACAGTGACTACAAGCATAAGGAAATCATCCCAGGAAACCCTTCAAGGGTTGGATGTGGGTCCTGGAGCCCCTTTTATAACACAATTAAACCTCACTTACAATCGTGGGAGAGCCTGTGACATTTTGCTGTTGGACTTGTGGCCACCACACTGCTGGCTGCCAGCTGCTGGACCTCTCCAGACTGATGGCTCCTGGGCTCTGGGGTTTGTCCCTCTGAATGGAGATGATTTTTTCCGGGCTGGCTGAACCACACTGGACTGCACTGGCGCGGTGGCTCCACACTAACCTTGCCCAGGAAGCCAGCTCTGCTCGCTGTGCTGTCTGTCCCGCCGTGGCTGCCGGGTTGGGATGTGCCCACTCCACTGGGGAGGGACTTCTCTGCCTCAGTCTCTCTTCCCATTTGGTTCTGATGTCAATAACAACTGCAGAGCCAATCAACTGTTCTTAACAGGGTCTTGTGGGAATTTGCTCAAAAGGCATTTGCAATTCTTCAGGCATTTTCCTTCTGCTTCACGTAAAGTGCGTTTGTAGCATGGAGCAAGGGTCAGTGACTCAGGATAAAATCCCCATTGCCATTCACAGCAGCACCGGCCGTGGTGGATGGATCCACAGCAGTGGTGGGTGCTGAGTGGGTGCCCCATGGTGATGGTTTGCTTTCACTCACCAGACTTCACGGTGGAGCTGCCCAGGATTTCTATTTTAACAAGCTCTCTCCTTCTCTCCCCTTGGCCAGTGCCTTAAGAAGAATCTCAGGCTTGTTGCATCTCCAGCCTGTGGGAAGTGCAGTCCAGCTCTGTCAGGACCTTGGGCTGGCAGGGCACCCTCAGCCCCAGGACTGTGCCGCCTTCTGCCCTTCCTCTCCTCAGGTGGCTGGGATGGAGGGGGCCTTTGGAAAACCCAAACCCCCACAATTCCTTAAAAAAACCAAAAAACCTCAATGTAATTTAAGAAAGGAATGGAACAGAGCTGAGCAGAAGTTTCTATGTTGGTAAATTTTTTTATGTAGAGGAACTAGGGATGGAGTAAGAAATGGCTTGGGGTTTTGTTGGTTGGTTGGGATTTTCTTCTTTGTGGTTTTTTTTTTTTTTTTTTTTTTTTTTTTTTTTTTTTTTTTTTTTTGTTTTTGTTTTTGTTTTTNGTAAGAAATGGCTTGGGGGTTTGTTGGTTGGTTGGGGTTTTTTTGTTTGTGTTTTTTTTTTTTTTTTTTTTTTTTTTTTTTTTTGTTTTTTTTTTTTTTTTTTTAGTTGGATTTAATCTTTGCATGTTGAGATAATAAAACTCAGCCCTGCTGTGATCCAGGCAAACCTTTCCAGTTCCCAAGCATGTACTGATGCTTTGAAGGATGAAAAAAAAAGGGGAGGGGAAGGGAATCTGCAACACATTTAACACAGTTTTACATTAAATCTTCATTATCTTTATCCCACTGGGTGTGTGTGATAGCACTTCACTTGCCAGCTGTGCACAGCTGGATGCTCTGGAGCACAGCAAAGCCCCGAGAAACATGGGATGGCCTGGCAGTGTTGGAGGGAGGATGGGAGGGGTTTGGGGGTCTCGGTTGCCTCCTGGTGCCCTGCTGAGCCCCAGCCCAAGCAGTGCAGGGCTTGGTGTCAGGGTGAGGACGAGGTCCTGCCGCGCTGGATCACTGCCTTGGAGCATCCCTGGAGTCGCGGTGCTTCCCTTTGCCGAGGGAGAGGGTGGCGGTGGGGAAAGCACCCACCACCTCTGGGCAGTGACCTGCGGCCGCCCCGCTGTGCAACCCCGGAGCAGGACCAGCTTCTCCCCTGCTCACGAACAGCTGCCGTGAAGCAGCTGCAGCCCTTTACTTGGAACCCCCTTCCCTTCTCCCCCGGCTGTGAGTCTGTGTCCGGAGCAATAAAAACACCTAAGAGTTAATAAAGGGAGAGGGAGGAGTCGGTGTTTCCTTCTGCTTTCCCAAATTATCTTTTGTATAGCTACAAGAGTGTAACTATTTGGTGTGAACAAAGAAATTGTCTTTAAAGGCTCCTTTTCATCTCA
>VZTD01005277.1:226916-302361 GCA_013397725.1 Rhagologus leucostigma
CCCCCCCCCCCCCCCAAAAGGCTGCTGACTTTTCTCTATGTAGTATCTCTGCCTTTGCTTTAAATTTAATCTTAGTGTCATTTGTCTTTACCCCTATGCAGAATCAATGAAGTGGTGAAAAAGGAAGATTTGCATGTGAAAGGATGTGTATGTTAGCAGTGCACTTAGAGCGCTGGTGTGTTTTGGTTGGTTTGTGTTTGTTTTTTTGGGGGAGTGCTTTGATTTTATTTTGCTTTGGGTTGTTGTTGTGCGGGCTTTTTGTTTATTATTGTTTTGGTTTTTTTTTAAAGAACCTGCTTTTTCTCCTGTCCCTTTTCTGGCTGGAACTTCTTCAGTTCTCATACATTTCCCACTGTTGCTCTTGCCAATACCAAAGTAATTTCAAATATATTTTTCCCATCTAAACGTGTTAAGAAAACAAATCTGAAATGCTCTGAAATGCTTTTTCGTGTGTGGTTTTCCTTTGGTGGTTCCACTAAGCAGTGTGAGGTGTTCCCCAGCACCTTTCCTGGTGAGAGGAGACTCAAACCTGGCAAAAAAGGTGATGGATGGGAGAGACCAAACACTCTGGGTGCTGCACTTTTCACCTGCCCTGTTAGTGTCACGCACGGGCTCTGCAGATCCCTGTCATGGGAACTGAGGTGCTGGTGCCTGGACATCCACCAGCAGCGAGACCTGGGCAGGGAACCCAACCTGTCTGGTGAGAACTGCATTGCCAGTAGTTGTTGTTCCTCGTTTCTGAGGAAGTCACCAGTTTATTTCTAATGTTCTAATACAGGGACAAAGCGAGGCCATGACTGCTGGACCTGATACTCTGCACAGCTTCAAGCTTTCCTGCTGCGTTTGAGTCCAAGGAATAAATCTCAGGTTTCCACCTGGTCCCAGTGTCAGGGCAGGTGAGTGCAGAGGGAGCACCTGGTGCATCCTTGGGTGCAATGCTGTGGGAAGAGCAGCGCCCGGCTGAGCTGTGGCAGTGTCTGGGTTATTGACTGGTCTGCAGCCTCACGTGCGCTTGGATCAAATGTTCTGGGCTGCAAACAGATTGTGATGAATTGCTTCAGTATTTTACTTTTAGTTCTGCTCAGACGCTTTGGGCAGTCCTGTTGTTTGTTATGGATATTTTGCTGTAAAACACTGAAAATGCTGCGTTCTTGGCTGTTTGCCCATAAACTTGGGCTAAAGAAGTTTCCTGACCTTGGAAGGGTGAAAAAAGAGGCAGGCAAATGCATCTATGTGATGTTTGAGAAAGTCATAAATCCAAGCTGGAATGAGAAGTAATTTAGTCATCCCCTTGGAGTTGTTTTCTATAAGAAAATACGTACAGAGTATCAAATTTGCATCCAGTTGCTTTGATATCAATGGTACAAGACAGTATGAATTTCTTAAAAGACAAAATTTGAATTTACCCCTGCGTTTGTGGGTAGCCCAGAGCCACGCTGGCA
This sequence comes from Rhagologus leucostigma, assembly GCA_013397725.1. Taxonomy (NCBI): domain Eukaryota; kingdom Metazoa; phylum Chordata; class Aves; order Passeriformes; genus Rhagologus; species Rhagologus leucostigma. The sequence continues at coordinate 228,359 of VZTD01005277.1, forward strand.
GCCGGAGCTGGGATTGGAGCAGGTTCCTCTGGGCGGCTCTGAAGGCTTTGCTCGGGATGTGACAAGTTGTTTTGCACAGGGAGTGTCCTTTGAAAAGCTGCTGCCAAGACAGTTGGGCCAAAACTGTGAATATGTTGCATTTTGAAGGTTGTAAACCAAAGGGAACTCTTAATTATTCCAACAATGAGCTCAGGTGTGAGATAGAACCCTGCAGCACCGAGTGCCCTGGAGAAGCAGTGAGCTCCCGTTGCTCATCCGACAATGCTCGGCCGGTTGTTTAATTGTTATCCACCAATAACGGTGGATAAATCCCGGAGGGCAGGGCATTGGCTGGTGCCTGTCATGCTGCCAGCCCAGGGGCATCCTTGTTCCTCTGTGCTGTCCCAGCCTCACCCTCTCTGTGCCAGGAGATGTGAGGGGAGGGAAGTGGGAGCCTGGGCACAGCTGTGCTCTGTCCCTCTCTGCAGTCACTGCCGAGGAGCAGATCCACAGGGAGCTGGAAGGCATCTGCCCTCACACCAGCAGTTCTCGGCAGTGTCCCAAGGGAGAAGCGCCATGTGCAGGTCACTTCCGTTTCCAGCAAAACCAGGATGGGGATGGCGGGCATGGCTCTGGGCCAGCTGGTACCTCTGGCCGTCTCCTCCTATTCCCTGAGCATCTGCCCCAGCGGTTTATAATAGCTCAGCTGCTTTTGACATTTTTCCTCACCAAATGAACTACCCAATATCTCATTAGTTTTAATTTTGCTGTTGCTAGAGAGCACTGTGGGCTCCATGCCGATCAGGAGGTCTCATCCCAGTGTCAGCTTTGAGCTGGGGGCAGTGCTTTGCACTGGGGCAGTGCCTGCCACGGCCGTGCGTGGGCAGAACAAACTCCTGTTGCCAGAGTTTGTTTTGGCTGTAGTTTAATTTCCTTTAATGAAAGACTTGCTCATGCTAATGAGGAGCACTGCTGAGCAGCGGGACCCCTCTGTGACCCCACAGTTCATGCAAGTGCGCTGTGGAGAAGCGCAGTGCAGGAGGGTGCCAACACCCGCAGTCCCTGTGGGCCCCAGCTCTGGAAGCTCCTCGTTCCAGAAACACTGGGGAATTCACCTAGGGAGATTTTAGCTGTATTTTTAATGACTTTTTAAATAATGGTTAGCTAGTTTGGAGTGTAAATGTTAGTGCTGCTGTAACTGGTCTAATAATAACTGCTGCTCTTATTTGAATGAGGCTGGTAAAAAGTTAATGGGAGCAGCAGCAAATCTGGCCCCTTGGACTGTGCTGCCTCTGCCTGTGACACGACTCGCAGTGTAACAAATTAAGTGGATATATTTTTATGGCAAGCCATAACACTTCCTCCAAGGTATCTTGGGTTTCGCTGGATGATTCCAGCTAATTGTCCTTGAGTTCATTATTGAGAAAACTCTGCTGTTATTTGAAATGATGAGGATTTTTAGGCAGAGAAAGTGACTGTTCAGTGGCAATACCCTGCCAGACATCCTTACTGCAGATCCAGGGCTGGCTAGATGGCATTCCTCCACTGTTTCTGCTAATGGAGGTAAGAATTACCATTACTGTCACCTGCTGGAGTGGGGCTTGTCTTCTAACTCCTCTTGGTGGATAAATAACTCCACACGGCCCTGTGGGGACCGGGAGAACTCAATAGGGACCATCCGGCTGCATGGCTCCAGCATTCTTTGGAAGGACAATTCTCTTCAGTCCACAGCAGCTTTGGTTTGTAATCCACATGCCGTTCACTGAAATTATTTTGCAAACATGGGAAAGTAAGTTTATGCAATCAAATACACACATGGAATAAACAAACAAAACCCGAAATTTGTAGAGGCTGGTGAGACAGCTGTACTGGGGGCACAGCTCCTTGAGCTGGCACTTTTTTCTCCTTCCTGTTGGCGTTTCAGTGAAGAACGGATTTAAAATGCAGCACATTTTAAGGGTATGAATAACCATATTCAATATCTGATTTACACTGACTTAAGTAAAGACTAAGAGCTTAGAAAAGTCATTTGTCATTTGAGGGTGTTTTACCCTGTTTTTGTGGAAAGTTTTTTGATTGGAAAACGAATGCAAAGCAGAGAACATGTAAGGAGCAGGCACAGGCACTGAACTGATGCTTTGCAAATCCTTTGAAACTTTCCATTCCTATTGATGTAAAACCCGTGGTCAAATTGCACCAAACTGACATGGATCAGCGCTGTCCACGTCTGTCGAGAGCACAGGAGACGGCACAGGGAAACAGCAGAGCTCTGGTCCCAAGAAAAGGGAGGATAAATAAATTTATGGGATGGCCTGTGGGAACCCGTGTTCCCCCTGCCCTGCTCTGGGAATGTTTACATGGAGTGACTATTGAATGATCAGGGCAGGGAATGCAATAAAATAAAAGGGGCAGAAAATGCAGCTCCCTGGCTGTGCCAAGACCCTGCTTAAGTCTTAGTGTGGGGATTTTTCTGGTGCTGCTGGCGCCTTGCAGGTCTCACTTCTGAGCCAAAAAGGACTTTACTTGAGCCTCAGGTCCTTTCGTCCACCTTGGCTCACTGACAGAGTAGAGCACTGGCCCAGCCTGGGCAAATTCACATGTCAGGGTGGGCAAAATCCTGTTTTGTTTTTTCTGAAACATCTCTGACTGCAGAGCTGACACTTCTCACCAGCTTTACTCTGTGCTCATGTGCAGAGGTGAGCCCTGGGCCCCGTCCTCCCAGAGCAGCCCTGTTCATCTCTAGAAGTGGCCTTTGCTCTGAGGTGCAGGACACCTGTTTTGCAGAAATTGAAGTTCTGTCTCAATTAATATGAAATTCTGCGGTTTGTTCTAAAGAGTAATAACTAACTTGGCTTCACTTGACTTGGATGCCTGGCACTGCTTTGGTACATCCTGTGCCAGTGTCTCATTGCTGTTAGTATGAGGAAAAAGCATTTTCCTCTGTCCCTTGGAAAAGCCTCCAGATGAATCTGTTGCCATAATGGCACAGGGGAGCAGCTGTCCTGCGCAGACACATAGACTGGAGCATTTCTGGAAAATTAACTGATTTACTGGGACCTTGGCACAGGGTAGTGCACAGGCTGGGTGGGGAATCTCTGCTGAGCCCCTGTGCCTGCCCCAGGCAGCCTTTGCCATGGAAAAAGGGCCTCTGGCCCGGCTCAGGGTGTCTGTATGAGGGTCTTGTGGGCCATGGGAGGGTGGCTGTGTCCCACAGCAATGTCACCAGCGCTGCCCCGCTGACTTCAGCTCTGCTCTGGGACCCCTCTCGCTGCTCTGGCCCTGCCAGCAGCTCCTTGAAGGGATGATGGTGAGGAAAAGCGTGGCTGGCACAGAACGTGGCTCTGCACGTTGTTTCCACAGGGATGCTGGGTTTGAGTTCCTGCATGAGGCACATCAGGAGCCAACAGTGATGCCCTGTGCTTTTACGGAAGTTTATAAGGCCCTTCTCACTCTCTCACCATCTGGGAAGCTGACTGCTGAGGCTGGAGAGGGCTTGGCTCTGGTCAGGGATCAAGGGCATTCCTGAAACAAACACTGTGGTGAGCTGCCAGGCTGCAAACTCAGCGTATACGAAAGTAAATCAATAAACAGGCTGAGCTCTGCAGGGCAAAGCTGTTTCTGTCCATGCAGATGGGCTGGAAGGCAGGAATGCTCTGTGGTATCTACTGTCAGGGTCCTGAGCAGATGGTGTCCACCAAAAATTGCCTCTAGGTCAGGCAGGGCATTCCCTTCTGCACAGGCAGAGCAGTGCTTCTCCTCTTCCTTTATCCTGTGTGAGGAAAGGGAGGGAGCACGGCCCCGAGCTCGGTGACACCAGTCCTTCCTCCTTCATGGCCAGCAGGGCATCCGGACTTTGGATTCCAAACCCCAGGAATCCTTTGTTGGGCAGGTTTTGCATAGGAGGCTAATTTGCATAGGAGGTAATTCCTGCCGTGGGAATAATGCTCTCCCGCTTACAGCGTGGCACAACGGGCTCCAAACCTGCGGTTTAGCTGGATCATCTCCTTCCCCAACTGAAGGGGAAAAATCTCTGCTCAGTTTCAAGGCACCGAGTGCTGATCAAATGATACCGACCCACTTCAGAGGATTTGTTTGATCCTTTTCTAAGTGGCTTAGTCTCCTTTACACTGAATATACAAAATCTTTTCTTATATCCAATTAAGATTCCTTCTAGGTCCAGGTGACACTTCACTCCCTGTTCAAAGGCTCCTCTCTCAGCTGCAGGGGAGCTCAAACTGGCGCTTGGAAGTGTTGGGAGGGGGAAAGTTCCTTGCTTGTTTTTCTGGTCAATTTGTCAATTAAACAGAGTGTTTCACACAGCCACAGGCACAAAATAATTGGCTACGCTGCACTTTCCTGGGTAAGTACCTGGGAATCAGTGTGGGAAAGATGCCTCGTGTGCTGGAGTGATGCTGCATGTGAGTCGTGAGCCCCAGTGGGGGCACGCTGAGACTTGTGGGGTTCGTCTGCCAGCTGCCAGGGCCAAACTGGGTGTGGGAAGTGTGGGGAATTGCCCTGGCAGGGCCTTCCATGGGATCCTGCTCCCTTGCTTCTGCAGAGGGGTGATGCTGCTGCACCATCCTCGTGCAACCCTCGCGTTCAGGTGCTAGTCCCACATCCTTGTTGGCTGTGGATCACCACTTGATCAGGGAATTGCATGCTAAAAGGACATTTTTTAGAGATATTTATTTCCTATGAGGAGTGTCCTGATGTCCGAGTGACACAAAACCTGTCTGAGCTTCTTTTTCCTACTGCGGCCCTGACACTGAGGGAGGAGCAAGCTGAGCTGTCTCCTGCATCTCCAGTGGTTTCTACTTGTGTGGATGGTCAATTATATTTTAGCAATGCCTTCAAAGGCATTTTGTTTGCACAGGTGTCACTGAAGATTAAGTTTAGCATATGAAGTCTATTATTTGGAGCTCATGCTTCCCCTATTCCCAGGAAGAGAATTGGCTCAGTTGTCAGAGCCTTGGAGAGGTTTGCAGAGCTGACAGCCAGAAATACAAACAGCTTCTAACAGCTCTTTTAATCCAGCAGAAATAAAGTCTAGAAAAGCCAGTCAGTGAGAGCTAAAACCTGACAAACTCGGGCGGGCTGGGACACACAGGACTGGATGGATGGCTGGGATGTTATTTCTGTGGGCTTCAGAGCCATTGGGACTCAAATTTGAGGACATGTTTTCGTGGTGAACATGGTGGTGGTGCTATGTTGATGGTTGGACTTGGTGATCTTCAAGGCTTTTTTCCGAAATTAATGATTCTGAGACTCTACGAAATGTCTGTAGAGGAATCTGTACCTTTACTTTTCACCGTTCCCCTCTTTCCTTGGGTTTAGTGATCCATAACATTAGTATCGACGATTTCTTTGAATGATGGCTGAAACGTGCATCAGGACAAACTGTTCAGTCATCACTCATCCATGACTGGTAAAATTCCTTGTGTGATAAATTATGTGGGAAATCTTAAATCTAGGGCTTTAGGAAAGCTCCTGCCCTGCTAGCGGAGCAGAACTCGTGGGACGGGGTGCCTATGCCAAAGAGATCTCCAGTGTAATCAGACACCACCACTTCCTCGCTCTGTGCAGCAGCTTGTCCAGGAGATGCAGCATTCCCACTGCACTGCGCCGATTCCAGCAGTTCAATGGATTCTGCCTTGGAAGCGGTTGGAACGTGACTCGGTTGGTGTCCCTGCGGACCAGCACCGCGCTGGAGGCTCGATCAGCACCCAGGGCTGCTGTTGCCCTGCTCCGGAGCCCCTCCCCAGGCGGGCAGCGGGCTGTAATCGATGCCAGCGCGCAGTGCTGACATGGCCCTTGGGCTCTGGTTTTTCTTGGAGTCTTCAGTGTTTCATTATATGCAGAAGCTGTAGAGATCATTGACATCCTCACTGCGTTCTGAAGAGGTGACGGCTCCTCATTTCTTGGTGGAAGGGAAGCTAGCAGAGCCTCGTGCAGGGCTGGGCTGGTGGCTGGAATCGCGGCCAGGTGGAAAACACCATGCCTGCTTGTGCTGAGGGGCTCCAGCTCCTCTGGATGTTGTGATGTGGAAGCAGGGAGCTTTCTCTGCCTTCCAGTGTCACGGCAGGAGAGAGAGAACCAGGTTTGTGAAACAGAGACCCTTTTTCCAAATCACAGAATCATAGAAGGATTTGGGTTGGAAGGGACCTTAAAAATCATCCAGTTCCACCCCCTGCCATGGGCAGGGACACCTCCCACTGTCCCAGATGGCTCCAAGCCCCGTCCAACCTGGCCTTGGACACTTCCAGGGATCCAAGAGCAGCCACAGCTTCTCTGGGCACCCTGTGCCAGGGCCTGCCCACCCTCCCAGGGAAGAATTTCTTCCCAGTATCCCATCTAAATCTCCTCTCTTTCAGCTTAGAGCTATTTCCCCTTGTCCTGTCACTTGCTTGCCCTTGCAAAACATCCCTCTCCAGACTTCCTGGAGAGGTTTTCCTTTTACAGCTTTTGGGCCAATCCTGCAGCCCCAGAGGTGCTGATGGGACTGTTCCAGTTTTAAGTGACATTTTGTGGAGCTGAATTCATGTTTTTCAAGGCTGCTGGTGGTGCAGCTGCTCTCAGGTATTACCTTCTCAGCTGTGCAGAGGTTAAGTGTACATTAACAACCACTTTCCTTGGGCACTCTCACCAGACTCACCTCTGAAGGAGTTTTTAATAGAACTGGCTTTTCTGCAATGTGACCTTTTCAGCTGTGAAATTACTGAAGCAGCAGAGCTCTCATCACACTTGCTTGTAAGACTTATTCTTTTCCCTTGTAAAACCCAAGTAACTCTTCCCTTTTTGTCTTAAATCATTGCAAGAAGCTTCCTGGTTCCCTGTGGGTTGTGAGCTGCCAGCCTGATGGATCCGCACGTGCAGTCAATATCTGACCCTGGACCTGCACATCCCCTCGGGCTGCCCTTTGTGCAGCAGCCGTCGATGTGGGGTGTCGTGGCAGCGACGGCAGCCAGAGCTCGCGGGTGCCAAGGGTGGCTCAGTCGTCAGAGCTCACGTGTATTGCCCATGGTTTATTCGTGGTAACTCACCAGGCAGTTGTGTTTTATATTTCTTTTCCCTACAGGAAATCCATAGTGAAACGGCAAAATCTCATTGCTGTGGAATTGAAATTTACTTTACCTTGGGCTCAGTTTTGGGCTGTTCCTTTCGTACCTCTGAGAAGCTTCCATCTGACACAACATCAGCGCTGCTCAGAGAGGCAGCGATGATGCTCTCAGTGTCCTTTGTCTTGTCTCTTTTAATTTTTGGTTGGTTTTTTTTTTTTCTTCTTTATTCCACGAAATGAGGAACTGATGCACAAGACTTTTGGGAGACCTTGTGGAATATCAACCCTATCTTGTGGAATATCAACCCTCAGCCAGGGCTGTGCCCTCAGTGGCCACAGAATCAGGAGGGAATCTCAGCTCACCCACATCATCTTTTTCTCACTCCAGGTACCATTAGCTACTCCCACTCCTCCATCTTCCTGTGCAGCCTGGGCCCTGCTGAGACCTCTAGGGAGCAAGTTTTCCTGGCCTCCACGGGTTTTCTGCCTTTTCCCCTACCCTGAATGTGGCTCTTGGTCTGAGTCCAGGCAGCTGCAATCCCAGATTTGTTATCCCAGAGCTGTGCAGTGCAGCTCTGCTCCTCCCCGGCTGCTGCCTGAGCCTGCTGTCCCTCCCTCCCAAGGGCTCTGACCCACAGCCCTGTGCCTCGTGTTGATTTCACTTGGCCATTTCACCATTCACAGAGCCTCAGAAGCTCTGTGTGAGCTTGTGTGACTTGTGAGTGTGCAAGAAATGTCTTTATTAGGCAATAAAGCAAAGAGAGAGCTGGTGCCGTGACAGCCAGGGCTGGCACACGGCAGGGCAGTGCGGGGATGTGCGGGTGCTGTGGCTCCTGTCCCTGCGGGTGACCATGGCTGGGAGATGTGCAGGGCTCTGCTCCCCCGTGTTGGAGTGGGGGTGCTTTTCGTAGAATCGTGGTTTGGTTTGAAAGTGACCTTACACAACCTCCTGTTCCACCCCCTTCCACTACCCCAAGTTGCTCCAAGCCCCGATGTCCAACCTGGCCTTGGGCACTGCCAGGGATCCAGGGGCAGCCACAGCTGCTCTGGGCACCCTGTGCCAGGGCCTGCCCACCCTCCCAGGGGAGAATTTCTTCCCAATATCCCATCCATCCCTGCCCTCTCTGTCCCTTGCCAAGGTACCCTTTGCTCCTTGTCCCTTTGATGCCGGGCTGGGATCTGTTCTTCCCCATTATCCTTTTGCTGCAGCTCTGGAGATAATTAACACTTCTTTGGAGCACAGAGGCTTCTCGAAGTGTTCACCATCTGGTATCACTTACCACATTAATCATAGTCCAAGGAACAAACTAGTTTTGAGTTGAGGTTTCCCGAGTAACTGGATTTCTCCGTTTTAGATGCCGTTATTGATAAGTCTGAAGTTTTGCAAGATACCTTATGTTCCTGTCATTTCTTCAATGGAAGAAAGCAAATAAAAATAGTCCAAAACCCCCAAATCTGAAAACAAATCTTGGACTCTTCTGATTTTGCAGCAAAGCTTGGGAACACAGGATGCTGCATTTCTGTCAGTATTACAATTTAAACTTTCATGACCCAAACTGAAAACATACCTCTGGCAATATTTTAATATTGATAGGCAAAATTGTGATTCATCAACATCAAACTGTTTAATTCATTAGCCAACAACTTCTAGGCAGTGTGGGAATACATTTAAAAGAGAATGAGATGAGACCACATATTAATTATGCAGTCACTGCACAAATTGATAATTACATGTCACAAAGAGCTCCCTATGTATTAACACTTTAGAACCTGCTTCCTGCCCTGATTTTTAAGCTCTTTTGAGGTACATGGATATGATGTATTTTTAAATCAGCTTGTCTCAAAAATGGTAGGCAGAACCAACCATGAAAGACTGACGTAACTAACGCATGGTTTTGGTGGAGGTGAAGTTTTGAAGTTCTCTGATCCCCATATGTGTGTGATTCTCATGCATGATTGTTATTACAAATTGTCACAAACAGTTTTGTGCCATAAAACGCTTTCACTGCCTTGTATAATTTTGGCCTTGACCACAAGGACATGTTAACCCTTGTGTCTGTCCTTGGGGCAATGCTGCCTTCTGAAAGTCAGATGGAGGAACAGCAGCAGCTGTGGGATGCGAAGAGAGTGTGGGGGGCAACGAGTGGAGAGGGCTGGGATACCCTGGCTGGGAAATGCACCATTGTGCCCGAAGGTTTGGGCTCGTGTGCAGGTGTTGCTGCAGCTCATCACCTTCGAACCACTTGGACTGAACACCTTGGACTTTTCCAGGACCTGTGCAGGAGCCGTGTGGTGCCGCAGAGCTGGGCTGCCCAGGCCCCGCTTCTCCCATGGGGGCTGGGGCTGGGGCTTGTCCAGTGCTGGGGCTTGTCCAGTGCTGGGGCTTGTCCAGTCCTTCTCTGCTCATTGCACAAGAGAAGCCTTCTGCAGCCACAAGAGCAGAGAGGTTTCTGCAGAAGCTGCCACAGCCAGGTACAGCACAGAATGATTGAATGGTTGGGTTGGAAGGGACCTTAAAGCTCTTCTCATCCTACCCCTCTGCCATGGGCAGGGACACCTTCCACTAGACCAGGTTGCTCCAGCCTGGCCAGGGACACTTCCCAGGACCCAGGGGCAGCCACAGCTTCTTGGGTACCCTGTGCCAGGGCCTCACTGTCCTCACAGGGAAGAATTTCTCTCCAATATCCCATCTAACCCTGCCCTTCTGTCAGCCTGGTCCTACTTGACCCCTCTCCCTGCCCACGGGTGGACGCTGGCTGTAGAACAACCACGCTGTGCTTCCCTTGCTCCGAGCACACCGGAGCAGCCCCGTGGGCACACAGGCCATTGCAGGGAATGGGACACTCCACGTATTTCTCATCAGGCTCGCTTGCTTCCAACTCCCAGCACTCAGATGAGGGGAATACCCAGCCTGAGTGCACTGATGGGATTATCCAGAGACGGACCCACAGACCTGCTCACTGTGACCCTGAAGCAGAGACCTGTTTTCCTGGGAAGGAGCCATGTATGGCAAAACATCTTGGAATGGTGGGGAAATGCTGTCTGTGCCCAAGACAGAAGCTGTAGATTTGCCTTTGCCATATTGCTGATGTTTAATGTTTAATTGCTCTGCAATGTGGCAAAGCATGAAAAAAATCCAAATTTGTCCTGGAGCTATGAAAGCTGCTGGAAGTTCTCAAAGCTGGAGCTTGAGCTGGAAGCCAGAATGAGCCATGTGAGAGCCTAAGCTAAGGCAGCCACTTCTTGGGGTGCAGGACACACAGAATTAGGCTGGGGGACTCCAGCAGTGCAGGAGCTTTTGGGAGCAGAACCCTTCTTAGGCTGGAGGGACACACCAGGGCCAGACCCCTCAGCCTGACCGAGAGCTCTGGAGAGAGAACTGAGCCCTGAACGGCCCACGGATCCCTCAGCTCCCTCTGTCATGCCCTCAGAGCCACTAAGGGTGGCTGCCAGCCTGAGAGAAACTCCAGCTCACTCGTTTCAAGACCAAAGATCTCCAGTTCCACCCTGCCTTGCCTGTGACATATTGGTTTAGGTGAGATTTCAGTCGGAGCCAAATGTTACACACATTTGGCTGCAGCAATTTTTTCAAGAATGTTTTCCTAAATTAGGGTTGATGGTGATAATGCTCCTACTTCTTGGCTCTTGCCTACTGCTGGCTGAGATTTCATCTGCTAAGAATCATGTTTCTAAAAACTCACAATCTGCTTTTGCAGCTACTTCACATGGTATGTGAAAACACTTTTTAACAACACTGCAGTCAGAAGCTTTGCTATTTCCATGGTGTAATTGATTTTGCATGTTAAATAATGGTGTTTCTTCTCCTTGGAAAAGAGGTGCAATTTTATTAAACAGGTTCTTTTTTTCTTCATATAATCTTTTCAGTGACTTTTATGTTTTTGAATCTGTAGTACAAGGACTAGATCTTTTCCCCCCACGTACCCAAGGATGTGGGCAGGGATGTCATGAGGGTGCCTCCAGCTCCTGGAATATTCTGCTTCCATTTGCAGTTTTGCAGGCTGCTGTGTGGTTTCTACAAATTCTTTTTGTAAACTCATTCTTCAAATGTTTCCAGTAAAGTGGTGAAAACATTTGCGAATGCCAGAAAATCTAATAATTTGCTTTTAAATTAATGAAGACTCCTAATTTCTTTCACCAGGAAGGAAATTAAGGAAAAATTTCTTCACAGAAAGGGTTTCCAGGCATTTGAACAGGCTGCCCAGGAAGGTGGTGGAGCTCCTATCCCTGGAGGTGTCTAAGGAAGGACTGGACGTGGCACTCAGTGCTCTGGGCTGGGGACAAGGTGGGAATCAGGCACAGGTTTGACTTGATGGTCTTGGAGGGCTTTTCCAAAGTAAATGATTCTGTGCTCAAAGATGTTGATTTGTGAAGTTTTAACCATAGAAGTAACCCTGTGCAGGTGTGGGGGTAAAACCCAGCTGGCTCTGACCTGAACGTCTGTGTGTGACTGTGAAGCGGTGAGAGTCACAGCCTGCATTTTTTCTGTTCCTTTACCTATTCCAAGATACACAGACCTGTTTTTAATAGACTTCAGAGCATTGCTGTCAGTGTGCGTCTCACTAGAGACTAATACTGTGGGTGGGTTTTAGTCTGTTGTGCAAAGCACACTCAGAGCACCTTTCCAGAGGTTAATTCTTCATCACCCCCTGTGCTCTGTTGATCACCGTGGGGGTACCTCAGGCAGGCGTTCGGTCCGTGCTGCCGGTGGGACCGGCAAACCCAGCCCTGTCTGCTCAGTCAGCAGCTGCAGGCTCATGTTTGGGCCTGACCACATCCTGCTGCGCACGGACAGCACCGAGGTGTCCTGTGCTGCTGGAGCCCCGGGCCGCGGGGCTGACGGGGCCTCCAAGGAATGGCAGCGGCCGACTTTGCCACCTCTGTGCCCTGAGGGAGAGCTGCTGCAGGTGAGGGTGATGTGTCCTGTCCCCGCGGTGCTGGTCCTCATACCGCCATCCACACCAGGGCAACATCATCCGCCCCATCAGCGTGCTGGGCTCTTTGGGGGGCCCTGCTCTGTGGGGTCCCTGTCAGGGACAGGTGCTGCCCTCCACGTCTCAGCAAAGCAGAGGAGAGCAGAGAGCTTGGGCTCAGTGCTGCACTGGCTCCTGAGAAGCTGCTGGAGAGGCAAGTCGCTGCCAGCTCTGCATGAGAAGGGGAGCCAGGTGCCCATCCAGGGATGAAGGGGCAATGGCTGAATGTGTGTCTGCCGTGGGAGAGGTGTGAACTCGGTAACATCACCAGCTTCCAGCCGCAGGAGTGCCTGGAAAGCCTCTGCAGAGCAAGGATCGGTGCTGCTGCACTGGTGGTCAGTCTCTGTGGGGAGAGAAGAGCTGGGACTGTGCTGCCCAGCATCACCTCCTCGGCCTCCAGGGCTGAAAGCACTTGTCAGGGACATGGGACACCAGCAAAGGCCCTGTGCCCCTCTCCGTGCCAGGAGCAGAGGTGACCTCTCTGTTCAGCAACAGAGTTAGGGCACTTACCTTCCTTATCCGAGTTCATGGGAAGGGATTGACACTTTGGACTAACCTGAATATACGCCAGGAAAAGTTTTTCTTTTTTGTTACTGAGGAATTGTTTCTGAGGGTGGGGCAAATTATTATGACCCTAACCTAAAATTCCTTGGCAAATGGGTTCAGCGCTGCCCAGGGAACAGCTGTGAATGCCAATATGAAAAATCTGCATTTCTGGTTGGGTATGAGCTCAATGGGTGCTCAATGACGGCAGTTCACGGGTTCACCAGAGCAGGGAATAGAGTCTGTCTGCATTAGATCCCAGGAACACATGCTCCAAAAGGCACCTGAATGCTCAGAACAGTCATTTTTATCACACCAGGGAGAATCATGAGGGTGGCCCAAAGAAACGGAGTGAATGCAGAGGAAGAGCCCTGTGACAGACACCTCTGTCTCCTGCCCCCAGGCCGGTGGTCACAGCCTGGAGAGGCTTTTGCTGTGACAACCCAGGCAGAGCAATCATAATATATTTTGCTTGGAAAGGATAAAACCAAATCAGCTCATCTGTAACTTGCTGGCAGCAGGGAGGAAACTGCCTGGTACTCAGCTTGTGATTCTCCAGACTATGTGTAGATGTTTTGTGTAATTTTAGATATCCTAGCAATTGGCAGTGATTCATACCAGCTCTGCTGCTGCCTTCCTCCCCATCAAAACAGCTCCCCTGCAGCCGTCATTTCTACCCCCTGACATTACATCAGCACATCCTCATCACGAGCTCATGGGACCTGGCTCTGTCCATGGGTTGAACTCGGTGAAACCTTACCTTGCTGGGGTTAGAGGAGCAGAAAGACCCAGAATCTGGGGAGGACTCCACATGCTCCTGCACACCTGGCAAGGTCAAAAGCAGATAGGTCTTTATCCACTCAGCATCCTCCACAGGAGCACAGAGAGGGAAAAAATGGATGGCGCTGGCAATGGTTTTCTGAGCTTGGAGGAAAGGCTGAGCTGGCTCCAGGCTGGCCACGGCTCTGGAGATGGCGCTGAGGAATGAGACACAAAAGGGTGTTGTTACATGGAGAAAAGTTTCTGGTATTCTGACACAGAGTAGGGAAGAGGCCAAGGTCACATCTCTGTGTTAACGGGTGCAGATGAGCATCCCTGACCTTAGGGCACAGCTGGACTGGTTTCTCCTGTGCTCCCGTGCAGACTTTGTGCGATTTGTTATTTTCTAGACTTTTTTGCTTTCCTTTGGTTGGTTTTTCACAGCTGTTTGTGGGGGCAGAGGTCCCCCCGGGGCAGGCAGAACGCAGCCCTGGGGCAGCGAGGGTGTCCCCACCACCCCAGCTCTGCCGTGAGTGGACAGGTGGTCACCAGGGCCTGGCCCGGATGCTCCTGCAGCATCCACGGTAACTGCAGGGGTTGGAGGGAGCAGGGGGCAATCGGGGGTACCCCTGTGCAGAGCTGGGGCTCCACCGCACTCAACACCAGCCCCACGCCCCTGCCTGGCCAGGGCTGGGCTCGAGCCCTGCGCTGCCTCGCGTAACGCTGCAGCAGCCGGGTGATTCCCTGGGGAAATCACGGCATGACAGGAATATCGAACTGGCTCACGGGGGCCGGGATCTGCAGCTACTGCTGGTGTGGTGGCTTAGCCTGCTTCTCCCATTTCGTGGTACGCATCTGGTTCAAGTAAAGCAGCATCTCAACTCAGAATCTTTTGGTATAAAATCGTAATAACTTAAGAAATGAATTGTTTAACTCCTACAAATGCACACAAAAGCAAGAATGCAGCATGTGGTGGCTCTTGTGGAGTGCTGGAAGGAGACAGACTCTGTTTCGACTGGGTGAGAGCAGAAGACACCTGCTATAAAGGCCATAAAATTAAGTAACACGTGGGATAAGGCCCAGCTTTGCAGAGGTGCCCTAACTAGGGGAACAGGCTCCTCTCAATCCATTTCCTCCCCTTTGGGAGATCTAAAGTTCTATGTTTAAACCATGTTTTATTCCAGCTGCCATTTGCATAAAACCTAACCACTAGTCTCTATTTTTAGTGACGTTGGGATGCTCATCTTGGAAGGGAGGTGGAAGCAGTCTGACAGCTCCGGCTGAGCAGGAATCCCATCGCAGATGAGGTGTTTGGGTTTCCCACACACAGTTAAACCTTCACCTTCCTCCAGAGAAAATGCTTCTCCACTCATCTTCTGCAGGGAGAAGGAATTGAGCTTGTTCAGAGCTGTTGTGTGAGGCTTCATTCTACATCTTGGTGTGACAACACCGGATTTCTCTTGACTTGAAACTTGTCCGCCCAGGTTTACAGTGCAGGAGTGAGACATCATTCCAGAATATTGTTTGTTTCAAATGAAGTTGCTCAGGATGAGCCAGCAGCAGAATTTATGTGCAGGTGGTTGAATGCAGTTTTGACGGAAGACGTTTGGGTTTAGGGTGAGATGATTTTGGTGTACAGATGATTTTTCATGGATATATTCTGCTCATGTTCTGTTTGGATGAATGAGAGGCAGGACATGAAGAACCAAACAGAGGCAACTGTGCTGTCATGTCCTCCCAAACTGTGTGAGTCAGAACACCCCAGGCGGCAGAGGGACAGGGTGGTACATGGCAGGTTAAACATTCCAAACTAAGGCTTCAATTATTTTGCTTCTATTTTGGAAAGCAACAGTAAGACCCAGGGAGACATTGAAAACCTGCTCTGAGCCAAGAAAATGTTTACAAATTTCCCTGCAACAACCAAATTGATAAATCCATACATGCTCCTCTGGCTTATCAGAGTCAAAAGAGCCACAAATAGTTGGTGGTTGGTGGAGGTGTTTGTGGAGAAGATGGGATTTTTTTGTTTATTTGTTTTCTTCTTTTTTTTTCTCTTTCTGGATTTTATTTCACTGCATGGGGAAGCTATTTATTTAAGAAGAAATGAAAACCCCACAAAATGTATTTTGGCAAGAGTGGGTTGCTACAGAATTGATTTTGTGAGCACTGAGGTTGGTATAACCTGGAAAACAACAACCAGGACTTGTGAATTACAGGGCAGGTGGGATTGCATTGCAGATAGTGGCAGAGAGGTCTGGAGAACGTTGTGGGATATTGCCATGGCTGCTCTGCACTGTGGTAAAGGGCAGTATGGATGTTTCTGGGGGGCTGCAGAGCAGCACGGCTCGAGGCGCTGGGAGAGGGACGAGTGCAGCTGAGGCTGCAGAGACGCGCTGGGGATCAGGTTTGACCACTCTCCTCCCTGCCCTCTGCTGACACTCGGTGCCAGGAGGGGTTTGGAGCTCCATGTGCTCCTTTCTCTCTTTGCCAGGTGTTTCAGCCCGAGCTGAGAACCAGATCCTCCTAATACATTTGATTCCTTGTTTGCTGGGCTGGCTTTTGACCTGACTTGGGTTGGTGTGTGAGGAGAGGCCAGACAGGAGCTGCAGCAGCTCCGCAAGCCCCGGGACGCTGCCGGCTGCCCGGTCAGCTGGGTGTGTGGTGCTGGGCTCTGCCTCTGCATGCCCGCTCCCCGGACAGGCTGCCCCAGCAGGTGTTTTTGTGCCAAATGCCACCATCCCCACTCGCTGGTCACCGCTGGCTGTGCTGCAGCAGCAGCCCAGAGCCACCACGCACTCCTCAAAGACGCGGAGCTGTATCTCACCACGCCCGGCACCGAGGCCATCCCAAACGCCTCCTCACTCGCTTCTCAGGATTCTTGTGCCCCTTTTGCTTCTTGGCTCAGAGACCCACCCATGGGCCCCGTGCTCACCTTCCTCGGCCTCGCTTTCCTCAGGACCAGGTCATTTGTGTCCCTGTGTGAGGTGAGTCCTGGTGTGAGTGCAGGTGCCTCCCCTGTGAGCAAACCAGCCCAGCTGCCAGCACGCTGCTGTGCCACCCTGAGCTGGCCCCTGTGGTGAGTCAGCCTCGCCCCCTGCCCAGTGCCCAGGGGGTCTGACCAGCACGGGGGCTCTTGGTCTCCTGGTTTGGTTCATCAGCTCCTGCACTGGAAAGAGCACCTGTCTGAGGCAGCTTCCGCACCAGAAAAGGGCCTCTGGAGCCACCAGGGCATGATGAAATCATAAATGATAACAGTTGGATTACAAAGTTGTCGCTCCAGGACAGCCACTGAGCCAACACCAGTGCTATGCTGGAAAGGTAAATAAGGAAAAACTGGGCACTCCAGTTTGGATAAGTGACTAATTATAATTTCTAGATTTAATTATCAACAGTAAACTCTTATATACCCACCGCAGACAAGTGAACCTCTGTGCCTTCCTTGTGTTTGAAGTGCTAAGCATAAATATTCAGCTCAGTCTCTCAAGAAAACATGAGGTTTTACACAAGAACAACTCTCCCAGATGAGCAGGATTTATAGCTCCAAAATGGTCTGGTTTCATCATTTGTGAAAGCTTTAACCTTTCAAGCATTTCCAAACCTATTTTAGCATGCAGGGAGTAGTGATGCAGAGACATTAACATTAAAACTTTGTGTGTCTCCAGCGAATATTCTTACAACAAGGAGCATAACATATCTTTTTGCTTATTTCCTTTTCTAATATTTCAATGCTGTTTGTTTCCATGGAGGAAAAAAAGAATAATCTTATAAAATTAACAAATATTGCAAAGCTTTAGATACCAATTAAGATGAATAATTTAATGTGTAGATATCAGTGCGTGACAACTCTGTGCCTTGCCTGCCTGTTCACCAGGCTCAGAGCAGTGGAAACTTGAGGCAGAGTTGCTGAAGCATTTCACACTGCCTTGAAGGGCTTTTTAATGGATTTTCAGATTTCCTTTCAGTCTTCAAGTGATCCTGTTAATGCCAACCAACCAACCAACCAACCTAAAGGAAGCAAGAGCAGATGGAATAAATCATGGCATCCTTGGTAACTCGATGTCACGTACACCGGCATGGATCAGGTGTTTATCTCGGTTTCCATCCTTACAAGCTGCAGACATCCCAAATACTGAGCTCCCCCCTCGTGTGCTCCCTGTCTGAGTCCTTGGGCTGTGAAGCATCTGCTGCCACCTCCACCAAGGGAGCACGGCACAGGATCCCTCAGCTCCTCCTCAGCTGTCATTCCACTCCACTGCAAGGGACGCACAGAGCCTGATTCCAGCCTGACTCGCACGTTCCAGGGCAGCCAGCCTGGGGGCTCAATGCCTGGGAAGCGTAAGGCTCGCTGCTGTGGGCCTCCCCCGGGCACTAGTCCCATGTGGGAAGGTGGCAGGGCAGGAGGAGATACCCTAGAACCAAGGTAGTCACAGGTCTGGTGAAAGAAAGGGACTAAAATGGATGGGAAGGCTGACATTTCCCTGAAGATCCTTTGGTTTGCACAGCTGGGCCCCACTGTTTGGTTCCCCTGCACTGAGCTGAGGATCCACACGTACGTCACGCGTCCGAAAGGTGGGACCTCAGTGACTGCCTCCGGCTCCTGCCTTTGGTTGATGTGGTCTTTGTACAGGATTTCTGAGTGTGAAACCTTGAAAACAAAACTGGAGAAATATCTCTCTGAGTGTGTAAATAACCATAATCCCTGCCTTCAATAAACAGGCATCTCCCAAACTCCTGCCTCCTGTGCTGATGCGGCCATCTCAGTATCTGCCTTCAGCCTGCCAGAAGCTCTGGGGGCTGAGCACCAGTGTAGAGCGCAGGGTTATGCCTGTAATAGGCTGGGCAGCTCTAACTGCATTGCTCCTTTTTAAACCAATCTCTGTTCAGATTTGGGAAGGGAAGCCTGGTATAAAAACTCTCAATCTCAGACATCTGCTGCACTTGGGAATTATCTGTATCTGTCACTGTCACCCTGATGGGGCCAGTGGCACCAGCAAGTACTGGCAGCCATGGGCAGAACAGATCCAGCATCATGCAGGTGTATCTTCTGTTGTCAACTAAACTCCCCAGCTTCTCAGCAGTGAGGTGCTCCTGGGTCCTCTGGGTAGCTGAGGTGCCTTGGCAAAGGTGAAGGGCAGACCTTGCTGCTGAATTTTCAGTCTCAGACAGGTCAGCAGGCGTGAGCTCGGCAGGCACCTGGTCTGGGGAGGCAGGTGAGTTTGGGCCTGAGGAGAGCCTGGGTTTTCCCACTGGAGTATCTTTGGAGATGCTTCTTAGCTTCCCTTTGCCTAGATCCAGACAGTCCTGGACATTTCTCATCACTGCTGGGGGAGGCTGGACTCGATGATCTCAGAGGGCCTTTCCAACCTGAACCATTCCATGGTTCTGTGAGCTGGGGCACCCTGTGCTGCAGGAGCAGCAGTGAGTGGAGAAGCAGTTTGAGCTTTGCACCATGCAGTGCCCAAATTCCTCCTGGCCCTGGAAGCAGAGTGCCAAATGACCCTTTGGGCTCTTGGTCCCAGCTGGAAAAACTTGTTTGTAAAACGCTTTGGGGTTGGGCGTATGGTCTGATTAGAGATGACAACTCCCCTTTGGAGTGACTGTTGAACCAGTGTCAGCGGGTGAGACAACACACAGTGTTATTCCTCTCAGTATATTCCAGCTTTGTGGCCAAAGCAGAGAACTATTTGCTCCTGCTGGCACAGGGAGAAGATTTCTCAGGCACTGACACTCTGCAGCCATTGTCACGCTCTAGAAACACGGCAAATGTGGGTGATGTAGCAGCTGCTTGATAGTTTTGGTGAGGATTCTGATCTGGGGTTTGCCTCAAATATCAGCATAAAGAGAACAGTGGTAGAGTATCCACGTCACTTTGGCAGAGAGTGTCAACCAGGATTGTGCTCTGGAAACACAGCAACAAAAATCTGCAAGAAAATGTCACAGCAGGACACCTTATATTAGCCTGACTGCTGCTGAAGGTCAGCTGGGGAAAGTCATGAGAGCAAGTCTGAGGAGATGTCAACAGGGCCTCCGGAAGGATGCCCAGCAGCCCCTGACTTGCCCAGGGGGCTGGCGTGTGCCGTGGGGCTGCCAGCACCACGTGTCCCAGTGCTGGGGCTGAGGGTGTGCTGTGATCGAGTGTCTCCATCAGCTTCTCTGAGATATCTTCATGTCCTTGCAGCAAAAATCAGCAGGAAACCAGGGTCCTGGAGTGATATCAAATATTCAGCACTGAAATAACTATTCTACTGACTCACATAACTGGTGCAGGCGAGTGTCAGAGCTGCCCTCCATCAGCAGTGGCATGGTTACAGTGATTTTTGAGGACAGCTGAAATAAACTGAATGGATAATAAACTCCTCACTGCCATGATACACTGTGCAAAAGCAGCGTGAAGCCCCTGCTGCAGTGGAATTCAGGAGGAAGGAAGCAGCTCTAGCAGAGATCCATTGGAACTGCTCAAGATTCTGCACCAGGAGAAATCAATGCTGCACGGCAGGAAAGGCTCAGAGGAAATGGGGCGTAGTGAGTACAGGAAGCAACACCTGTGGCACCTGTAACCGCTAATCACTGCACAAATTGGGCTAATTCCTCACTTTCCTCGCTTTCTGCTGACTGAAATCTTAATCTTTGTGCACGGAACTGAACAAAAATTCTGTCACTCTGTAACCCTTGTGAAATGAAAGGTTCTTCTTTGAACAGCTGCACCCTGACCACTCTGGGAAACCTGTGCAGGGAAGAATTTCTTCCCAACATCCATCTAACCCTTCCCTCTGTAAGTGGGAAGCCATTCTCCCTCGTCTTGTCGCTCCAGGCTCTTGTCCAAAGTCTGTCTCCAGCTCTCTTGTAGTGAATTCTTATCATCTGATTTTTTTAACCCATTTAGAGAAACAGTGTGTCCTGCCTCAGCCATGTGCACTGCTTTGGTGTAGGAGGCTCTGAAGGAAATTTTCTGGCCTGTTTTCAGGGAGATGAACTGAAAAAAAGGTAAGAAAAAGCAGGGACAAACAGGAAATTCCTTATTTAGTGGAAATAGAATAGAATAGAATAGAATAGAATAGAATAGAATAGAATAGAATAGAATAAAGAATCACCTGAAAGGTAAGGCTGGTGAATGACTGGCTCAGTAGCAACTCCTCAGAAAAGGATCTGGAAGCTCACATGACTTGCAAGATGACTGGAATTCAATTGAATAAGTATGATAAAGCCAGTGTTTAGGCACCTCTGAAGAGAAAGACAAGCTCCGAGTTCCTTTCATAAAGCCTCAGCCTTGTGTGACCACGTGAAAAGCCACACCTGGGGTCACCTAATCCGGTACTTTCCTATCTCTTGTGTTTCTCATCATTGTGAGAGTTGTGATGAGGCTGCTCCACTGGAGATCCTTGGGGTTACCTCTGGGACAGCAGATGGCCGTGCACCAGGGCTCCTGTGCACAGGGGAGGCTTGTGAAAGGCAAAGGCAACACTATGGCCGTCACCTTCTGCCCCTCCCAGGACGCGTGTCCCTGGTCAGTGAAAAGGGAGAGTGCCACGTTGTGCCCCGCCTGTGCCCGTGGGTGTGGGAGAGCAGGGGCAACCCCAGCTCTCCAGCTCATCCCTCAGCAACCCAGGGGCGCAGGAGGGGACCCCGGGCAGTGATGTGCCCAGACACCTGCCAGCCCTCCCTCGAGCTGTGCAGGACCCACCACTGCTGGGGCCAGAGAGGACACAGGAGATGGAGGCAGCTGTTCTCACGGCTTTTCTGGAAACCGGCTGAGAAGCTGCCTTGAGACCTTAATGGCTTCCCACTGCCAGAGGACAGGGATAGGTGGGATACTGGGGTGGGCAGGCCCTGGCACAGGGTGCCCAGAGCAGCTGTGGCTGCCCCTGGATCCCTGGAAGTGTCCCAGGCCAGGCTGGACACTGGGGCTTGGAGCAGCCTGGGACAGTGGGAGGTGTCCCTGCCCTGGCAGAGGGTTGGAACCAGATGGACTCTAAGATTCCTCCCAACCCAAACCACTCTGTGATTGTGTCATCCTGTGATCTCCAGCTGCTTGCTGACCTTTCCCCACACTGATGGCCCCTCTGGTCCTCACTGCTCCTTTCATCTCACGGAGCATCAGAATTATAACATGCAGCTTATCCTGACCTTCCAAACTGTTGGCACCTCCTGACGTGCTTTGTCTGGAGAAAGCTCTGTTTTATTTTCTTTGTAACCCATTTAATGATGAAGGATCCCCAAACAGGTGGTATTCAAAGTGTTTAGATGCAAGAGGCATATGTTTTGCTGTCACAACAGTTCAGCTCATTACATGGGGATAAAATTCAAGGAAGTTGATGTATTGCCTACAAAGGGAGCAACAGCAGTACTGAGTGGTGCAGTCCTGTTTGTCTGTAGCATGTGAGAGCTTGCCTGAATCTCTGAAAGTTCAACTGAGGCCAGCAGAAGAATAATAATATTAATTATTTTGTTGTAAAAGAAACATTGTCTCTGTGCTTTTTGTATCTTTTTACTGTTTTATTGCCTTAAGCATCTATTTACTAATGCTTTGTGCTTTACAAGGTTGAAAATTTAATGTTCCTTTTCTGTTTGTTTACCTTAGATTTTTCAGTTTGTTTCCGCTCATGCTGGTGGGAGGTTTTTGGATTTTATTTTCCTGTTACTCTGAGGCTCTTCAATATTTTAAATCACATGTGTCACCTGGATTTACACATATATCACCTAGATTATCACATATATCATTGAAATTTCTGTGCAAAATTCAGCTGTATCTGCAAGTGGCAATAAATGAGTTATCCATGGCCTATTGTGCACCTGGACAGCCTGCTCTCGGCCAGCTGCCTGAGCCCCAGGTCTGCAGACCTGCTCTCACAGGTGCGTTGATTTGTGGGAGAGGCTGCAGGAGCATGTGCGCGGCGGGGTGGGGTCCCTGTGGACTGTGGCGGTCTGGCAGGAGGTGGATGGTGAGGGTGGCTCTCCCCGAGCCCGGGCAGAGCACTGCAGGCAAGAGGTGAGGCGGATCGAGGCCGTGCTGTGAAGCAGAGCTCAGCACACAGCCAGGTCGGGGCACAGCGCCCTGGCCCCGCACGTGGCTGGGTAACTCACAGACTCAAGGGTAAGCGGATGTAACACCCAGACGGCAGCAGAGGCTGGCACAGCTGGCGCCCAGCGGCTCAGCCCCCGCCACGTGGTGCTGACAGGAGCAGTGTCAGGCAGGTTCAAAGGCGTTCCTGCAGCACAGCCTAAAGTAAATACTGGATGGAAGTGGGGTTTTGCTTTCTTTACCTTGTGAATGCCCTAAAAAGCTGTTTATAAGGCAGTGAAAATAAGCAGTGGTGTCTGAGCACTGGGCCTGCTCGTTCTGCAGCGTGGGGCCCGTCGAGTTCCCGGGGTTCGCGCGCCGCGAGCAGCCCCAGCACCGCGCCCGAGTCTGTCGGGGCTGCGTGGACAGGCCCTGCTCTGCACCGCTGCAGTGGCCCGGCTGTGCTTGGTGTCATTTGTTCTTCACAAAAGGCATAGGCAATTCCTTCCGAGACTTCTGGGTAGAGAAGGAGGTGCAGCTCCTGGGGCAGGAAGGGTGGGAAGGCAGGTGGTGATCCTACCCAAAGGCTGTGGGGTGGATTTGGAGCCTTGCTGCAAGGTCAGAGTCTTACTCAAGCCTAAGCACAGAGGAATGGTTGTTTGAAATTTGGTAAGTGATAGAACCAGCTGTTGCTGAGGCGACCAGCCTGACTGACCTCAGCCCGTCCGTAACATCCCACAGTATGGTCAGAGAATCCTGTCTGAGGTGCTGCCTCTGCTGCCCGAGGAAAACAGCTGGAATGAAAGGCTTTCCAGGTAGGCTGCTGGGGACCCAGGTTTGCTGTAAGTGAAGTAATTATATTTTCATTACTCCAGGGCTGTAATAAGAAGAAACTCTGGTTATAGCAATTCTGCAGCCGCCTCACTGAGGCTCCAGTGGCCCAGCTCTGTGAAACAGGATTAATTAACTTTCTGCCAGCAGCAGAGAGCTGCCCAGTCCTGTCAAGGATGCTGTGCTCCACTGGGACACCGAGGGATGAGTGGTGACACACTACTGCAGAAACTGTCCTTGGGTGGACTGAATGATCCTTGTGGGCCCCATCCAAGTCAGCATATTCTGTGATTTTGTGATTCTACAAAAATGAACAAAAAGTGAAGCAGACATGCATGCCTCAAGCACAGTAAACAAACCTGAGAATTGGGCTCCTGCCATACCTGTTGTTTATCAGGTCAGATCTTAATTGTGGTACTTACACGTGATTAACAGGTGTCTTGATTACCATGCCAGAAATAAACCCTGCTCTGCAGAGAGGCTTATGTGTCCTGGAAAGGGGAGGGAAGGGAGTGGGCATGGAGGAGGGGATTGGGCACAGCATTGCCCCAGTTGCCAGATGAGTTCCTTGCCCAGAGCTCTGCTGTGGTTAATACTGGCACAAACCCCTTTCAGGACCCTCGCTGGTAACGAGGTTAGAGCAGAACCCGGCGTTCAGCCTTCTGTGCTACAGGACAGGAGGCTGACGGGTCATTCCCTGCAGAAAGGGTTTTCCATTAAGTAAGTAAAAGATCCAAGCAGAAAACTTCTGACCACACATTGTAATTCCAGAGGATTGCCTTAACACTGGGAACTGGGAGATCAGTGTCCTGTGCAAAACCATAAAGCTGTGCCATTAAGGGTCCTGCCATCCTGCACCCATGTCAAGGAGCACTGCGAGGATGAGGAGACTTCCTGCTGTGGGATGAGGGAGGAGGGAAAGGAGATTTTCTGCTCTCGAGGCTTCCCATGCTGCACTTGCATTTCTCCTGATGGAGTTTCTGCTCAGCACTGCTGGAAAGCAAAGTGCAGCGCTGCTTGTTTTCTTCCTGGGGCACGGATGGGAGATGTTTGCTTTCCCTTCTTGTAGAACAAATTCCAGAGCTTTCAGTTATGTGCTGAAAAAAAGCCCACTCAACAGCCAGCAGTGTGGGAAGCTGCATCCCCTGGGCAGTGCTTGGCTGAGGTACGGGAGGCTCCTGTCCAAATCTGGGCCGTGAGCCAAGCTGAGCCTCACCATCGGCCTTGCCCTGTGGAGCTTTGGAGCAGGGAATACTTTTCTGGGGATGGAATAAAAAAAACATCATGAAAACAAAGTACTTTTTCTTGGAAAATACTTTGTTGCCAGGAATTTTCACTTCCCAAAACATCCCTTCCCAGACCACCAAAAGACCCCCGATATCCAGCTTCTAACCCCAGTACCTATTTTGGAAGGAACAGATTCTGCTTTTCCCAGTGGAATAACCTCAGAATACCAAACTCTGATGATGTGTGAAACTGTAAGCGGGCACTTTGGAAAACAGACCCTGACTCCTCAGGATCCATATGGTGTCTTTCCAGCCCAAGGAAGCTGGGTGGGCAGAGTGCCCAGTGTGAGCCTGTGGCGGTGTTGCGGGTCCCCGGCCGGGGTGCGGGCGGCAGCTGCTGCCCACGGAGCAGATGGATCTGCTGGCCGTGGGGAGCAGGATGGCTCAGGGATGGGCTGTGGCTGCCCGGGACTGTGCCCTGCTCACCCGGCTGCGGTGGGGAGCAGATGGACCAGACACCCTCGGGCGAGCGCTCGGCTCCCAGTGACCTCGGCTGACCCGCTCTCAGCTTTGCTGCGGAATACACGGGAGGAGGGGCTGTGCCAGGAGCTTTGCAGCGTGAAGTCAGCTAGGAAAACACAGGTGTGCGTGAGAGGTGAGGGACATTTCCTTGGGCTGCTGGCTGCTGCTGTCTCCTCCTGAGCTGGGATCACCAGTCCATGGGCTGCACTGCATCCCTCTTGGCTCCATAGGATCACGGTTTGTCCAGGCAAACTTCCTGGGGCAGGAGGGGCCTGAAACACTCTGGATGCTTAACACATCTGCCACTGGCACAAAGTGTAAAGGGCATATTGCAGTCTGGGCTTATTTTTTTATGAAGAATAATAATGATAATTTAAAAACTTAGGTACTTTTTTCCTAGAGACTCACAACCACTTGAAACTCTAATCCCATTTCTTACTTGTTTCTCTCTCTTCTGTTTTAAAACAGCAGCTTTTGGCTTGTCACTTACAGCTGAAGCTCAGGAGCCCCTCGTGTGCCTTCCGGGGATGGCTCTAGTGGTGCCCCCACTCTGGGCAGGGATGAGTCGGTCCCTGGCCCCTCGCCAGCCACCTCCTCAAGCAGAGTGGGCTATTGGAGACCTCACCAACGGCAGGATTTTTTCTGCTGTTCTCAGCAAACAGGTGTTCCCAGGAGCCTTCAGGTGCAGGCAGAGTGAGCAGAGTCCAAATGAGCTGCTGCTCAGCCTGTGCTGGTCCCTTTGCTCCCTTCCCTCATGTAAAGGCAGCTGTGTGATCACCTTGGTTCATTAGAAATCATTCTTATTAATCCACAGTCTCTCCTCCTCATTTCCCACAGGCAGGAACTGGATTTGGTTCAGGAAGGTGCCAGTGGTTCTCTTTGTGGTGTGTCCCTCGGCCCCTGTGTGTAGCCTCCTGCACATGGTCTGTTCTGGGAAGAGCAGTTGTCTCACCTTGATACTCCTTATTGCTCTTCCCAAAGTCAGGATCAAGTCTCCTAATAACCATGCTTTTCCTCATTCTCAGTTAAAGCACAATAATTTGGTTTCTACTTGGCTTGTAACTGCTCAGATTCACTGCCCAGGCTTTATCCACAGATTAAGGGATTTACACATTACAGAGCCAGAAGGGACTGGTGATACTTTCCTCCCAACAGAGGCCCCAAGAGGTCCTTCAGCACACTCCTGGCTGAGTTAGAGAACTGCTGAACAGCAGCAAAAACAGCAAAATCAATCTTATCCTGATTCCAAAATTCCCAGGCCCATGTTAAGTTTGTCAGATTCTTTATGACCCCTGCAGAGGAGAAGCCTGTCCGGCCCCTCGGCCGCAGTGCCTCAGCTTCCACCGGCGGCCGGGCCAACCTCCCTGGGCCCCTCCACACCAACAGCTGCAGATCCCCATCCCTGGAAGTGTTCAAGGCCAGGTTGGATGGGGCTTGGAGAAACCTGGTATAGTGGAAGATGTCCCTGTCCACGGTAGGGGGTGGAAAGAGATGGGCTTTAAGGTCCCTTCCAACCCAAACCACTCTGGGATTCTGTGGTTCTATGACAATTCCCCTTTCCCCACATTTTGGCTTCCTTGGGAGGTGTCCCCCGACTATCCATCCCATCTCCCCTTTTCTCTCCCAGCAGCAGTTCTACCAGGATGTGCCTTTGACACTGTTCTATGTCTCTTCCAGCATTCCTGTTCCTGCAGGGCTTCTCCAGGCTCTGGGATGCTGGCCCAGCTGGTGGGGGCTGCTGAAGTTTCCTTGAGCACCCTTTGAGACTTTTAAAATTGGAATCTTGCCCAAAAAGAAGGTAATTATTCTGTCAAACCAGCCCTGACTGTATCTTATTCTAGTAGCTGTCTCTTGATTAACTTCCATAGCACCTGCTCTGTTCCATTTCCTTGATGTTGGACTGACAAGTCTGTAATGATCTGGGCCATCTCGTGTGTTCTGTGTTGCAATACTGATTCCTTTCCTCTCACCGCGTGCCAGACATCCACAGCAAGACTTTGAGTCAGCTCTTACAAAACCCTCTGAACGTTACATTATATATATCTATATATCTTCTTCCATGCTAGATGCAACATTGCTTGGTTTTAGACAAATGTCATCTAAAACGATTATAAAACCTGATAATAATTTTTGTGAGAGATGTCACTGTATTTTTGCCAAATCTGACATGAGTTTCCCAGAGAGAGACCACCTGACAATTGAGGAGCACCACGGGCCATCGCACACCTGATCCATATCTTTAGCTGAGGGACAATGGAATATTTAAATCTGCCTGGGAAACACAAGCTGGGGAGCACACGGGGTTTGTGCTGCTGGGACGTTGATGGGTTTGACTTCAGCTGCTTCACCCACTGCACAGCCTTAACATTTGTTTAACGCTACCTTTGTCGATCGAACTCGGCCAGATTTGAACTTTGAAGGAGTTAATTGCTTTTCCCAATTCTGTGGTAGCTATCGCTGTGATCTAATAGAAAACTGAACTTAATTAGGCTTGTTCCCCAGAGATTAAGAAGGTCTTTTCCACGTATCGAATTCATGGCTTAATGAAGTGTGGCTGTGTCTTTGTTAACGTGCTCACAGCAGCCTCTGCTCCCCACAGCAGGACACAGCTGTGCAGTTTGCAGAGCAGCCTCACTGCTGGCTGCCCGTTCCAGATGTGCAAGCGACCTTTAGTGTTTGCTGCTGTGAAGTTTGACAGTCCAACTACATTCAAGCATCTGGCTCGGCTCCTGGACACACACCGGAGATGGTTTCATGTCCTAAGGACATGAGCTCTAAGTCAGGCTCCTTGCAATCCAGTGAAGGAACAGAGGAGGTTCAGGTTTTAATTACAAACCTATCAAACAGCAAAAACACTTCAGTTGTGTTAGCTTTACCTGAGTCTTGCTAAGAATTAGCACAAAATATCTTCAAGAAATAAAATGTTTTGACAAGAATGTCTCTAAGCACTCTCACCCAAAGATAAAAATTAGTATTTATTTCAGTGTTTATATCTGTACAGGTAAATATTGCTTCCAAATCTGTCACTAGAGGCCCATCTGACTAAGCAGATGTGGGTGCCACTTCCTGGTGTGTAGGATTTCCACCTGAGCCTGACAAGTTTAGGAAAATCAGGCTGTAATATTCGTTTGAAGTCCCGGCCTGCCCTACAGATCTTCAGGAGTTATTCAGAAGAGAGATGGAGGCTGCATAGCACCGGGTCACTCCTGGATGCAGCGCAGGGAGGCAAGAGGCTCCCGGAATTTCCCAGCTGCTAATTAAATCCCAGAGGATTTAGAGAAAATTGTGGAGAGCAGAAAAGATGAAAGAGAAACCCAAATGAAGCGCTTCAGCATGTCTTCAAGAAACCCTTTTAAAAGCAGATTTAAATAAAAAAAGTGTCTGTAAATAGCCTTTGTGCTGAACGATTCACAAGGTCAAAGAACACAAATACCCTGATTGCCCATTTTAGCTGTAAAAAAGGTCAGTTCTCTCCTGCTTTGAAGGACCGGGTGAAGCACAAGCTCCTTGGGAAGGAGAAAGCCCTGCAGTGCCAGTACCTGAACACTCATCAGCCCTGTCTGGGTTTTCTTTTCGCTGCTAATTCCGACGTGGACTGAAAAGGGTAAGTTTTACTCAGATGTCATTGAAAGCAGCAGTGCCTTCCATCCAGCCACGAGAAAAGCAGTGTTTAAAGCAGGAGTGAGAGTGCCCAGGACGTGGCTGCTGGAAGGTGCGCGGGAGAAAGCCCGGGAGATCTGTGCCAATTTCTGCCTTAATTGCATCCGAGCCGTGCAGCACATTGCGAGCTTCTGCAGAACCCAGGCGGCTTCTAGAGCCTTCTGCTGTCTTAAAAGAGCAGGGTGAGTTCTTCCTCCCCTCTCCGTCTCCCTAAAAGCAATCTCAGGACCCCCGTGAACCCACAGCTAGTGACCAGCTATGCCAGAGTAATGCAAATCCAAAAGAGCAGTAATAGAAACCTCTTAGTGCTTATTAATTACTTATTAACCTATTAACGCTGTGCCATTGCAGGAATGATGCATTTGTTTCGCTGAACCCCCCTGCAGCGCTTCACTCTCCTAAGTCAGCCATCTTCTCCCTCTCACTGCACAGAAGTGTTATTTATTGTTCAGCTGTGCCCACCCCGCCTGCTGTGAAACCCTGGCTGGCGGTGCCCTTGGCCGGGACCCTGCCCTGCCCGTGCCCGGCCTGTTTTCCTGGCCCTGCCCCTGGAGTCACAGACTGCCTTGGCTGGGAAGGGACCTTAAATCCCACCCAGTGCCACCCCTGCCACGGCACGGACACCTCCCACTGTGCCAGGCTGCTCCAAGCCCCAGTGTCCAGCCTGGCCTTGGGCACTGCCAGGGATCCAGGGGCAGCCACAGCTTCCCTGTGCCAGGGCCTGCCCACCCTCCCAGCCGGGAATTCCTTCCCCATATCCCATCTAACCCTGCCCTCTTTCAGCCCATGCCTATTTCCATGACCCTGCCCGGGTTGTCCCTGCCTCCCTCCCTCCATCAGCCCTGAAACGTCCGGCCGGTCTGAGCTCGTTGCTACTGTCCCCACTGCCAGTTTGTCTGCAACAACCAAACCTACACTGGGATCCTGCTGGAAGTGAGTCCTCTCGTTTGGAGAAGCAGTGTGACAGCAATACTCGCTGCCTCCAAGTACACACATGCCTCATTGCAAAGGTAAGAATGAGGATTTGCTCTTTAAAATGCCTTTTTCTTCTGTGTTTCAAAGGCAATTAATAGTGAAAAAGTACCCAGAAGACAGGAGAATAAGTTGATATTTAAGACCTTCATATTGAAAACCAAAACTTACTCCACTGCAGGTGATATTTTTATTTATCATTAGTAGGCTGTTTGTATTTACTACAAACTGTAAACTGTAAAAATAGAAGAATAGTTAGAGTCAACACTGGGTAAAACCCCTGAACTCTTGCTTTTACTGAGGCTTCCTCTACACATATTCAGTTCAGGGTAATATGATTTAGTGACAAATTAAAAATAAATTACGGTAGTCCCTCTCATTAATGTTTTTACTGAAATGTTCAGTATATTTATAATTTGCTTGCACAATTATTAGGACAATTTCTGAAATGAATACCAAACAGGGAGGCAGTGATAAAGAGCATATCGAAGCACTTTGAGTGAAAGTCTCTGGGGAGACCTGAGAGCCCCTTCCAGGGCCTATAGGGGCTCCGAGAGAGCTGGAGAGGGACTTGGAACAAGGGCCTGGAGGGACAAGACCAGGGGGAATGGCTTCCCAGTACCAGGAGGCAGGGTTAGATGGCATATTGGGAAGGAATTCCTGGTTGTGAGGCCCTGGCACAGGGTGCCCAGAGCAGCTGTGGCTGCCCCTGGATCCCTGGCAGTGCCCAAGGCCAGGCTGGACACTGGGGCTGGGAGCAGCCTGGGACAGTGGGAGGTGTCCCTGCCATGGCAGAGGAGTGGAATGAGGAGGTCTTGCAGGTCTCTTCCAACCCAGACCATTCTTGGATTCTGTGATTTCCTAGGATGTCAAGGAGATCCCTCCCTGGTCTCTGCCCTTGGGGCAGGCGGATCGCACCGGGCAGCTCCATACAACCAACACATGGATGAAATCTCAAGAGCTGCTCCCGGCTCAGTGGCTGTCCAGGCTGACACGGCCACGTGAAGGTTGCACAGTCCTCTCACACTGTCACGGCAGCTTCGGGGTCCCAATTATCACATGGACTCACAATGAATGGAAAAATCCATGGCCTGTGCAGCCAGGACAGTGGGTCCTGTGCCCAGGGGCTCCAGTGCAGCAGCACCCTGGTATAGAAATCCATTGCCCTGAGGAGGCAAATCCACAGGGCAGCGACGGCTGTCTTTGGAAGCCAATGATTAGTGCTGGATGTGACCGTGGAGCTCGGCAGGTCGGCCTCACGGCTCGGGGCTGCTGCCTGTGGGGCACGGCTGTGCTCGCGGTTCTGCAGGGTGAGCTGCAGGGACATCCCATGGAACAGAACCTCTGCCACTCCTCTCTCATTTCATCTTCTTAAATGCATGCCAACTACATTATCATTTCCTATTGAACTTAAGAAACTGAGAAACAGCTCAGAAAATTTTTGTGGCAAAAGAATTTCACATCAGCGTGCCCAGAACCCCCTGAGCCCCTCCAGCTCAGAATCTCCTCTGAGGATATTGATGCAGGAATGGAGTTGTCACCTGTGAGGGAGCACATGCCAGCACCCTGAGGGATGGTGCCGCTGGTGTGTCACTGCTTGTGCTCCAGACAGGCAGCCTGCTTCGGGAGCTGGGGACACGGTCACTTGGGCTTCGAGCCCATCCAGATGACACTGCAGGAATGCAGGAGGTGACACGAGGCACACAAGGTGACCTGTGTCTGCCTTTGGAGCAGGGAACAGCTGACAGCCTCCCAGGCAGGGCTGCCGTGTCTGCTGAGCCATGTCCTGGCCCGTGGGAACGTCCCCCAGGGTGGGTTTGAGAAGTCACAAGGGACCATCCCCACCCTGTGCCACCTCTCTGTGCCAGTGCCCGCTGGTGGCTGTCCTGCTCTGTGGCAGGGCCAGTCGAGCCATTCCCAGGGGGTTCCTGGGGTCTCCTCCCCACCTGCCTTACCTGCGCTGGGTCACCCAGGGCTCCCTCCCAACCTTGTCCTGGGGATCTGACATGTCCCACGAGCATCCCCGTGAATGCTGACAGCTCAGGGAGGTGGCCCTCTGTCCGATTCAGTCTGTCCATCCACCTCCATCTGCCCTCCTGCTCCCCAGCTCCCCCAGTGCTGCACTGGTGGCTGGTTCCTGCATGGCCCTGCAGCTCCTCACGGGAGCTCGTGCTGTGGGGACACCAGAGCCAGAGACGACGTTGGAAATGTGTCACATTGCCCTTCGTTTACTGATTCCTACTCCTATTCCTCCTCTTGCTTTGATGGGGAAGAGGCTTTTAATCAATTTAAGTGGGGGTCTCTGAGGGTTGATAGAATATTAGGCTGTGGAAACTGGCTGATAAAGTGCATTTCAGTGTGTAACTGTGCTGTGTGCCCGGCATATCTCTGAATGTCAGAGGCCGTGGTAGAGCACTGGATCTCTCCCTCTGTAATGTGGAGTAAAAATGCCTTCAGTCCTTGGGGCTTAAAATCCCATCTCCTCCTGCAAGGCCACGTGTAGCTCAGGGCAATCCTTCTCCTGTCTCTCCAGAGATGGGCCCATTACTACAGTGCTTGAGCAAGTGTTTATGGTGAAAAAGAGCACAGTATAAAACTAAAAGGTTAAAAAATAGCCACAGGGTTTAATCTCCTTGTAAAGGTGAAGATCACGTATGTTTTACCTCTGGCTTGTACTTTGTTTAAAGATAAGGCTTCATGGATGAGGTTCTAAAGCATGAAAAAGCATTTCTAAGAAACACTGATTTAAAAAGTGATGGCAAAATGTATAAGTGAGCAAACAATCCTGTATGGCTTATTGCATGACATAGCTATTAAGAAGAAGAGCAAATGTGGAATCATCTATGTAATCTATGAAAAAAATATTTTCATAGACAGATTCTTTCACATGGAAATTATAATAGCAAAACCGCACATTTACAATTTATTTGCAGATTTTTGTATATAAAATTAATAGGCTATTGGTGAATTATTGCGACTATTACATTTAATATGAATCCTTACAATCACTAAAAAGTGAGGACAAAAAGCCACTGTTACTGTACAGCAAGTCAGAATACCCCTGTAATTTGTCCTGGAAGCCTGAAGACAAGGTTTTTATTTCCCTGCCCAAGGAGGGTGATGTTGGTCCAACAGTTTGCTCCTGGCTGGGGGATCCTCTGTGCAGGGGTCTGTGGGGGCTTGGCTCATGGAGCAGAAAGAGGAGCCCCAGTGCCTTGTGCACGGCACTGTGGGGTGGGTGCAGGAACCTCCAAAAGGGCTGGGGTGTGGGTGACTGATCCTCACTGAAAATGGTGGAAAATGGGTTCCTGGTGAGCAGCACAGGGCACCTCTGGGGAAGGAGCTTGGTCAGCTCTGGTCTGGCCATACCCAAGGGCAGGGAGGATGAGCAGGGTGATTCTACTCCTTGATTTGCTGTAATAGCCTCCAAATATTGCCTGAGACCAGGAGGAGATGAAGAATTGAAAGTAGTTAAGAGGCAACCTGAGGCAACAACATTCCTCTGCCTGCCGACAGATCTGCTCCCCATCAGCCACCCGTAGGAAGCAGCCCTGCAGCAGCGCCCTCGGCTCAGCTCTGTCCCCAGGTCCCCATCCTCCTCCTATCCCGTCCCACAGGCTGCACCGCCTCTGCTCGGCCGCCCACAGCCTCCCATCCTGGAGGGGAACAGAGAGGAAAACTGCTCCAGGAGCGTGAACTCAGCGCTCAGTCATAACCAGAGATGAAGTCGGAGGATGCAGGGAGCTGAGCCTGTTGGTGCTTGTGGGCATGTCTAAGGATCTGTGCAAAAGCTGTAGGTGGGGCGGGGGGATTCATAGCCACCGGTATGAAAAGAAGACAAAAGCAGAAAGTCCTCACAGGAATACTTGGAATCTCTTTTAAGGATGGTGTACGGGCTCAGGCACCTGGGGCGAGTGTTTGTAGGAGCACCTCTGCCTTAGGGCTACTGGGGCAGGTAACGCTGAACTCCCTGTGCTGGACTTCATTTCATCATCAGGAAATATCAGGAATATTACATTGGAAATGCCAAAGATTACCAACCAACCCCCTTTCAAATGTAACAGAGCAGAAGCAGGATTTCTCCCCCTTATTTGTACAATAACTAGAGGAAGAAGCCGTGCACTCGCACACCAGACGGGCACATCGAAGCGTCTGCCCCAGTCTCTCCGGCTGTAAATCTTGGAGCGTGTGATCCTGGCCCCTCTGCTGGACACACAGCTCTGGCCGCAGGACGCAGAGCAGCGTGACGTGGCCGAGCGCAGGCTGGCAGAGCAATCTCAGCTGATGATTTAGCAAGTGGCACTCCCAGATGGGTTGAAGAGGACTTTATGATGCTTCTGACAAACTGTAAAGATTTGTTTACCTGCCCTACAGAAAAGTGAAGTAATGGGGCAATTTTTATTTTACTTTTGCTGTCATTATTTTATTTGCAGTGCCAGAGTCGAGGGGCTGGATTTATGGGAACAGCCTATGAAGCTTTGGGCTCCCAGCAGCAGCCTCCGAGGCTGTGCTGTGGCTCTGAGTGCTGGGCACAGGCGCTGCTTCCAGGGAGGTTTGGCATAACTTTCCTCTAACCCAACAGCAAGTGGTTAGGTCACTGGTTCAGATACAAAAAGTGTTGGTATCTCCTGGGACACTATTTGCTAGATATACAGCTTGTATCATCAATTAAGTGATTTCCTTGTTTAGATCTTGTTGTGAAATGTCCTCAACCGTGAAATGGCTTTTCCTAGAGGAAGATTTGTGTCCGATTAAAGACACCAATACTCTCAGTGGGCAACAAATTAACTTGGAAGGCTCCGCTGGGGAGTGGGGCCCTGGGAGCGTGGTGGCTCCAGAAGGAATTGTCCTCGATCCGGAGAACAGCTCAGGTTAACATCTGCGACAATGTTGTGCTCCACAGGGCAGCACCCCAGGCAGGGCAGGAGTCAGCTCCAACACCCACTGCAACCTCTGTCGGAAGACCAGGCACTGGGCGGGAGGAAGGACAAGGCATGGGAGCAGAGCAAGGGGTGCCTGGCAGCACCTGCTTCCCTGTGCGTTGCTGGCAGGGAATTCGGGAGGTGCTGGCGAAGGGTGGTGGAGCACAGGGGCTGTGCCAGCTGTGGTGCATGGAAGGGAGGGAAAAGCCTGGCAGCACAGGCATGGGGACACCTCGGTGCCCACCAGCCGCAGCACCCGGCTCCCCTCAGGTGTCTCTGCCATCCTTCCCAGCCCTCGCTGTGGTTGTCCTCTCGCCCAGCGCTGCCTGCAGATGCCAAAACACAGCTACAGCAGCCAGTGGTGTCTGCGTTTGCATCCAAGGACAATTTGCCCACCAGCCTTACTGCAGACCAAGAGCAGAAGAGGTGGAAATCCATGTGGTTTTGGTCACAGGGGCTCTCCGAAGCCCCTGGAGCTCCACAGGCTGAGAGCAGCAGTGACAGTGCTGTACACTGGTGTGCGTGTGGCATTGCTCCATCCCTGTGCCGAGCACGGGATCAGGGACAGCCCGGCTTCCACAGCGTCCAGGGAGGGAGATGATGGTGCTTTTGTCCCCGTGTCCTTGTGCCAGAGGTAGTTACTGGGGACTGCTTCCAGAGAAAGTGCCTGTCAGCAGCACTGCTGTCACTCGCTCTGTCCCCATGCCCCACGTGGTCCTAATTGGTTTCACAGGTACCTCTCACAAAATTACCTGTCACCGGCACCGGGAGTAAAAATGGGCAAAACCTTTGCAGCTGGAAGGAGCATGATGGATTGCCAGCTTCCCTGGGCCACACGCTTACCCAAAGGATGTGGATTTCCTGGCAATTTAGAACAATTATCCTTGCCGGTAACCTACATTTTCCATGAGTTCTGACTCCTGCCCTGGGTGGAAGAGGCAGTGAGCTTTCATTCTCAAATGAAATAATTTCTCAGTGTAGTCTTGACACACGTGACTGATGTGTGTGTTTGTGTTGGACGGATGCACCTATTTCCAGCCTCGCCACTGGGGCCATCTCCGCCCTCTGTGCTGTGAGCTGGGAAGGGGAGCATCCTGCCGCTGGCACAGCCGTGTTTGTGTTTTGGCAGAGAGGCCGAGGTGGTTTGTAAGGTGGACAAGCAGGACCTCGGCAGTGGGACAGCCTGGGGACAGACCCATCCTTGGCAGTGGGACAGCCTGGGGACAGACCCATCCTCGGCACTGGGACAGCCTGGGGACAGACCCATCCTGGGTACCGAGTGGTCCCCGGGGCTCCTCGTGGCTCTGCCGGCTGCCACGGTGCAGCCCGGACAAGCTGTCCTGTTCCCTGCTGCCGCTGGAAACTGCCTCACCTTGCTCTGGAAAGTGATGTGTCCTTTGGTGTGAGGGTCTGGGAAATGGTCTCTTGGAACAGGGAAGGGGAGGAAGAAAAGGGAAAGCAAAGTGATGCTGCAGTTCTGAGCCTTGAGCCGTTCTGCAAAGGGAAATAAAAGCCAGGATGAACATTCCTGGGCTGGTAATGGCACTCCCGCAGAGAGGGGAGTCTCCAGCAGTGCAGAAAGAATGGTGGGGAGAGACCCTCAGTCGAGGAGATTGATTTGGTAATTTTCAATCAGTGCTACAGGCTCTCAGCACAACCGTGCTTGTTTCTTTCAAAATCATCAGCAAGACAATTATAGAATTTAACACAACCCTACAAATGTTTGGGTGATGCTCCAATTGCAAGGAATCAGGAATTTTTATTTGTTTATTTGTTTGGTTTCTTATTTATTACCACAGTACCTCTCTCTCCCTTTGAGTCAGGGGAGCCAGATGGCAGCACTTAGAGAAAGTCAACAGCGGCACTTTGGGGAGATAAAGTGTGTTCATTTAAAAATAAATAAATAATCCGTGCAGTCCATTAACTAGAGCTCAAGGCAAACAGCCTTAATGGTTTTCTTAGTTAAAAGGAAAAGACCATTCTGGAGTCCTGGCAGATTCTGGGACACACCTGCTGGGGCCACACAGTTGTCACCCCATTTCCCTGCCTCTGAGTGTCCCCAAAACACCCACAAGAGAGACCTGACCTCCTGGACACGTGGGTCTGCAGGGAGATGTTCCCTGGGTCCGAGGTAACACCAGTGGGGAAATGATGTGGCTAAGACAGAGGAGGAAGACAGTGATGGTAATTAATTAAGCAAATAATTAGGTACCTACATACATAAATAAACAACCTTCCCCAAGTCTGTGTAGAACCCAGAAAT
Source organism: Rhagologus leucostigma (assembly GCA_013397725.1). NCBI lineage: Eukaryota > Metazoa > Chordata > Aves > Passeriformes > Rhagologus > Rhagologus leucostigma. The sequence goes on from VZTD01005277.1 coordinate 265,082, forward strand.
ATGTGCATGGAGACCAAAATCCTGGATGTTTGGCCAAGCTGAAAGCTCTGTTCAGAAAGGATATGATCCTTCTCCTCTCTTGAGGCACAAAGTGTTTTGTTTGGCAGACACCACACTGCTGCAATTACTCCACACTACTGGGAGCAAACCATAGCAGGGAACAAGAAAAAGACCCTGTTGGCAACAGCTGTTCTTTTTTCTGAAGCCCATTTGTACATGAGCAGTGGATGGAGATGTTCTCCCTGAAGAGCATCTGCTGAAGGTACAGCTCTCCGTGGGTCACCTGCTCCTCCCTGACCTGCCAGCATCCCACAGGATTTCAGCATCCCACAGGATTTCAGCATCCCACATGATTTCACCTGGCTTTGTACCACACGCCCTGCACACCTGTATGTCTGTGGGTTAGACACGAGCAGAGGAGGGTGATGGGGCCACAGTGAGAAGCTTCCACTGTTCATGGCCAGAGGCTCTGTGCTGGAGGACCTGGTGATGCTTGGCTGCATGGAGCCGTTTTCCCTGAGCTGAGGACCAGCACATGAAAGACACAATGAGGGGCTGAGCAGGAAAATGAGCAGGGAAGTTAAACTCATTAAACTTGAAAATAATACTATCCATGATAATAAACATTTTGGAAAAGCCAGATGGTTTGGTTTGAAGGAGACATCAAAAAACTCCAATTTGAAAACTCAAGTGAAAGAAGTTTTCTCTATGTATGGAGTTTTTCAGAAATCTTGGTTTTTACATTGATGCAGTTCACTCCCACATCCTTTATTTTTTGTAGCAATAATTTCATTCTCGTTCCAAATGAAAACTGCTGAGTTTGAAGCCCCTGGTGACCCAAAGGCCATTGCCTTCTCCCAGATGGACACTACAGAGATGTGTTTGCTGCCAGAGTTGCTGTGGCTGTGTCATGCTGTGATGGTTTCACCCACGAGCTTTCACTCCTGGGGGCTCTGAGAAGGATCCCCCAAGGAGGGCAGAGCTGTGCCTGCAGTACAGGGGCAGGAAGAGAAAGAGGAATAGCAGCAGGGATCTGTGCAGATTCACTCTGTTTTCCTGCAATCACATTCTGCCTCAAATTCCTCAGAAACTTCTTTCTCCCAGTGCCAATGGATGTGTTTCCTGTTCTGTCCAATGACTTTTAATATATAATTGAAGTTACTTTTATAATGAATATTATGTGGTTTAAATATTTTACTATCTCACATCTTCCTCTGAACATTTGTATAGATTTTGCTCTTGTTTCTGCTGAGAGGTCTGATTTCCCATGGATAATGTCTCTTCTGATTCTCCTTTATATTTTCATTTTATGCCACTGTGAGAATCAAGTGCTTTTGCTGTTAATATGAACCTGTCATTAGACTTTCCCAAGACTGATTAATTAATAACTGAGCTGGCTAGATGGATTAAATAAATTGAGCACCATCACCCTGCCAAAGCCAGAACTCTCAATAAACTTCACAGGAATTGCAAAGGGGATAATTTTCACTTGTATGTTTTTGCTTCCAGCCATGCCCTAAGTGTGACTCCGAAGGAACCGTGGCAGAGCTCCTCAGGAGAGATTTCCAGACTGTCAGTGCAGGGTCAACAGGTTCTCTGGAAAAAAACCGTAAAGAACTCCTCTGTGGGTGCTTGAGCAAACCCAACACAAGCCTCCTCTGAGCTTTGCTCTTTTCAGACCGTGGTGGGGATTTTCTCACTGAGGAGAGCCCAAGCCGGGTGCTCACTCCCGGTGTGATTCCCGTGACCCGGTGGGGTCAGCACGGCGAGCTCCAGGCTCGGCGTTCCTCCTGAGCGATGGTCTCGAGTGGGGCAATGAAAGGTGAACGGTGTCCTGATGGTTTTCTGAGCTAGGTTGGCTCCATAGGGCACAGCAGGAGCAAGGGGGGCCTGGGACCCCAGAGCTGGGCAGGAGGAGGGAGGAGAGGGGTTGGGACAGCCCGGGCAGGCTGGGACAGCTGCTGCGCTGGTGCCACCATGCCCGGCTCAGTCCCTGAGAGCTGGTGCCGAGACGGACATCTGCGATCAGAGCTGTCAGTCTCCAGGAGAACGACTGGTGTTCCTTCAGTGACCTTCCGCTCCCAGGCTTGGTCTAACACCTTCCCTGCCAAGCCTTATGTGCCTCCGGCTCGCTTCACCACATATTTAACACCAGTTCAGGGATCTGGCAGAAAGATGTTGAGCTGGAAAGCTCAGCCGTATTTCCCAGCTATTTCAGTTGGTCTAATGAAGAATGTCACCTTGTCCGACAGAGCTGCACCTTTGCTGGCCCCAGTTCATCATGGCAGAAGGAAGGATGCTGGTGAGGACATCTGAAACCAGAACATTTCCAAAGAAGCTCCTTGCTCTTCTGGTTTTCAGTCTTGGGCAGCAAGTAACAAGCAACAGGTCGAGGGATAATGGCCTCAAATTGCACCGGGGGAGGTTTCGGTGGGATACCTCAGTGGAAGAGGAAAGTGGAACCTTGGCACAGCTGCCCAGGGCAGGGGTGGAGTCCCCATCTCTGGAGGGGTTCAAATCCGTGTGGATGTGTCACTTGGGGGCATGGGTTCGTGGTGGTCTTGGCAGTGCTGAGGGATGGTCTTAAAAGGTCTTTTCCAACCTAAACATTTCTCTGATTTTGTGATTCAACCCTGCCCACAGCACCCCTGCCATTGCCAGCAGCTGTCACCCACAATCTGCTCCTGGGAAACATCGGAGGCAGTGAAGACATCCAGCACTTCTCTCTCATACACATAAAAATATTTCTTCCTCTTCCAATAGCAAAATTAAAGAAAATCAAGTTTCTGTGAAAACCTCACAAAGATGAAAATCACAGAAAACTCATTAGAAAACACATTAGAAAACAAATCTTATTCAGCCTCATCTGCATTTAACATTTTAAACTTGGTATTTTTAATATGCTTAAGGGCACAGTTCATTTAGATTTAAGGTAAACACTTCGCTAAATATCAAACATTAATAGAATTTTTGTAAAAATATTGGTTTGATGCTACTTGCAGAGTATGGTTTTTTATAGATAGAGGTGCAAGCCTTGATATGCGTAATTACTCTGCAAAAAGTTTTAAATGATGAAGCAACTGAAGAAAATGCAGCAAGTTAAATAATTATATGTAAAATAAAATTAAAGAAATGAATGGTTCATTATCTCTTTTAAAAGCTTTTCTTTTTCCTCCAGGAATGAACGTTTTTGATCTTATCTGCACCCTGGTAGGAATAAAGTGCTCTTGCTCTCATCCATGACACATGGCTTCTCTTCCAGCTCCACAAATCTCCATGAGGGAGCTGTGGAAGGGGGTGTTTGTAACGCCAAGGTTGGATTTAAGGAGTGTGTGTGTGTGCGCTGCCTCCCCTGCGAGCGAGCTCTAAATCTCCTGTGATCACACAGAAAACTCCAACCCACTTTGCCATATTTCTGCTATAAATGGGAACCAATTCATCCCTGCAAGCTTATTCCTTCTTCTCTCAAACCAAACAGACATGACTAGAGGGTAAAAAAAAAACCCAACGCAGTGCCACCAGCAAGTGAAAAGAGGAGCGTGAAGGGTGTTGGGGTCAGGAGAGGCTTCCTGCACGCTTGGCCACCATTCACTGCCTGACTCAGTCAGTGACATTCAAGTTTACAACCAGGAGAGTGTCAGTGCTGCAGGCACGAAGCTGGAGAAATGTTCGAACAACCATCTCAGGAGGAGAGTTTAGGAAATAATCTTGTGTGATTAAAAAAAATAAAAATCTTCCAAGCGGCAATGAAAGTTGCCTGTGTAAAATCAGAATTTTCTTCCTTTTTATAGCAGAAGAGGAAGCTGGAAGCATTGGAGTTGTGGTCACTTGAAGTGACTTTGATATCCACCCTCCTCTTGGTGGGACATTGGCTTGGAGACCCCACAAGTCCCCTCCTTCCTACACTATTCCCCCACTCTGTGGTTACGTGCCTGTCCATCCCAGCAAGGCCAAGGCGAGGGCAGGGTCTCAGCAGGGATCTTGCCAGGCCTTTTTCAGGTGCAGCCAGGCAGGGTGCTGGGCCATCCCGTCTAGACCATGCTTTGGCCAGAGAAGGTTGGGCCAGATGACCTCTGAGGTCCCTTCCAACCTAGGACTCTGTGATTCTCTGGTTTCTTGAGCAACAGCAACTTCAGTTCCAATATTCTGTTTCTTCCGGAATGAGAAGCAGAGAACTTTTTTGGGAGCTGAAGGTTTCATTCTCTTAAAACCCAGAGATTATTTTGAAATAAAAAACCAAAAGAGTCTCTTGCTTCTGTCATAATAGACAACAAAGTTTCAGCTTCTTTGCCTCATCCTGCAGGCTCTGCTGTATTTGCTGTTATTGTAGCTGATCATGTGGATGGTGATCAGTCTGATAAGTATTAGCATTTCTTTTGGAAAAAGATGGCTTTAATAATCAGTTATCTGCAGATTTTAGTGTCCTCTGTACTCAAATGAACTCACCTACCTTTTTAGGGCCCCTTCTCCTGGACAGTGCATTTCCTGCCTTGAGGTCTGTCCCTGCTCCATGCCCACACTGGGACAGAAACCACATGTCTCTCATCTGGCTTTTTTTCCCAGCCCCATCCGACAATCTTCTTGCATGTTCCGTCTAGCCAAGAAAACTTATTTTACTGGAAAGTTTTAAATTTCTTCTTGCAGGGACCTTCTAAGATGAAGTACATAATTGTGCTTTGCCTATGTTTCTGCCAGTTTATCTGTAGAAATCTGCTCTGTGTATGTTATCTCTCCATCTTTTCTTTCTGCTTTGCATCTGGTCCTCCTGCAGAGCTGCACAGGAGGGAATCCTCCATTCTCAGGAGCTCTGAGCCGCTGTAAGGACACACAGCCCAGGTCTGCTGGCTCACTGCATCCCTGGGATGCAATCCCCAGTCTTCCTCCAGCTTCGCTCTGCAGCGTGGATGAACTAATGGGAATATTTGATGTCTGGAGACAAACACAACCAAGGAAGCTGACAGCAGGATGGACACTGGACATCCGTGGGCCTCTGTGCAGCCAGTGCTGTTGGGATTTGCTGCTGCAGTTCTCGCCTGCAGTAGCACTTCTGCAAGTGTTGCTTTCGAGCCATGCTGGTGATGAGATTCCTTTGGTTCAGCTTCTTTCTCCTGGTTTGTTTTGAGGACAGTGGTGTCCTTCACAGGCTGGAGGGTCCCTCCTGGCTCCTCTCTGTTGTGTGTCCCCACCCCCTCCTCACCAGAGCCAGGCCAGTGCAGGGAATCTGGCCAAAGCTCGTAATGAGCTCCCACCTCAGAGTGATTTTCTGCTCCTGAGGGTGGGCTGGGAGTTCTGTCTTTGTCACCATCTTTATGGCGTTTAATTCATTACTGATGCTGCTCCTGTGCTGAGCACACCCTGCACTGATCTGTCTGTGCGTGTATTGGCTGAACCCTTCACGCAGGCTTGGCAAGTTTGGGTCAGAGTCTGCTCTGCCACGGCTGCTCAAGCAGTGTGCTGAGCCCTGTCAGCCGCTGCTGTTCATGGAGGATCTCCCTGGAGCACCGTGCAGGCCTCACAGGCCGTCCTCCTGCAGAGCCGTCTTCCAGCTCCAGCTCCCACGTCTCTGCAAATACGGAGTTGTCTTTGCCAGTATGCTCTGCAGTGCTGAATTCTGCTTCTCAGCAAAGAGCTGGGCGGGTGCTGCAGGTTTCAGGTGTTGTGGTGGGGCGGCAGGGCTCGAGCAGCGTGGCACCACGTACACTGGGAAGCCCAGGAATCTCTCTGTTCCATCCTGCCCGTTTTAGCCCAGTGTCAGGACAAGCCCTCGTGCCACCTGCACCTGCCTGCCCTGTGCCAGCGCCGTGTGCTCGGGGCTGCCCCACATCCCCTTCCCGGTGCCTGCTGCCACACCCCACCTCTGGCGATGGATGTCTGGCTGGGGGCACTTCTGCGGGTGGGACCTGGGCTACTTTCCCGGGGGGTGCTGAGGTGGTGTGTGCTTCACTTACGCTTCAGTTATGCCACTGCCTTTCCCCACCGGCTTTACATTATCGGTTAGACCAGTTTTCCAGTGTTTCTTTGGAGTTTGATGCTATTAAGTGTTGATCCATCAATGTGTCATCTGTATCTGTAAAAGCTGCTTTAGGTATTGACTGTCCCTGGGTTACTCACTTGGTGCTTATCTCAGTAAATCCTTCACTTGTGCCACGGAAATAAAAAACTTTGATATTTATATGAAAATACTTTTGTTTAGAAAACAATTGCGATTTACAGCTCAAACAGGCTTTCTCGATTCCTATTTAAATTTATGACTCCTTTCTAGAAGAGCCTTCTGGGGACATTTCTGTCTCTTTCAGTGCATCTTCATGCTCTGAATACATAATTTAGTATGAGATCCTTCTCAACGATATCCCCCCAGCAGCTGGGGAATTGAAGATGCTTGCAAAGATTTGAGTTTGAAATGTTTAACTGTCATTAATTTGCAGATTACAGTCAGAGAGCTTTGTAGATTGTAATGTGTAATGCAATTACACTCTGCTAATGTCATATATCTAATTTTTTGAATAGATGATTTGTTTTCATATTTCTAATGCTCAAAGACTAAGAGATTTATAATCCAAAATGCTAACTCAGGTGGGATAATTTACTGCTGTGGTTACAGTGGGAACATTCTCTGCCCAGACATTCCTGTTTGCTGGATTTCACTTGGTCAAGCAGAGAGAATGAGTCTCTGTGTTCTATGTTAGCCGGGTATTTTATTATTTAGAGGCACAGTCCTATCTCTGCGTGCAGGAACACTTTAATATCACAGACTGGTTTGCCTTGGAAGGGACCTTAAAGACCGTTCAGTTCCAACCTCTGCCAATGCACACATTGCATCAACTTCTCTGTTACAGACAACAAACGCTTTCACTCACAGTAACTTGCATAAAATAAAAAATGCAAAATGATCTATTAAACGTCTTATATTTAAGAACTATACTTCAAACTCTCAGATGTGGCTGCACTAAGAGCTCGGAGCGTAACCAGTACTGCCAGAGAACCCCACACAGGTGCAGTGGCTGGGGGTCTCTGGTTCCTACCATGAATGATGCACTGGTGTCTCACCCACCTGACCACGTGCTGGGTGGAGGAATCACTGGCTTTGGTCTGTTGGATCTGATCCCTTTGAGGCGTTTGCTCAAACAGGATAAAGACTTGGCTGGGAAGTGGTTCACTAACTATGGCTGTGATGAGACCATGCCGTGAGCTGGCAGAGAAACCCTTCCAAGGACACATGACTTGTAATTTAGACAAGCATCAGAGCTGAGAACTTAGAAATGTGCCATTCCTGAAAGCTTTTATCCTAAACCGCTTTCCTTCTTTGACAAAGGGGTTTCCTTGCACTGGAGGTGGCTGGGCAGAGGGGAATGGTGTCAGCTGCCTCCCCAGAGACACATGGGATCTTCCAAGCCCTCAAGGGAGGCTCAGCCTTTTTTTCTCCTGAGAGTCTTGGGACTGCTGGGTGCAGCTCAATATTAGGCATTCAGGTCTACCTCTGATTTGCATAAGAAGTTCAGAGATAATTCAATAAATGCCATCACAACCTCAGAAAAACTTGTTGAGGTTTAATTGGATAGAACAATAATTTTATCTGCTGTTCATTGTATTAAACGTTCCAGCAGTGTATTTATTTTTAGTGGAAGGAATTAATTTTGTAATTATTAGCATTGGGTTCTTTTGGAATATATTACCTGCTCTGTTTGTGTCTTTTAGCATCCTTGTGTGCCAGATGGTTCTGGGCTCTGTCTACTCTGTCTATTGTTCCTGTTAAATCGGATCTGACACGGTGCTGGGAATCAATACGCTGTTAAAAAAGGGTTAATTGCTCTGTTTGTCTCTCCCCGTGGCTGCTGGGGAGGATTCCCTGGCACAAGCGGCTGGAGTGGCGCTGCAGCTGTGACACACTCCTCTGCACGCCCTTGTCCCGGTGGTGACCCAACCTCGACAGTTGGATTTATGCTTCACCGGCGTTGATTTCTTCCTGGAGCACTGGGATGGTGGGCCTGGTGCTGTCATGGGGGATGGTGGGCCTGGAGCTGTCATAGGGGATGGCATGCCCGGTGCTGTCCCAGGGGATGGTGGGCCCGGTGCTGTCCCAGGGGATGGTGGGCCTGGAGCTGTCATGGGGGATGGTGGGCCTGGAGCTGTCATAGGGGATGGCATGCCCGGTGCTGTCCCAGGGGATGGTGGGCCCGGTGCTGTCCCAGGGGATGGTGGGCCTGGTGCTGTCCCAGGGGATGGTGGGCCTGGTGCTGTCCCAGGGGATGGTGGACCCGGTGCTGTGCCAGGGGATGGTGGGCCTGGTGCTGTCCCAGGGGATGGTGGACCCGGTGCTGTGCCAGGGGATGGTGGGCCTGGTGCTGTGCCAGCTGCTGGCAGTGCTCCATGAACAGAGTGCTGCTGTGCTGGATGCTCAAACCTATGTGCAAATCCTAACGGGCTGATGGGCACGGCCCTCACCTGGAAGTGCAGCTGGTGCCTGCTTCCAGAAATGGCTGAGAAGTGAGGCAGAGGAGATCCTTGGTGACCTTCTCAGTGCCTCGGGCCTCACAGATGTGTGGCTGACTCAACAGACAGTGGAGTGGGGGACAGTGGATGTTCTTCCCAGGATGTGGAATGACAAAGCTTTTGGGACTGCCCAGGGTAGAGGTTTGGGCACACCAGCACTGGCTGGGGGCATGGGGAGGCTCCTGCTCTCCAATCCCGTGGCACAGCAAGCTCTCCTGTTGAACTGGTACGTCCCAACAAGACCTGGTGGAGACAGAGTTCAAAATATCCCTGGAGAAAACGGAAGGAAAAGAGATGAGCTTTCCTTACAGCAGCTCAGGGGTCTGCACAGTTGACACAGAATCATGGAATATCCTGAGCTGGGAGGGACCCACAGGATCACCCAGCCCAGCCCCTGTCCCTGCACAAACACCCCAACAACCCCACCCTGGGCATCCCTGGCAGCGCTGTCCAAACGCTCCTGGAGCTCTGGCAGCCTCGGGGCCGTGCCCGTTCCCTGGGGAGCCTGGGCAGTGCCCAGCACCCTCTGGGGGAAGAGCCTTTCCCTGATCTCCAGCCTGACCCTCCCTGGCACAGGTCCAAGCAATCTGGGGGAGGTATTTTCAAGAAAGAACTTATGGAGAGGACCAACTCCTCCTTCCTCGAGTATGGCAGGGGCTGGGCTCGCCCTCATGGGCCCTCGGCTGTGTCACTGAGAGGTGGCTGTGCCCGGCAGACAGCACAGCTCCGCAGCTGCTGTTCCCATCGTCGCTTAGCAAGTGCAAGTTACGATGGGTTACTGTTATTATCATTGTTATCCCAGTGTGTGGGACTGAATCTGTCAGAACAGATGATCTTCCTTATTAATCACCTCATATCCAATATTCTGGAATCATGGCATCTAAGAGATTACCTTTGCACTTAACACATCCTTCCCGTAACGTTATTGTGGCTGTGTCATTAACACTTGTTAATGACAACTAATAATGTTTAAATATAATTGGCTAAATATTTTATACAACAACATTTAAATATTATTAATCAGTATTTTAATAGCAAACAATGTTTTAAATCTATTCACTGCTGCTACTAATCACCTCAAACCTAAAAGTTGATTTTTCCTTGATGTGAGAGTTTCACCATTTCCAGCTCCAGCAGAAGGAACCACATTGCTGGGGAAGTTCTTCCCTCTGTGAGCTCCGTTCTGTTACTGGTTTGTTATTGTTGTGTTATTATTTCCATCAAAACCCCCTCGGAGGTAAATCACAGCCACTGACACACCACTGGGTGTTGAATCTAAAGGCTGTGTGAACAAACTCCCCCTGGCACTGGTGCACATTCCTCAACATGAGCGACTCCTGACCCTCTAAACCATTGTGATATTTAACATCACATCATATTTTGGAATGAAAAATCTTGATCTGCTTGGTCAGAAGTCATTATCAATCAGTATTATATTTTTATATTATCTTCTTTTCTTATCCCTATTTAGCAGAGAAACTATTTCTGAGGATCGCAGGTCTTCCCAAGGATTTTCAGGGGTAAAGCCACCCAATCCAGGGGACAGGAGCTATTTGCAGAGTGCAGAGAGAAAGGGGAGGCAGCTGCCCAAGCAGAGGGGTTGCAATATCCTCCCTGCCAAAGTCTGCATTAACAGTAATAATATTTCAAATAAAGAGAGATTTAAATAAAAATAGGAGGCCCAATGCGAACAGTTTAGAAAATACAATTTTCGTACGGATTCCCTGTTTTATGACAGAATTTTGAAGTCTATTAGAGGGTTTGTTTCTGTGGCAGAACATGAGGTACTCACCTGCTGCTTTCCCTGGATCTGAATCAGCCCCAGACAGAGGACAAAAGGGCAGCCTGTGTTCTCCCCAAATTACATGCTTTGCTTTAGTTTTTTTCTTCTCTATTCTATTAAATCTTTTTCCTTCTCCCTCTCCACCTGCTTTTTTCTTCCTTTCCCCGCTTCCTTCTCCCCCATTAGCTCAGAGGCCCTCGTGCACCGGCTCAGATGCTCCTGCTGCTCTTTGGTGCCTTTCCAGGTGTGTTACCTATGGCTCTGCCCCCGGAGCTGCAGAGCAGGGGGACCATGAGGAGTAAATCTCTGAGAGCAGCACAGAACACACGAAGCCATTTGCTGGGGGAATTCAGTCCTGGGCACAGGCTGTCCCGCCTCATGCAGTGACAGGCGCTGCCATCTTTGTGCCAGATGAACGACGTGTCCCTCTCTGCCCTCGCTTCCCAAGGAGCATCCTGTGTCCTCTCCAACATGGAGGAAGCAGAATCTGTGAGAACCCCCCAAAACTACCTGCCATCACCTGCCAGCTGTCTGAATCGTCCTCCCCAGCCCACCGTCTGGCCGGACATGCAGAGCTCTGCATGCAGGTTATCTCCTCACAGACCTGTGAAACCAGAGAGCGTTTCAAGCACAGCTCAGTAAATGCACAGAGCAGTGAAACAGCCACAGATCCAGCTGTTCCAGCTCCTCTCCTGCTGCTGCTCCTGAGAAGTGCGCACACACACACAGAGTCACTGATGTGGAGTGGCTGATGCCTGCAGAAAGCCTCCATGGTCCCTGCATCCAGCTGTGCCCTCCCTTCCCGTTATGAATCCTCCTACTTCTGCCAGCAGCTTTTAGCCATGTTTTTGGCCTGTTTTGCTCTGCCTCCTGCCTTCCCTATGGATCTCCTGCCTGCCGGCAGTGTGAGGAACTCCAGCCTGCACTGTGCAGCATCATTACCATTCCACTCCTGTCCTCAGAGAAGCCAGCGGTTTGGCACGGACGCGCTCCAAATCCATCAGGGCAGCAGTGCCGGGGCCAGGCCCTATCCCCTCAGCATCTGGCCAGGGGACCGTGCTGTCTCTGAGACAGAAGCCTCAGTGCCACGGCATGAGGACCCCCCCCTGGGGGGCACGGAGGTGGGGGTGACAGTGCTGTGGCTGTCCCTGGAGCACTCTGCCCGTCAGAGACCACCAAACCCCAGCCCCACGGCCCCATGGCCCTGGCTCCAGCACACCGGCCCTTCTGCGATGGTTCTCCATCTAAGACCCTCTCCCCCCAGTTTGGAGCAGATGCCTCCATCGTGTAAATATTTGCCCCAAATGAACCTATATTTAAAAAAGAGCCCTAAAGTCTTCTGGAGATGTGCCTGACTGCAGAGCTCTGGCTGCCTGGCCGTGCCTGGGACACCCAGTGAGTGGAAGCCCGGTGGGCAAAGCCCCTCTGAGGTGAGCAGTCGGTGTGGGAGCTCAGGCTTTACACACTCCTACTGAGTTTTTATTTTTATACTTCTGATTGCAACGATCAATGAAAATAGCACTGATAGCACTCGTTTGGAAATATGGAACATGCACATGAAAATGAATACAAAATAAGTTTGTTAATATCAGTGTTATTACAATGAATACTTAATTAACTCATCATAGCAGCACACTTGCAGAGAAGTGTGCTCACTGATGATAAAGTGCTAAATCTCCAAATGAACACCTACGGACACATGTATGACAGCACAGCAATAAACAAGGAATCAATTGTCTCGCATTTATAAAAAGGAACTCTTTAAAATGAGAAAAAATAAACTAAGGAAAAAAAAAGCAAGCTATTTTTTCTCTGTCTCTGAGCAACCTGGTGTAGTGGAAGGTGTCCCTGCCCCCAGCAGGGGGTTGGAATGAGATAGTCTCTAAGGTCTTTTCCAACCCAAACAGGTCTGTGATTCTGTGATTCTGTGATTCTGTAATTCTGTGATTCTATGATTTTAAATTTTTTCTGATACCATGACATCACCAGCCCAAACCTTGAGAAATTTTGGCACAAGAGAAGGAAACAGGGCCCTTCCAAATATTCTACTTGTCATGTTGCATTTACATCTGGGCACTGTATTTTCCTTACTAGCCTTACTGGTGGTCTCCAGTCAGTGCTTCACTGCCCTGTGTTGGGCTGGGCACTGTTTTCATAGTGAATTTTGTAAATGCTCATACAGAAGATAATTTTTACCTGAAATCTAAATTTTACCAGGGAAAATCATAGAGCCTGGTTATAGGGGCAGGAACCACATGGCAAAACCGGTCCTGGGTAACAGCTGCTAAACTGAAGGTATTTCCTGCAGTGCCAGTGCAGGTGGCAGAGGAGAAGGGCTCACCCAGCTGGCAGGGAGAGCAGCCCCCTTACATACTCAGCTCCACAGGCTACAGGAACCCAGTGGCAGAGTCATCGCTGCTCTATTGGATCCCAGGCCTGGGGAGAATAATGCTAGAAGGGAAGAGATGACTTACCACATTTCCTTTCTAAAGGAAAAGAAAAAAAAGTTAAAGTACCCCAAAGGGTGCCAATACCACCAAAATAAAGTAAAACCTCCCTTTTTCTCTGCAGCCAGACTGTGCTGTGTGAAGACAGACATCTCTGATGGCAGGAGAGGTCTCAGCTGCCTGATAGCCCGGGGCAGTGCAGGGACAGAGAAGCACTTCACGCTTGGGTGCCAGAGCTGTCCAGGGCTGACGTGGAATGTCAAACACCTGTGTTTTCCAAAATCTTTCAGAGCTAAACCCCAATTATCCCAAAACCATTATTTCCTGCTTGGACAATGTTTACAGCCTCATAAAGCACTAAGGAGTGGTTTGTGTCCAGGCTGCTGCTGCAGAGAGGAATTTGCACTCCTGGCTGTGCGCTCGGAGCTGAGCAGGGATCGGCCACCCCAGAACACCCTGAGACCCCACAGCTGAGCCAGGGATGGACCTCAGAGCAACAGAGTGATGGTGATGGTGATGGTGACAGCAGGAACTCATGAGATCACTGGAGAACTGTAATTATTAACACGACAGGAATTCTTGTGTCAATTGAGGAAAGAATCTGTGTGAGACTTGAGTGCAAAACACGCACTAATGTGAAATTTCACTCAGACAAAACCTGAAATCTTAGAATCATAGAATCACAGAATCTCCTGAGTTAGAACGGACCCACAGGGATTACCCAGCCCAGCCCCTGACCCTGCATCCCTGGCAGCGCTGTCCACACGCTCCTGGAGCTCTGGCAGCCTCGGGGCCGTGCCCATTCCCTGGGGAGCCTGGGCAGTGCCCAGCACCCTCTGGGGGAAGAGCCTTTCCCTGATCTCCAGCCTGACCCTCCCTGGCCCAGCTCCAGCTGCTTCTGGGTCCTGTCCCTGTCCCAGGAAGCAGAGATCAGAGCTGTCCCTCCGCTGTCCCTCCGGAGGAGCTGCAAGCCCCAGTGAGGTCTGACCTCAGTTTTCTCTTTTCCAGCTGAACAAACCAAGTGTCCTCAGCAGCTCCTCCTATGGTCCTTTAGACCCTTCACCATCTTTGTGTCCCTCCTTTGGACTGTTTCCAACAGCTTTGATCTTCCTTATAAGAAACTTGTCCCTGAGGACAGAACACAGAGAACTCATTAGCCATGAAGGCATGAAGAAATTAATAGCCCCTCCCTGTGACTGAGTGACCCAGCAAGGAAGGAGAAAAGGGTGTTTTTGCCATTTTCCAGGACCTGGCTCTTTGTAGACTGTGCTGTGGGAGCCGACCTCATTGCTGCCAGAGAAATGTGGAAAAGAGGCACAGGGACTGTGTTTGGGGAGGACATGGAAGTGTGAGTGAATAAAAAGGAGTTTGTTTCCTGTAGCTGGGGCAGCCACAGCCCATCAGTGCTGCCCCACCACCCCTCCGGCTGGGTTTGGGCACTTGAGACACGTCCTCATGCTGGCGAGGCTGTGCCAAGGACAGACTGTGCCACCTGCCGTGCCCAGACAAGAGGTCTGGCCGATGTCACACAGTCTGGCATCTTCTGCATCCAGTGGGATGCAAGATTGTTTGTGATCCCCTTTTTCCTTCTCCTGTTGTCCACCTCCAATAAGACATTTTAATCAAACACCTTACAGGGTTGAACACTTTCCTCTCTGGGACCTACCACAGACCTCTTGCATCCATGAGCCACTCCCATCCCCAAATCTACCTGCTGTGCTCCCCTTGGACGTGATAGGATGTGTGGGTGACTCAGCAGAGTGGTGAGCCCCCAGCCCGGGAAGCCGAGGAGCTGGGCCGTGTGCTCAGCTCAGTGCAGGTCTGTGAGCAGTGGGAAAAGGTCTCTTGTTGGGTTTCTGGCTGCCAGTCAAGCAAAGGAACGATAACTTCTCATCATTCTCACTCAGTATTCCCATTTATACATGGACTCAGAGAAGAAGAAGATGGGAGCAGCAGATAGAAGTTATTAAAGGGACCCGCTCCTCCCTGGCTGCCCGACCTCCCGTGAACCAGCATCTCTCTGGGCCTAATCTGACCTTTCCAGATGTGCAAATAATCCCCCACCTCGGGCCAGTGTTCACAGGTTTGATTTCCTGGGCAGCCAGCTCCTGCTGCTCTCAGCTCTTGCCGTACATTTTCTCACATATGTACGATCAGATCCATGGGAACATCTCCTGATGACTGACTCTGTAATTTCCCTGTTTTCTCCTAGGGAAAAAAAGCACTTTACAGATTAACAATCAAGCTAACAGCTTCTGTTGTGGATATGAAAGAACATTACCCTTGTGGCACACTCGAGTCCTACAGTTCTGTGGCTTCATAACCGTACGACGCTGCCCGTCTGCTGGCAGACCGGCAGGGCAGGCTCTGATGTGGACTCGCTTAGATGTTTCTGAAATTAAATTCATTGTTCCTGAGAGAAAAGAAACCATATTTCTCCCTGTGCCAGATCAGAAACAAAGGTCTGTATTCCTCTAGGTCTTGTGGATGAAGCAGGCCCTTTATTTTCCGCCTGTTTTAGTTTTGTGACTTGGCATTTTGGAGCACAGGGCAGCATGGGGAGAGCCAGCGTGTGCTGAGCTGGGGTGGGGTGATGGAGAGGTTGGTTCCTCGAGGTTTGCTGTGGGGGGCTGTGGGCAGAGCCCAGAGCAGGAGGATGGAGCCCTCCCAGCCAGAGCTCTGCTGTGCAGGGACCCTTGTCTGCACGTCCTGGCTGGCGGGGTGGCAGTCCTACAGAAATACCTCTGAGCTTCTTGTCCTGGCAAAACTGGCCCTGTGAAACCCTTCAGCTGTCTTCACACTCTGCAGTCCAGTCACTGTCACACGGTGCTCCTGTGCTGCAGGGAGAGGGGATGAGGGAGGCCCCTGACAGGGCATGGGCAGCTCTTGCTGCCCCCACCAGCACTGCAGGGAAGTGTGACCTGGCCAAACCCCTGGGAAAGGCACCTTTAGCAAACCTGGCATTTCTTGCCCTTGCAAACACGGCTGTTGGGAAGGCAATTAACAAGAGCCTCTCACGGGGGTCGGAGCTCTTGCCGTCCCCTCTCCGCTGTGCTCCAGCCATGCCCCTCAAGCCCTTTGCTGCACCTCCCACTGTCCCAGGGTGCTCCAAGCCCCAGTGTCCAGCCTGGCCTTGACACTGCCAGGGATCTAGGGGCAGCCACAGCTGCTCTCCCACCCTCACAGCCAGGAATTCTTTCCCAATATCCAATTTCAATCTACCCTCTTTCAGCTCAAATCTATTGAAATTCATCGTCTCTCATGTCTCTTTCCCCAGAAGGATCAGATATCCCAAACCATCAGTGCACTGGAAGCCCTGGACTTCATTCCTGAGCTCTTGGGCCAGGCTCGATGCTGCAGCTCTTAGTCCTGAAGCAAACCTCACTTCCTTCAGCATGGAGCACTCCAGAGTGCTTTTAGAAAGCTAAACAATCTGATGGAAAGTCTTTTCTAGGCATTTTTAAAACTGCTTTTTTGTTCCTTTAGTGCTGACGCATCTCCAGAGGCTGTGTCTAGACGATTTAGTGTCTCCGCATATCCTCACAGACGAGGTGCTGTGTCATCCTCCAGAAATCCTGGAAACATCACTTACCTACAGCTCCCAAACCTGCTACTCCCACAGTCACACCTGCCATCTGAGCTGGTGGTGGTTTAGAGAGCTTGAATCCCTCTGAACCATTCTCCAGAACTCCTGCACCTACTTGAAAAGGGGGTCCTGTCCCATGGGATGAGGGCAGGGTTTGGGCTTGGCACGATCCCTGAGGTTAAAAGGAAATTCATGTATCCCTGTCCATGAAAATACTGTGGAAACAATGAAAGGCAACATCAATAGCACCACAGACAAAATATCTTTAAGAAACAAATTGACCTCTCGGTGAAGATACATGCATGGTACCCACACACGTGTCCAAAGGCACACACTTGCCATTCCCAGTTTGCTAATTTGTCTTTTCCAGGACAAGCTACCATAGTGCTGGTGCTCATGAGGAAGCCTTTCTTCGCCTTCCCCCTGCCCAGGTAGTGCCAGGCTGCCTCGTGCCTGCGTTATCCCATTTTGGAAAGGCAGGATGCTGCCTGGCGCTGTTCCCCTACATCATCCTGTCCCCAGCCCTGTGTCCAGAGAGTAGGTGGAGGCAAAGAGCTGCTGAGAGGAGACTGCAGCCAGTGCTCAGTGGCTTGGCCCTGGCCACAGAGTGTCCTTTTCCCTCCCCTTCCTTCCCATACGGATATGCTCGTTTTTCACATGGGCTGTAGGATGCAAATGTGATCCATGACTGATGATGGGCTGCATTCCCTAAAGGCTGGGTGAGATACAGGAGGAGTTTATGGACCCCTGAGCTTCTTTTGCTGGTAACACATCTCCTTTTACCTTCTCTTTGCTGTTTTCCCTTTTTGATCCCTTTCAGGAAGGGCAGAAGCTCTGCGCATCTGATCCCTGCATTGTCCATGGGGCCCGGCACTGCTATTTCTGGAACTGAGCTTGAACTTTGCCTGGGAATGCAGCCACTGCCTGATGCCTCCCCGTGAGCCTGGCAGCGAGTCAAGATGCCCCAGGCAATGGATTGGAGGAGAGATGTCTGACCCTGTTACGTCCCCCTCTCTCTGGGATGATCGCTGTTGCTGGCTCCTTCCAGCTCTCAGCCGTGACTGAATGGAACCACAGGACAAGGGCGTGTGTGGGGGAGAGGTACAAGACTTGGAGAAGGCAAACCTCAGGCCCCACCCTTTGTCTCATCCCTCAGGATTCACCTCCATACCTGGAAGTGTTCAAGGCCAGGATTCTATGGTTTTGGGAAGAGGGGAGGGGTTGGATTCCTACCCTGGACCTCAGGAAAAGGGGCGGGTGCTGCAGCAGGCGCAGGAGTGCTCACTGCAGGAAGGTACTTGCCAAGGGAATTCCAGAGTTGGGATGATCCCTTCTCCCTGCCTCTGGAGCAGTCAGAACTCAGCAGCGCTGGCCAAAGGACCCCACCGTGTGGACACACGGACTGGACTCACCAGCAGCCCGAGGTTTTCCCTGGCAGGGAACACAGATTATTAAACCTCAGCCAGTATTCGCTGTGGTCCCTTTCTTTCATCAACTCTCTTCTCCAATATTATGTTCTCTGTTCTTTTGGGAAAGCAGTGCTCTGTTTAATAAGAAGAAGGGGTTGCTTTGGTACACCCGAGAACTGATGATCGACTCAGACTTTTTTAATAATTCAAGACAAGGCCCTGAGTACCCACAGCACCCAGAGAATGCCCTGGAGGAGAAAACACAGTTGCAAGGTTTTCCTGCTGGGTGCTGGGGGCTGAGGCTCCTTCCAAGGCAGCTGGGAACAAACTTGCCTGTCTGTGCTGAAAAAAGGTGGGTCCACCTGGGAACCAGCTCATTTACTGAGCGAGAGCCAGAGCAGGGAACGGAGTGAAGCCGGGGGTGAAACGCCCAACACAGAGAGCAGGCGAGATGAAGACTGATCCCAAGGATGCCTTTATGTGTGGAGCATATCCATCACAGTGTGTTTGAACGTGACGCTTCCAGAGCCAGCAGATTTCCTCTGAGAGCTGGTTTCTAAGTGGAGTTTAACTTAGGGATGCGTAACCTTTGCAAGCCCACAGCAGCAGGAGAAACCCTGTGTTCTGCCCGTGTTCTGTCTTGGCTGGTTCCTGGGCTGGTTGCGGTTGAGCTAATTCTGACCCAGAGCAGAAGGAGCACGGGGTGAGGCTCCACTAACATCCCCCAGTGACACTTCTCAAAAGGAGTTTCCCAAGGAATGACACCAGGCACGTCTGACAAACACCTTTCTCATCAGCAAACCCTTCCCTGGATCTTAGGCCAGCAGCACTCCTTGGATGCTGTTCCAACAGCAGGAGATGATGATCCTCCACAACTCGGGGAGAGCTTTGAGTCTTCCCCCCAGCTGCAGCAGAAACTCACTGTCCTGCTCCTTGAAGGAAAGCCGTGTCCCCCAGCTCTTCTCCAGCCCCACGCTGGGCCCATCTGCTGAGGGTGTGTTTCCTGCTGCTCCAGGAGGGGCTGTTTAATGTGGGCTTCAGGATTCTTCTGTAAGACAACAACACTTCTGCTGACTTGTGCAGTTTCACATTCGCGTATTTACGGGGATTTCAGAGGGAAGGCAGCCTGCAGGGCTGTGAACCACAGCGAGGCACTGAGCAGGTTGTCCTGAGGGGCAGGGTCCCGGTTACCCACCAGAGACACAGAAATGTTCTTCGCAGTGGCTTGGGGATGCCAGCACGTCCTGGTAACCAAGGGGATTAGCAATCTGCAGGCAGCACATGAGGAAAACAAGGATAGATGTTTCAGGAGTGCAATGGAGTGGATACATCCTGAAGAATTAGGGGAAAATGATTGTTTTATCTTTTCTGACATTAGCAGCACAAGCATACACACACACCCCAAAGCCATTAGTTTGCAGGAATTTGTTTCTCATCCTAGTTTTTTCACAGGTTTTGAGTTTCTTTCCATGTTCTCTTAAGTCCCTGGCAAAATTTCCCTGGAGTTCAGCAATAAATTAGAGCTTTTATGAATTACACACCTCTGACACCTCCTTGGAGAAACAAAACATTAGTGGGAATCAGTGCTGTGCTGGAGCAGTCAAGAGCTCTGAGAATTCCTCACTCCATCATCACTCCAGCTGCCAAATGCACCCAGTGATCAATACCAGGGCTTGTGAATCACCCAAACAGGTGGATTGTTACCCTTTCTATTGGAATATTTTACACCTCAGCTCAATGCACTGTTTCTAGCTATGCAGAAAAAACAAGGTTACAGCAACCTCAAGACGTGGTTATCTGCGGCGAAGAATCACACAGTTTACAGGGCATTCAAATGTTACAATTTTTTACGTAGCTGTTAGTAACTACTGAGTTTGTACTCAGGACATTCAAAAAGATGTCAGCCTCAAAGTGCCAGTTGTAATGAGCAAGTCTGGGGAGTTAAAGGAACTGTTCAGTGTGACACACGTCACAGCCTGTCCCGTGGACATTTGTATGTTCTCTTTTGGTTTTCCATCCACAGGGACTGGTCCTGGCCCCAATAGATGCTGAAATTTGGTCACGAGAGAAACTGCCTGGAAGGTAACAGCACTGGAGCAACTCTGCCAGGGAAGGGAAAGTCTGAAGGCCACAACATTTTTGTCTTGTTTCAGGATCTCTGAAGAAACCCACTGACCCTTTACGTGCCGATGCTGATGCTGGCCTTCATCCCCATTAAGTCGTGACTCTTTGGCTTCCTGCAGAGCTCTGTCACCCCAAGACATAAACCTAGAAAAAAAGGAGTCAAGATTTGGTTGTTTTGATAGCCTTTGCATTTTGCTTTGCCTGGTTAAGCTCCATAAGGACTGGGTAGTTCTAATCAGTTGTTCTACCTTCAGTACGACACTCCACACTTGCAGTTAAAATATGCACAACTCCATGGTGGCTGATCCTGGAAGAGCCTGAAATCCAGAAGTCCTGCTAGGAAGAGTTGAGCTGACCAGGTGAGGAAGCCCAGGTCTGGTGACACAGCAGCAAGGGACAGGTGGCAGAACAGAACCCGTCACTGCTTTGGGGAAACACAGGTTACAGTAATCACCAGGTGTTACTGAAAAACATCTATGTCCGAAAGAGGTTTGCAAGCATAAAAAGGAATTATTCAGTATTCCACAAGAACATATTACTGCAATAGCCACACAGATCCACCACAACAAAGCTTCTACACAACAGTAGAAAAACAGTAGAGAAAGCAGCAGTGTTTTCCTCATTTCTGCTGTTTCTAGGGCTGCGCAGAGGAGATGTAACAGGGGTTTGAGAAAAAACCATTCCTTCTGTCATCAGTGACTTGGACAGATGCAGTTTCACAACAACAATGATGCAAGAAAAAAACAGTTTGTCTGTAAGTCCTAGAACTGTTCCCAGTGTTCCCTGACCTATTGTTGGCCTTAACAAACTGGCATTTGGAGAGTCCTGAGAAGACATGAGGAAAAATCCAACACGTCAACCCAGAGCAGACAGCTTGTGGCAGCACTGAGGCAGGGGCTGAGACAGGGAAAGGTGGGTCAGCAAAAACATCCTTGTTCAGCCTTGTTCCCACTGGACTCGGAAGAATCTGGCTTGGGTGGTGGAAAGAGCAGTTCCAGCTACACCCGAGGCAAGAGAGACCCCCATGCCTGAACATACCCATTTGGGATCTGCCCTCAGCACCAGCCCCTGCCAGGCACAGCAAACGTCCTGGAGCAGCTGAGCTCCTGCATGGGAGGGCACAGTGCGGGTGTCCTGGGCATCCCCTGCCACAGGGACTTGCATCTCCTGCGGGAGCGACCTGGGCTCCCGCACACACTGCCTGGCCCTGGCACACCCCAGCAGCACCCATGGCTGGGCATCAGATGACTCTTTGCTGCAGTTCCCCATCACGAAGGGTGCAAAGAACACTTTCCCAAAGCCTGCAGCCTCCACATTGTTCAGTGAGTTTTGGTACACTTCAAAATTTTGCCTCCAGTTCTTTCCCTGCTCAGCTGGTTTGATGACTTCTTTAGTTATTTGTACAGATAGCTGCACACCCATTTCTTCCACAACTCCTGCTCAGTTTCTCCTTTCTTTCTCATCCTTCTGGCAGCTTTACACATTCTGCCTTTGCCCCATGGTTCTGAGGGGCTCTGAACTTGCCTTTAATCCATGTGCTGCAAGACCCTGTTCCTGCCAGAGCATTGAGCTGAGCTCTGTTCACAGGTCTGGTGAACTTCTGGGGAGCTCGTAGGTTCCAGCAGTGCGGGGTTTGTATGGAGACCTGGTGCCAGCTGATGAGTCAAGTTACTCGTCAGGTGTTTCTCCGGACGTGGAAGTGTCAGAATCTCTCTGTGCGTCCTCTGGGTTTGTAACTGACATGTCAAAAGGCTTTAGTCACAACCAAAGTCCCTGTGGTAGTTTCAGATATCTAAGGATAATGTTAAGAGTGTTATCAAGAATCCGTCATTCAACATATTCTTTCTGGGAGATTCTGTGGGTGAAAGAGTTGGTTTTTGTTTTTTTCTTTTTAACGAGGGCCCATGTCTTTGGATACCAACAAACATCCTCTCCAAGCCTTGTCGTGAGCAAGAGTGTCAGCCCAGCTGTGGTGCAGGAGGCTGTACTGGGAATCAGGCTTTCATCCAAAGCTCTAGGGTTGTAGAGAGCTTCAGAAACAGCACGGGAGATCCAGTTATCAAGGAAAAATCAGAGTGTGGACTACATTACCCCGTGTTTCTCTAGCACAGTTTGGTCTAACCAAATTCTCATGGTCCCCTGCATCCCTGCAGGACTGGGTTATGGGTTCCTGGGGCTGACAAGACTCGTGCTGCCCACTGTCAGCAGTGCAGCAAACACGGCTCCTGGTGTCCCCTTCAGTCCGGATCGCAGGCAGTTTGAGATCCCTGGTCGCGGCACCAGTGCTGCGTGCTCAGGGTCACAGCCACCACCTCAGTCCGTGGAGCTGCCAGATGCATTCCTGTGCTTCCCAGCAAAGGAAATATCCAAGTGGATACCCAATACACAAGGTGGTAAGAGTTCATTGCATTCAAGAAGCTGGAAATATCTTAACGCAAGAAACACGTCACAGATGTGTCTTGGACTCTCATCCCTCACACAGCTGTTGGCCATGAGACCACAGGTATCCTCCAGCACTGCCCAGGGATGTGCTCAGCACGCCGTGCCCAGGTTTCACAGACAGGCTGTGGAAGCCCTGGAAGTGCTCAGTGCCAGTTTGGACGGGGCTTGGAGCAGCCTGGGACAGTGGAAGGTCTCTGCCATGGCAGGGGTGGGAATGGGTGGGCTTTAAGGTCCCTTCCAACCCCACTCAATCTGTGACTCCATGCTCATTGCTCTTCACAGGCTGTGCTGCCACAGCATCCCTACAGCAGCACCTGCCTCACCTGGCCCAGGTTTGGGTCATTTCCTTTGAAACTTGGGCACTGCTTTTGGTTCCTGATTTTGCAGTGCCGACTTTCACCCTGCCCCAGGAACACGCAGGACACGCTCAGAGCTCGCCCAGCATCCTGCCAGAGACCAAAGCTCCGGGCAACCTTTGCTGTTTCTGAGCTCACCTGTGAGTGCCAGGTGGTCACTGGGGCTCACGAGTCACTGCAGACACCGACCAGCCTCCACCCAGGAGAGAGCTTCACAGCGACAGTCGTGTCCTGCAAGGAAGGCTGCGAACACATTCCGTCTGCTGCCTTCTCGCTGTGGCTCAGCACTGAGCCAGGTCCTCATGGGATGCCAGGGGAGCTGGATGGCCTCAGCCGGGCTTCCCACAGCCCTCGGACAGGAGCTCCTAGCATGTGAGGGACTCCTGCAACGTTTTATCTTCCACAAGCCTTCATCCATTGTGTCCTCTCCTGATCAAGGAAAGTCTGTTGGGAGACAGAGACGGGAACATTTGTTAGCTAAGAAGTCACTTTGTCAGTCGTGATCTTATGCTGACAGCTTTGTGTCTGAAAAGCAATTTTAGTTTCAATCACAATGAATAAAATAACAGGTTTAACATTTGGAAAGCTCATTACTGGAAACTTTATAAAACTTAGGGCTAACAAGGCTGAATTATTGCTTGAAAGACCAAATTTTTTTGTTAAAAATACAGACATAAAAAGATTTATAGTATGTAACCCAGTTATGATTGTGAAGTACAGCACTGGTATTCTACACTCTTCTTTTTTCCCTGAGTCTCTTCTTTTTCACATATCAGTGCATCCAGCTAAGCGCAATGTCATTACCACAGAGCATTTAGCAAAGACACTGCTCTGGGGATGGATTAAGCAGGCTCTGGGAGCCCTCCCCTGCAGATGACACTGGCTGCCTGCGTTCCCCAGACCCCAGAAGTACAACAAAAAGGATTGCATTTTGATGACTTAAATTTCCGTGTGGGGAGGAAGTCAACAAAGAACAGTGTGGATGATGTCAGCCTGTGTCTGCACTGATGCACAGCATGGCCAGCGCCCACCTTCCCGAGAGCAAACAGCAACTCTCTTTTATTCATTGATTCACTTATTTATTGATTGATCAGCTTAAAAGCAGAGTCCTCACCCAGCACATTCCTGCACAACATCCAAACCCTGTCTGACCCCAGGTCGTGTCCCACATCCCAGGAATGCTGTGTTCTGCACCATAACACAGAAAAGCTGTCAGTGTGCTCCACAATACACGGAAATATGAAAACCTGCTTATGACTCTGACTTGTCTTTTGGACTGTGGGGAGCACAAGCTCACCAGCCCAGTCTGGCGTACAAGTGGTCATCCATTCATATCAGCAAGGCACATACAAGTCATACTTTGTTTGTTTTCCCCTCTAAACACACAGAGAAATATTGTAGCTGTGAAAACTCAATCTATGATCTGGAAAAGCAAGGGCTCTGGTGCCTAGTTTGCCCAGAAATGTGCTTAAATATTGACAATTTAGTGATGCATTCTTCAGAGTGCCCCATTTTCCCAGAACCTCATTTTTAAAGGCTGGCTCTAAAAGGCATTGGGGGAGCTGGAATTGCAGCACTCGGAGCCTTTGACAGAAGACAGATTTTGGTAGCAGCGCAGAGTCAATGCCGAAGGGCTCCTCGCAGAACCTCCCAGAGCTCTCTTTGCCATATACTGGCCTCTGCTGTTTTGCACGAGGGCATCTGCACCTGTGCAAAGCATTTGGCACAGTCCTGCTCCGTATCCTTTTCTCTGAAATGGAGAGACATGGATTTGATGGATGGACAAAGGGGAACGAATTCGCACAGACAGGGCAGGGTTAGATGGGATATTGGGAAGGAATTCTTGGCTGTGAGGGTGCTGAGGCCCTGGCACAGGGTGCCCAGAGAAGCTGTGGCTGCCCCTGGATGCCTGGAAGAGTCCAAGGCCAGCTCTGTCACCTTGAAGGGTTGCCAAGAGCCTCATGGTAGCAACCAGAAAGAGACACCGGGGGAGCCTGGAGCCTCCTGAGAGAATCTACAGACCCCTGTCCATGAGGATGCCACTCGCCCCTGCTGAGCATGGAACGGTCAGACACACTCATAAAACCTCACACTGAGCAGGAGAAGACACACCAGACTGTGGAAAACCTTGCCAGGACCTCCCAACCTTGGGAGCCTCAGTCTTCTGCAGAGTGGAAGCAGAGTTCACCTCCAAAGCAGTGCCAGCTCACAGCTGGATTTGAGGGTGTGAGCAGAGCTCCCGGCCTTTCTGCCTCCATCAAAGCTCTGCTCCCTCTCCCTGTCCTGCACAGGAGCAGCTCCCCCAGGCTGCCCATCTCGGGGTGGGGATGCTCAGGTGAGCAGCACAGGACCTGCTGCCCAGCAGCCCTGCCCTCTCCTCTCCTCCAGCACCCAAGGAGGCCCATGCCCCCTGCACGCCTTTTATTGCTCCTGCGGTGAGGTCAGGTGAACCCACAGGAGTTTTCCATTTGCTTCCCTGCAAATGTTAAGCAGTTAAGGAGTGGCTGCTGCTGCTCTGGGCATCACCAGGCCCTGTGGCTGGGGCAGGAGACTTTAGGCCACAGCCTGCTGCCACAGGTACAGACACACTTCTGTAGACTATTGGTACTAAAAATTTTCTACCCATTACCTGGATGGGTATGAGGTGCCAAAACAATTTCCTAATTTTTTATAACATAGATCTGTAGCCTCCCTGGATAGAAATACCTGTAGTCCTGTTGAAATAGGTGTACAGGTGCTGGCATTGGCAAATGGAAGTACTTGGATTAAGATGAACTTTCTCTGTTTGTCAAAATACAAAGGTTTGTTTGTTTGTGTCTTGTTGCTGGCTTGTCCCTAAGCCACAGAGTTAATCACGGCTTTGGTTCTCAGACACTAAAAGCATTCTCATTTTTGAACTCACTAGCTAATGCTTATCATCTATTTGGCTTTTTTGTTTGCTTGTTTTATGTGTTGAAGAGGCGTAACTTAGACCAGGGAAACAGGATTGCAAAGGGCACTCCTGCTGCTGGTGTGAGGAGTCCCAGCCATTTTGGTAGCAAGTTTAAACAACAGGTATTAAAAAGAGCATCCACAAAGTCAGAACAGACTGTGCCCCAGAATAGCAGAAATTAAAGAGTTTATTCAGGAATTGTGTGATAATAACTTGGAGGAAAGAAAAATCATCTTTCAATTAAATACATCTGCTTATAAAGCAAGAGGTGAATGCTGTTTAAACATTAAAAAAACCAAACCCAACAACTTTTTCGGGTAAGATACCAAACATAACAGCATCACTGAAGTGATCAGGATTTATCAGGCTGTGTCAGTGGCCAGCAGCTGCTCAGGATTGTTGGAGTGAGTGGGTTTATTTGTTTCTCTCAAATGTGATGTTCTATTTTTTGACATTCATGCACCAAACTGGCATTAGCCAGTGAAGGATGTGTTAGCTAATATATCTAACAAAGCTAATGCCTTTCTTGGGTCAGCTCTGGAATGGAAACACAATATCCCAGCTTGTGATGAGTGTGAAAGGCCTAAAATCCACTGCTTTGGCCTTGAAAAGTAACTGTAAACTCTTCGCATTGCAGATCTAGAATTCCTTTGGTTCAGTTCATGTTTCAATTCTGTCACTAGTTCAAAGTAAAAACCCAACAAACATAACCAAAAAACCCCACAAAGAACAACCCCAAACCCCGAAGCATGCTGCAGCACTTCTCCCCACTCCCACCACATGCACAATAAGGAATTCAGTTACTCAATTATGCTGTAAAGAGGAAAGTAAATGATCACTTTTCCATTGTTTTCCTGGCAGTTCATTCCATGTGCAGTGTTTGGTGGTCGGATCCCACCAAGCTGGATGCATCTCCTGGTTTGGCTGGTGGGTGCAGCTCCTGGTCCCGGCTCAGTGTTGTCCTGGCACTGCTGACCTTGTGCTGGGGATGGAGCCAGGGCAGCTGACCTTGAACTCCCAGAAACAGCAACCAAATTCCAACTTTGATTTATTTGTTTTTAACAACTTCAGCAATAATGGAAGAAAATACTGAAAATAACTCCCGGTGCTGTTTCCACCACGCTGGTTTAAGACAGTCCTGCTGAGGTTGCTCCTCTGCCCCGCACCCTGGCACAGCCCCAGCACAGGGCAGGTGAGGAGGCTGCTCTCGCTCCATCTTCTCCTTCTGTAGTGTCACACCCTGGGCGGGTGACAGTCCCTTGCTCCTGGCTGGAACAGCTGCCTGACACTGTGCTTTAGAGTAACTCCTAATATCACAGAATCCCAGAAGGATTTGGGTTGAAAAGGACCTTAAAGCCCATCTTGTTCTAACCCCCTGCCATGGCAGGGACACCTCCCACTGTCCCAGGCTGCTCCCAGCCCCAGTGTCCAGCCTGGCCTTGGGCACTGCCAGGGATCCAGGGGCAGCCACAGCTGCTCTGGGCACCCTGTGCCAGGGCCTGCCCACCCTCACAGGGAACAATTCCTTCCCAATATCCCACCTAACCCTGCCCTCTGGTGCTGGGAAGCCATTCCCTGTGTCCTGTCATTCCAGTCCCTTCTGAAAATTGTGTGAGGCTCCCTCTGGCAGCAAACAGCCCCCTTCTGAGCAAACAGAGGTAGTCAAGAGTTTGGGCCTATCTTCCTCCCAGTTATTTGGATAAAAAATTAATTACACCAAGATAATCTCCTGAATCTCCTAAAACTACATAAGATTGTTAAGAGAGAGAATGCTTCATCTGAGCAGGTGCTCTGAAGGTGAGCGTACGCTGTGTTTTACCACTTTAAATAAATTACAAGAATTAAATATTCATAAAGCTCCATTGTTTGGCTTTAGTGTGTTTGCTTCCTGTAGCATAATTCATTCAACACTTTTGTACAAACTGTGTAAGTGTGTATTAATTGCCGTAATGTAATTTACAGATTTGCTCCCATATGGCTGATTGGAATAGTAGATACAGCAAAATATGGCAGCAGCATTTGTTAATAAATGGTGTGCCTGGGCAGGAAAACTGCCTTCTCAGGCATTCAGTGTTTGTGATTGCATCACATGATTTGGTTTCAGTCAGTGCCTAACACAAGCCCCTACCCCATGGCATCACCAGTGAATGGTCAGGATGTTTTCCCGTGGGAGGCAAAGAGGGCCCAGCATAGCTGGGAACATGAGCTCGGTGCCTTTGCAGAGATGGTTGTTATTCAAAGTTATTATTATTTTAAAAGAAATTGCCTGTTCAGTGGCTCAGATACGGCTGTGCCAGCGCTGTGCTCACATCCACATCCACGGAGTCCTTTTCCATCCACACCCGCTGAGAATCTCTGGGTTGGTGCAGCAGCTCTTTGGGAGCTGGGCAGGCAGCGATGCCCAGGGCAGAGCCGTCCCTCTGGAGGGTCTGGAGGGGTTTATTCTCTCTGGCTCAGCAAGGGCTGGCCCTGGAAGCACTGTCAGAGGCTGTCAGGAGAGTGGCGTGTGGTTCCGTATCTGTTCTGCGCCAGTGAAACCCAGACCAAATGCACTCAATTTCCCAAGCCAAAACAAGGTTTCTCCTCAGGAGACACCTGCTTGCACACCTCTGCCTCTCGGCTGGCAGAGCTCCAGGGAAGGAGCAGGCTCAGGAGCTGTTTGCTGGGGAGCAGGTAAGGCTGGGGCAGCCTGGGGAGGGTTGGGCAGTGGGGCAGGGGTGCCAATTCCCCCCAGGGAGAGCCCCCGGTGGGACTGGGGACCAGCAGGGGTGGGCGGCTGCGGAGCTGGCTGGTGTCAGACAGCTCCTGGGTCAGTTGGACGTTGGCAAGCCCAACCCCATAAGGTCCTGCCCTGCCTGCAGATGGCACGGCCAGGCAGCAGGGAAGGTGCATCCTGCTGTTCTCGGCTCGTTCTTTACATTAGGAAAAAATGCAGGAGCAGGAACACAAGCGAATCCCAGGACCTCAGTGGGCTTTCCTGCCCTCCCTGTCGGCTCATCCCAGCTGAAGCACTCCTGCTGCCAGTAGTGAAACGTGAAATGTGGAATATGATTTCCTTTTCTGCCTTCGGCTTTTTCCCCTTTCATTCAGCACTTGCACGTTTGGTGCTGTGAGAGAAGCACCAGTTCTTTCGCCGTGCTGGCACCAGTTCCTGGTTTAAGCAAACCAGTGCTGAGGAGATCTTTGCTGAGCTGCACGTGCTGTGCTGCATGCCCCGAGCTCAGCCCGGAGGCTGGGTTGGGACGATGGCGATCCGGGCTGCGGGCGCTGTGGGGCCCGTTTGGTACATATAAAGTGCTCTGATCTGTTAAAGCAGTGCCCGTGCTGCTCCTAGGGAGAGCTGGGTGTGTTATAGCGAGGGCAGGGCGTGACAGACCTTTAAACAGGAACTGAAACAGTGGCAAACAAGGGGTGTTCGTGTCTGTCTTGCTGCCCCAGTAGTGGGGCTGCAGGTTCCAAACCTCAAGTGTAAAGAAGCTGTGTGAAAAGGACATTTGAAAGTCTCTGTGTGTGTGCACAAGGGCAGTTTCCACAGTGACACTTTGTTGTCGCCTGCACCAGCTAATCACAGTCAGCTTTAATAACACAGATGATTCTTCCCTGCTTGGCTCACGTTAATGATATGTATTGACTTCTGCAAATTGTAAATTGGGCATGAAATGACCCATTTCTGTCTGTGGAAATGGTTCTGGACAATTTTTGCCTTGCTACAGTTAGAGAGGGTCTCAAAAATGTTCCCTAGCAAAGGAGTGTGTCCAAGCCCCAGAAGTACTTTCCAGGATCAACTTAATGAATTTCAAACCATCTGTTTATGAGGAAGGAAATGTTTCCTTCATGGCACAGCCTGAAGGATTTAACTTTGAACTCCAGCACATCCGTGTGTGTTCAAATACAGGCGATGGGATCTGACAAATAACTGGAGATATCAGGGTGTAGGAGAAAGTCATGCAATGCTCACAAGCCAGTCATGGAAGCACAGAATCAAGGAATAGTTTGGGTTGGAAGAGACCTTAGAACTCATCTTGTCCCACCCCCTGCCATGGGCAGGGACAACTTCCATTAGACCAGGAGGCTCTAAGGCCTGTCCAACCTGGCCTTGGACACTTCAAGCCACTGTGCTGTTGCCACTGGTCCTCTAATCTTATTGCTGGCATTTATTCTAAATGGTATTAAAATTAGAGAAATCAAGAATTTTTATGCTGCGAATTATTCCACTATTGTGATTTTTTCATCTTCATCCTGGAAAAGGGTCAATACAATTAAAAAAAAGTAATAAAAATGAGTAAAAGTTCATGGCACAAACATGGCAGGAAAGTGCTGAGAGGCAGAAATGCTTTCCTCACATTTCTGCAGAGCACACTGAGTCATCCCCAACCAAAATGTTCCCATTTCAGGAATTGTGGACCTGCAAGGTAGAAAGTAAAACTACAAATGATAGAGCTGGAACAGTTTCAAAGCTTAATCCCCTAATTAATCCCAATAACGAGTATTTAGTACAAAAAAACCTTTTAAAATCATGCCGTCCTAGAACACATCCGTGCTTTTCCTTAGCCTTTAAATAGCTCCCCGGCTGGATTTACGCGCCAGTTCAGCTTAGCCTGCTTCCTTTTTCTTTCTTGCGTTTTTTTTTAAAGAAGTCTTTCTTTCAATAGCTCCTTCTCATATTTCATTAACATTGTGTCTTATTAAAATCTTTTTGCAGTGATTAGAATTTTAAATACCTGTTTAAAGAGAAACCAAAGAGATTAAATGAATGTTAACAGAATTTAAGACACTCCATTAGCAACTTTTTGCCGTATTTGTAAAATTCATGAAGCAACGTGTTTAATTATAGATGCTGATGGACCCAGGTTGTAGGCCCTATGAGTGAATTAACATCATGTGTTTAGTTTAGGACTGAACAATGCATCAATCTTCATGTTTTCTGCAATAAGTCATTCATCAGCTCTATCAAAGTCTCGTGGATCCATTTATCAGCCAGTTAATAACCATTTATAGAGGAGATAATCAGAAAGTTTGGTCACTTCTCCCTGAATCTTTTGCATCTATTCTCTGTTTTTCTGCATTCATGTTTTTGCAGCACCTCAGGAGCCTCATCGATGCATGTTCCTGCCCTTGAAGAGACTCGAAATAGCAGAGAAATAAAGGTCCATCTCATGGAAGAAAGTGAGGTAATTCAACCCCAAATATCTTTTCTCTAGGATTCCAGTAAAGCACTTTAACTCCCTGCAGGCCTTCACAACTCATGACCCAGTCCTTCCTGGCCTTGAAACCCATCTTTCACTATGGGATTCTGAGCTTTCTATCCCCAGTTTAAAGCTTAATCTAAATTTACGAGCAATTTGGGTGGCAGTGCTCTAATAGCAGAGGGACAGGTGTCCACTTGAGCCCCAGCCTAATGACACTGTGAATGAACTCCATCTCTGCCCACAATAATTAGGATTTTAAGCAGGCGCGCTCCCATCATTCCCAGGTTATCCCACACCATTTCAGCCCAGTCGTGCTGATGCCCAGTCACAAATCGCTGGGTCGTGCCTTTATTAACCCTGGGCAGGATGGATTTCAGTCTGCACTTTGTGAGTTACAGCCTCAGCCACCTGATGTCAGCTGGAGAATGGAGCAATGTGAAGGTAATCACTTACGTTCTGGCTTTCAAGACTTTTTTTCCTGTTTTTATATCTTTGTAATTCTGCTCTCAAAAATAAGTTTGTTCTGTGTGAGCCATGAATTTGGGGACTGCCTGTCATAGGTGGCTTAATGCTGGGTTTGCAGGCACTCTATATTCTCCTGATCCTGATTAACAGTCTTCCTGCTCCTGTTGCCTGGAAGTTATCCACTATAACAATTTCACTGGAGAATGGGATTTCATCAAAATGTATTACAGGAGTGTGCCCATTTCAAAAACTTTAATCAGAAAAGGGATCTTGGAACCAGGAAGGTATTTTGTGTTGAAAAGAGACACCGTGTTGAATGCAGGTGTATTCTCGGTTCATAAGCTCTTTTCACAATTTTCTTCCTACTTGGCAAAGCTACTGCTGGAGAAGTTTAGTTCTTCTTTCATCCCAGCTCTTGGCACAGCCACAGTGGGCACCGTGCAGGGGTCAGTTTTCCCTGCTGAAAGCAGTCCTGTGGTACTTGTCACACTGCAAAGTCTGGCTAATTATTTAACAAGATCTTAAAAAAATAGAGAGGAGAATTAAAAATAACCCAACAATCAAGTGTGCTGAGGCAAGTGCTGAACACTTGGTGCAAACAGAGCCTCAAGGCAGCTCAGCACATTTGTGCCACTGTGCTCTCAGCAATGGGCAGCCATGGGCATCTCGCTGGCACTGCCCCGCTGCTCCGTATTTCTCTCCTGAAACAAAGAAAGTCCTCAAACCCTCATCAACCAAAGTGTGGCAGCAGGACCAGGGCAGTGCCTGTCCCTGTGCTGGCACTGCTGAGGCACCTCCAGTCCTGTGTCCAGTTCTGAGCCCCTCATGAAGGAAAGGCACTGAGGGGCTGGAGCGTGTCCAGGGAAGGGAACGGAGCTGGGAAGGGGCTGGAGCCCCAGGAGCGGCTGAGGGAGCTGGGAAAGGGGCTCAGCCTGGAGAAAAGGAGGCTCAGGGGGGCCCTTGTGGCTCTGCACAACTCCCTGACAGGAGGGGGCAGCCGGGGGGGTCGGGCTCTGCTCGCAGGGAACAGGGACAGGAGGAGAGGGAACGGCCTCAGGCTGGGCCAGGGGAGGCTCAGGCTGGATATTGGGGAAAATTTCTTCATTCGATTCCTCGAACAGTCGCTGTGTTCAGTCTATGCCAAACCCAACTCATCTCTGGGTGCACTGGGGCACAGTGCTCGTGTTTTTGGGAGCAGCCACCAGCATTCCTCACTTTGGGCTCAGGCAGGGCTTTGCCTGTGCGGCACAGTGAGGAGCTGTGCTCACAGGGTGTAGTGCTGGCAGACTGAACTTCACACAAGAAGGAAATATCAATAATATTGGATGATGTCCTTAAGATTTGGTCAGCTCTGAAGTGGTCAGGCAGTTGGACCAGATGAGTGCTGTGGGTCCCTTCCAACTGAAATGTTCTATTCTATTCTATTCTATTCTATTCTATTCTATTCTATTCTATTCTATTCTATTCTATTCTATTCTATTCTATTCTATTCTATTCTATTTTGTAATAATGTACCCTACATCATTCTCTGTGATGCTTTTTGTTCCCTGAACATCTTCTATGAATTAAAAAACTCCAAAACAAACAGCAAAATGTGAGGACTAATTCAGGCCAGAAGAGCCCCTCAGGGTCTCTGGCTCAGCCCTCCACTCCAGCCCAGGCTGACTCTGGAGTGAGCTCAGGCTGCTCAAGGTTGAGCTTTTGCTCCCCAGGCTGCTGGGCTTGGCCCAAGTCTGGCACCACTGGAGCCACAGGAAAATCGGGCTCATGGAGAGATGGGCTCCTGACCTGACGCTCTGCAGAGCATGAGGATTTACAAAAATCAGGGCAGTTGCATGAAAATCTCTGACTAGAATCCAGATTTTAGTTCCAGTTGGTGCTCTTCAGAATGAGCTGCTCTGGGTTCTGTCACTGTATTTGTTCCCATACATTGCATCTGCTGATTTTTCTGCTTTCTGTTCTTGTCGGACTCCTGATTAGTGGTGACATCATTCTTTGGTTTTGCTGTTGAAGAACATTTTATAATAAAAATCAGTATCTCAGCCGGATAAAAATAATCCTTGGTTTAGCGCCCATGGATTTATTAATGTGGCTCCTCGTCTCTGCTATTGATGTAAAGCCTGATGTATTTTTAAAAATCTCTTACGAAGATCACTGAAGATGAGTCCCTGTCTGTTACAGATACTCAGTATGGGAGCGTTTCAGAAGGAAAAGAGAAAGTGTGAAAGCCACAGCAGGATTTATTACCTGGGTACAAGTACCTGGCACGTGAGGGGATGGTCTCCTCAGTTCTGCCTTCAGAAGCCGCTGCAAGTAGTGGTGCTCCCAGACACTGATGCAGAGAAGCCCTTTCCTGTCCATCTCACCCAGTTTCACATTAAATGCACCCAGAAATGGCTTTGATGGTGTTATCAGTGGATATATAACTACAGCAAAGAGATGGAGGTGCCTGTGGGCTTATTTAGCACAAAAACTCAGTCTCTCGAAAAATTGTCTGGAGAGAGGCAGGGAAGTGTGAGGCCAGTGGACATCGTGCTGCTCTTTAAACAAGGTTTTATTAAGCACATATTTAAAGAGGAGTTGCTGAGATCAGTCACGGGCGGAGCAGCTCCCTGAGGCCTGGGTTGCAGCCCCACAAACGCAGCCGTCAACACCTCGCTTTGTAACACATCCGTGTAAAACTAAGCTGTTGCTATTGCCTGTCCCGCTGCTCCTGCTGTTCAATCTCCAGCCGCTGCCCTAATCCTCTCTTTGTCACTTAATTGCTGGCTGCTAAAATTGCTTCCACTGAGCCTCTGCTCAGCCCCCACTTGTGCCTTTCGCTGCCCGGGGCCCGGCTGTAGAGGATGATTTGGGGTCCTCTCTCGTTGCTGCCCAGCTTGGCCTGCCCAGGACCTCAGGGGAAGTGCTGGAGTGGGGACAGATCCTACAGGGGCACAGGCTGTACCCCACTGTTCGAATTGGCTCTGGTCGATCCCCCAGGGGTGGTGTGTTTGAGTGCAGCTGCACCTCAGTGGTCACAGTGGTCAGCCTTGTCTGAAACAGCCAGGTTCTCTTGCATGAAGAAGTAAAATCCCAAATTCCAGGCCTGATGGTGCCACAGAGAAGATAAAGAGAAAGCTGGTGCCGGCTGTGGGAAGATCCTGGCTTTTGGAGGGTAGGAAGGACATCCTACAACTTGGTCAACATCCCATGGTCGAAGCTTGAGGGATGCTGCACCAGGCTGAACACGAGATGATGTGACATCTGCCACTCCCCACTTCTCCCTTCCCATTTTTGGAGCTTGTCACATTGTGCCCTATGTCCCCCTGGAGCTGTAGCGTCTCAGTCAGCTCCAGGGGATGAAAAGGATCTAAAAGGAGAAGTGGACAGACGGCTTCAGTCCTGAGCAAACCTGGTGACACTTTATCTGCCTGTGTTTAGCGGGCACCCAGCCGTTATGGTTCACCTGCACACGGCTGCCACTGCTTGTGCCACCGTGTCCCCCAGCCGGCCAGCCACAGCCCAGCCCAGGGGCCATCGGGGGTGTCCAGATGCCACTGTGGCCCTCCGGTGCTTTGGAGGCTCGAGAGCATCCCATGGGTGAGCCTTGGCAAAAGCTGTGGGGTGTCGGTGAGTGCTGGGGGGTCTGGAGGTCAGCGGGGACAACCAGTGAATCTCCTCACCGCGGGCAGTCGGGCCAGCGCTGCCTTCGGAGCCGTTTGCATCACGCCATTGACGTCAGCTGGGAGACGGCTCATTGCCTTAATTGGGCCTGTTCCAGCCCATATCAGTAGAAGAGATACTAAATCTGTTCACTTCCTTCTTTAAAAACACTAAAATAGGAAAAAGAGTACAAAATCTTGGTGCCTAATGAAGGAAGTAGGTTTCTGCTAAGGTGTTTTCTGAAATTTTGGCCAAGATTAACTCCTTAAAAACTGCTAAACAGCACATTCCAGGTCGTCTTTACCTCTGTAGGTTCATTTTTGCATTAATACCTCCTTTCGTAAGTAGTGCAAATATAATCTTCTGTCTGTTTACAAAAAGAAAAAAAAATATTTTGTTCCAACATAATGTCATTAAAAATGAATATTTTATGGCCAAGCTTATCAATGGAGGGGCTTTATTTTTGCAGGATTATTCTCTCTTGTTTCATAAAATTAAAGGGCAGCAAAGATATCAAGTACTTTCTAATACCATCAAAAAAATGAGCAGTTTAATTGACATTTCTAAATAAGATTAATTTAGCACTTGGGAGAGATGAAAGATTGATAGGTCAGGAAAGTAAAGGCTGGAGTTTATGAACACGACAAAATGTGGGCTCCAAATGCCCGGCTGATCTCTTTGAGCATGGCCTGATCAGACTCTTGAGACAATAATTCAGGCTAAATCTCATTTTGTCTTGATCCTGGGTGAAATGGGGAATGACACTCATTACACATTTTGCTGAGCTGTGGATAGTTTGGGACGAAGGAGCCCAGTGCAATGTCAGAAGTGCTGAGGCCGCCACATTCCCGTGAGTGATCTGAGGAGTGTGGAGGTGAAAGTCCGGTGTCGAAGGAGACGCGTACGCAGAAAGTGAGATATATTATTTTTCTTCCCTGCACAGCGGGCCATCTCCTGAGCTAATGCCTGCAATTTAAATACACCACCAAGGATTAATATCCTTCTGTTTTAGGCAAGGACTGCTTGCTATGAATGATGGGATTATTGTATATTTGAGTATGTCTGAAACAGAAAACTCAGATCGTCCTCAGAATTTAAAAGACATGACAGTGGTAGGAAAAGCAGGGCTTTTTCTTGTTCCCTTTTCTTCCCTTTCAGAGGAAAAATCATAGCTGAAATGCCGAACAACCCAAAATATTCCTTAAAGTTCATTGTGGATAGAATAAATGACCCATTCCCTAGAGGTCGTCCCAGCTATATGGTACCATCTGCAACTTCATTATGTTTTCTCCTCAGGTGCAGAAGGATATTCTGGCTGATCAGTATTTTTCCGACACTGCTCAGACCAACTTGTCTTTGAAGTCTGTTACGAAGAGCAAAAATCACTTGCTTTAAATTCAGGGATCTGGGGGTTTTGCCATGGAGAGAGAGCGGCGAGGTCAGCAGAGCTTGGGGTGGGGCCACCAGAGGAGGAGCCCCCCCTCTGCCACAGATGTGCCAGCACCTCGAATCCTGGGGGCCATTCTGGGCCCCTCGTGACAGGAAAGACATTGGGGGCTGGAGTGTGTCCAGGGAAGGGAACAGAGCTGGGAAGGGGCTGGAGCCCCAGGAGCGGCTGAGGGAGCTGGGAAAGGGGCTCAGCCTGGAGAAAAGGAGGCTCAGGGGGGCCCTTGTGGCTCTGCACAGCTCCCCGGCAGAAGGGTGGGCCAGGGGAGTTTGGGCTCTTTTCTCAGCAAAGATGCAACAGAACAAGAGGAAACAGCATCTAATTGCACCAGAGGAGGTTTAGGGTGGATACTGGGAACAATTTCTTCCTGGAAAAGGCTGTTCAGCCCTGGCACAGCTACCCAGGGCAGTGGCAGAGTCCCATCCCTGGGAGGATTTAAAAGCCATGTAGATGTGGCATCTGGGGACATGGTTTAGTGGTGGGCTTGGCAATGCTGGGAGAATGGTTGGACTCGATGGGCTCGGAGGGATTTTCTAACCTGAACAATTCAGTGACTCAATGAGTTACGAAGGGAGAGAGCAGTTCACCATCCAGCTGCACCTGTGAGTGCTTATTCTCTTGTTTTGGAGAGAGAAGGTCCGTGTGGCCAGCCCAGCCCACGGCCCTGTGAGCAGAGAGGAGCCGAACGACCCACCAGTCACCAGCGTGCGATTGCCAATGGTGCCCAGCGTGTGCTGTGCTCCAAGGGCCTGCCAGGCTGCCAGGGATCGCCAGGCTCCAAGGATTCACCAGGCTGCAAGGATTCACCAGGCTCCAAGGGATCACCAGGCTCCAAGGGACTGCCAGGCTCCAAGGATTCACCAGGCTCCGAGGGATCACCAGGCTCCAAGAGACCGCCAGGCTCCAAGGGCCTGCCAGGCTGCAAGGATTCACCAGGCTCCAAGGATTCACCAGGCTCCAAGGGA